>JAMZAV010001581.1:0-115000 GCA_024449915.1 Sweltsa coloradensis | reverse complement strand
AATTTCTTAATTGTCACTTTTAGAGTCCTATCAATCTAACCCTCGGTTAAGCTTAAGGTCGTAATATCCCCGTGTTAACCGGCCATTGTAAACAAAGACCTGGAGATAATAAAAGCCAACCAACAGAGATACACAACACACCTGTTTCGAACATACTAAAGTTAAAGTGACCGTAAATCTAAAAAAATACGGTCTTTTAAAATGGGAAACGTTTATGATAATGGAAATACCTGTAGTAGGTTGGGACTATTAAATTTGAAGTAACATCTTTAAGTTATTCTAAAGAAAGAAATAACTTTAATGGTGTGCCTACTTCAAGTTAAATAGTTGGCATCGTTTGGCCATATTATGTGTTTATACTGTCATACCATTACACACGTTTAACATTTACTGCTGATCCTCATTCCATGACTATCATCACGTGGACAATTATTGTTAGAAACTATAACGATCTAGGAATAAAAAACAGTAGGAATGGTTTGTTGTTTGTCAAATGTATTGACTATCAGAACACAAAATAAATCAATCAACCACAAAGTTTGTTGAGCGAGCGTAGCGAGCGGCTCCACTTATGGCTCGAATGTCTGTTTTTTTCTTTCTGTTAGTGCTTTGGTGCAGGTCGCACCGTTTCTCTGATCGACCTGAAATTTTGCACACATGGTCATACCACCTAGGCGGTTTCTGTGTAGTTTTTGAACAAAATCCGATCGTTGGTTATAAAGAATAAAAAAATAATCTAAAAATTAAAAAAATTAAATGTTCTCGATCGTTGATGAAATTTTTGCAGGGTCAATAAGTACAACACCTTGCTCTCCCTATTTTACAAATTTTCAGCTAAATCGGTCAAGACCTTAAGTAGTGTAGATAGAAATTACATTTTAACAAAAGTAACATTGCCATGGCAACGAAAAGTCGCACGAGAATTCTGGTCACTATGCACTGCCACCTAGAAGTAATCAAAATACTATCGAGGAAGCAGTGTTTTATTTGTTATCAAAGAACTGATATCTTGTTCATACAAGCGGACGTTAGTTGCAAATGGTGACAAGTCAAATCGACTGTAGGTCTACCTAGTAGTTTATAGAGATAATCTTAGCAAATTACGGAACTCTTTCCAATAAAACTATAACCGTTACATATAATGAAAAACTTGCATAGCACATATAGGTAAGAACAGAATTCTGTTCCATTATTTTATATCAACCACTGTAAAAAGGGAATTTTTAAAGCTTGTTCTTTATACGTTTAATTATGCTAAGACAGAATGCTTTCCTAAAAAATTGTAAATATAACGAACTTAAATCCTACTTTTCTTAAAATTTAAATTGTAAGTTTAGTATGTAGAATTAATTATAGCTCCTAGTTATAGCGGCACACATAAACATATGGTGCCCACTCACAAGTCTTCTGACTCATGTATGCACCAAAATGTAAAAAACAATATTATCATGCAATACGTTTATAACCTATTTTATATACCATCCATTGTTATATCGTGATATGTACAACGCATTGTAATTAACATTAATATATATATAATGCCAATAAATACTGAATACTGACAAAAATATCCTTTTGACACAAGTGGTACCAGTTGGATACTGTTGGCTACTAGTTTGGTTGGATTGTTAGATAACAGCTGTTATGGATACTTGGACACACACATAACAAAAACTTGTAGAAATACAGCCAAACCTTACACACTCAAAAGAAATGAGATCTAAAAAAAGGGCCAAGCTCATCTACCCTTCCACATTTGCGCATTCTTAATTCATAAACGTACAGTGTCCCATAACAGCATCCTCGAAAAGCTTGGCAAAATAGAATTTGCGATTATTAATTTAAACGAAATAGTTCATCCAAGTTCTTTTTTCTAATTAATTAAAAACGTAATAACATGCAAATTTTATTTTGCCAAGCTTTTCGAGGATGCTGTTATGGGACACTGTACGTTTATGAATTAAGAATGCGCAAATGTGGAAGGGTAGATGAGCTTGGCCCTTTTTTTAGATCTCATTTCTTTTGAGTGTGTAAGGTTTGGCTGTATATTTCTACAAGTTTTTGTTATGTGTGTGATCTCATTACTTTTTCAAGTTCCATTACAAAATTATATGTTAAAATATAATAATTTTATCAAAGTTGATTTAATTTCTATGGTATTAGCAATAACAATATAGGATGTAAAATATCTAGACCCGGATTCATGTACATCCTGGGTATAGGTGGTATAACCATGGTATAACGACGGTATAAGGACTGGACCCCAATTCTTGAGTTCGTGGGAGATGACTGTTGAAAACGCAATTTGAAAACGAAGTCGTTTTCGTTTGACACTTTAAAAAGATATGCGTATAGCAAAGAGCTCGAAAAAGTTCTATATTTATTCTAGATGGCAGTGCCTTCATAAACGCGGGCCAATCGAAAGACGAGTTGCGTGAAATGATTTGATTGTTGCAATTATGTAAACAAACAGATGAGCAAGCGCATATTATTTTGACACCTTGCTTCGACATTGTGTTTGTGTGTATTGTGTGACAGAACTATGTTGTGCTGGCCTAGGGTTGGCTAGGCTTGCCAAACATGTAATGTAAGTAATAATTTTATCTAGTCCTATAGCCTAATGGAACTTTAGACCTACACTGTTGTATTATAAATAATTTTCTACATCTGGGCCTAGGTCAGGGACGGTTTCTGATTTGTTTTATGACAGTATAATGACAACTTTTCTCATTTCACACATAGAAGCAAAATTTAAAATGTCCGCCATTTGTTTACGTATCGCACTTTCCCGCCGTACTCTGCTTATACCGTCAACAAGTGTCAAGTAACTATGGTTACTTGTTGATTGTATAAGGCTTATTTTAAAACCTTTTTTTGGAAGCCTTCCAACAAACTTTTTCAATTTTTTTTTCAAAAGAGACTATAATACTATAACCTTAATGTCCATGTAAAATATGAACATTGTAGTCCCACCCGTCTGGTCAGAATCGCGGGCCGACGTATTAGATGTAAGTAGCAGTAGTAGCAGTAGTAGATAGCTAACATCCTTAAAGTGATTTTGAGCATGTTTCAAGCCATTTTTTCACCAAGAAGGAATGGTCGTACCCCAATAAAATTTAGCATGTGTTGTCAGGTACCTAAATCCCCTCGATTGTGATAGTTTTCAAGTTCACATCACGTTACATGACGGCTGGGTAACACCTCGAAATCACCCCAACTCTGCTTGGTGTATAAGGTGCTTGAGTGTGTAGCGCACCGCGGCTTGGCTGCGGCGCCCTAACGGGCACCTAGATATGAGTTGGACACAAGTGGGATAGATGTCCAAGTGGGACAACTTGTTTATTGTTGTTTTTAAAAAAAACTTGTATTTTACTATCATTCTCTATTTCATATATTGTTGTTATTGTTGTTGTTGTTGTCGTAGTTTTTTAAACCGAAAAACAAAAACAAAATTATTTGTCACACACAATATCCACGAAAACCTCAGAACTTGTATATGTATATTAATGACAAGAGAGTTACACCTGCAGACAAAACAAGCAGTCAATCTTAACTCAGAATAAATGGAGGTTGTCGACAATCAATCCCACTGACCAGCACGGCACTGTGGTGTTGTGCGCGCCTCCAGTGGGCGGGCTAGCTTACTGTCAGTCTACAAGCTATGTGTATTGAACGGTTTGTGGGACAGCTCTAGCACACAATTAATAATTACTGTCGATTAAATCAAAGCGTTGGTGTTTTCACCTCATTACTTATGCATATTCACTTAATTGGCAATAAATTGATACAAAACTGACATAACCAACGTCTACAGTAGATAACTTCATATTTTTGCTATAGTTTTAAAATCTAATCTCACCTTAACTGAAGTACAGTTTGAACAAAGTTTATGCTGCCTTCATTACCATTTAATTACAATCCCATGGCCCTCTGTTAAAGCCAGTCAGATAGTCCATCATCTTGCCCCGTTATTTGTACTGCCTTAAAGTGTCGATAACAAATATTAAACGAGTGCAAAACTGTCTCACGATGTATTATAACCATAAATCAGTGAGGAGGTTGAGATCCTATCGCAACACAGTATAAATAATACTGTGCCAATATAATTACGATGAGAGAGATAATGGTTGTGTGGTAATCACACGCACACGAAACGAGCAGACGCAGACGCAGACGCAGACGCAGACGCAGACGCAGACGCAGACGCAGACGCAGACGCAGACGCAGACGCAGACGCAGACGCAGACACGCACACTTTTAAGTTTTTCAAGGTCGGATACCAAATTGATTTATACATAAAAAAACGAAAATTTGCAAATATGTCCAGGTTTTTGTCTTGCCGATTACCTTATTTAAACAATCATTTGCACGGACGTACTCAAACTAAAGAGCGTAGCTACTTAATTAACGGGTTGTCGAAGACGAATCCACAAATAAATCTGTATCTTTTATTTTAATCTCTTGGGTTGGGTCGATTCCCCCAAAATAAGTGCAATTTCAATTAAAAAACACATCTCAAATGGCTTCCGTATTCGGTTTGTATCCATAGAGACGTGACACACGCACAAGCGGACGTACAGAAAAGTTATGCATAATTTCATCGCTAGCTCATAATTTAAAGAAATAGAACATTTAAAGAAAACAGAAAAAATGAATCTTTATTTATGAATTTCATCCATGCATGTTTTGGTTATCTGTGTCGTCTGGCGGCCTTGCATCTCATACCTATGACATGGTTGTGTATTAACAAAAATGCTCCGTGCTCCATGCTCCATGCTCCGTGCTCCATGCTCCATGCTCACACTGGCTTTCTCTAACGCTTACGTCTTCGATCATACACACCTGATTCATGCGCGCTATTTTATCTAAACTGTCCAGGAGGATTAAAATGTTCCCTGCAGGTATTCTATTCCGCTTGATTAAATAAATTATCAAGCCAGACCAATAGGCCTAAAAGTATTCCCTTCCATTTACTGCCGACCGTTTGCTTCCTGGTTCCACTCCTATCTAGTGACTGTTCTTTCTGTTCTGTCTTGTCGTCACATTTTGTTTTTAGTATGAATCTTTTCGTCTCATTATATATACATATATATTATATTACAACCACGTGAAATTACCTGGATTTAGTAATAGTTTACAAAGCACTAAACTCAATATTATTAAAAGCGACTTTTATATGTGCTGCTAAATGAATTCGTAATTTTTCTAGGTATAAAATCAATATGGGTTTAAATGTCCGATTAAATAAAATTATTTAAAACCATAAGTAAAAGTCGTACTATAACAATAAATATTTCGATCCTTGCTCTGGCAGACTGTAGTACTAACAAAACTACACAGGACCTATAATTCACTTCTTCCATTTTGCACCGAGTATTCTAAAATAATAATAAAACCAGATGGGTAATTTTGCTTGAATTAAATATTCTGAAGGTCCTAAATCTTTATTAGGAATACGATCAATCAATCATTTATCTTGTTTTGTATCGGTTCCAATGTTTGTTTCAACGTAATAGTCACCATGTTTTCTAGGATTCTACGTTGTCAGCCTGTTCACTACAAAGTTCTCCTACTGCTGTGACGGGGTAATGCCCGCACTTGAGATAGACGAGGTGATCGCCTATGAAGAACAAACTGGTATTGCTCTGTTTTAAAACACTTTGGAGATCACTTGAAGTGGATCGCACTATAAATTCAACATAGAAGCCATTTGTAAGTAAGGACTTATCAAGTCACTTTATATTCGGGATCAAGAAATTACTATAGTTTCTTTAAAAATTATCAATAGTAAGAACCGGGTTTAAAACCTACAACAGAATTTGAATATGATATTCCGGTTTCCCGCTTACATCCCTATATATGTAACAATAATACTATTATTTAATTAAATAACTTAGTCACAGAGTAAAAAAGCAATAGATAGGATGCAAAAAACGGGCCAAAAGGGTCCATATAAACAATTGATTTGCATACTGCGTGATCTAAAATATTATGTCGTGCGTCATCCTACCGCAATATCTCCAGTGTCGCCAAGTTAGCGAAAGGACATCTAGATATAAAATATTATTATGTCGTGTGCCATCTTACTGCAATATCGTCAGTGTCGCCAAGTTAGCGTAGGGCAGCTAGATTAATATCGAACCCTATTTCCAACTAAGTCGGGTTGGGAGGTTCCCACCACATTCTTGGCTCCCCGGGGTTATCGAAGTCGGCTAGCCATGCCTGACGCTTCTCCCACATCATCTTTTTCTTCCTTTGCGTCATTAACTTCACTTACTTCCTCTTCTCTGTCTTCTTCCTCTGGGACCTCCTCCAGTCTTTTCCATATTTTTCGTTCTTCCCAACATCTTTCTTGGTTAATCCTTTCCCAAGCTGCATTTCTCTTTTTCAAATCCATTGCTATAACTTCTTCCCATCTCAGTCTGGGCCTCCCTCTTTTTCTCTGTTTGTTTCCTGCGTCTTGTTCATACTGTATCTTAGGGATCCTTCTGCATCGCCTTCATATGTCCAAACCACCTCAGCCTTTCTTTCCCTAGCTTAAAGTTTAAACTCTCTACTCCTAGTTCTTTCCTTATCTTCGTGCTCCTCGTCTTATCAATCTTCGTAACTCCCATTACACTCCTTAAAAATTTCATTTCTGCAGCTTGAATTTGTCTTTCTTCTTTACCCCCAACTGGCCATGTCACTGCACCATATGTGAGTACTGGTACAAAATATGCTTTGTATATTAAAAGTTTGCATCGCCTTGGCACTTCTTTTTTCCAAAGCAGTTTCCTCAGTAACTGGAAGAAACTCTCTGCGATACCAGTACGCCTTGCAATCTCTGCGTCTATTTTTCCATCGTCGGAGATTATGCTGCCCAGGTATTTAAACAAATGTGACTCTACTAGTTCTTCCGCTCGAAGTACAATCTTTTTCCTGTTCCCACATTTCTTACTTTTCCCCATAACCATCACTTCACTCTTGTCAATGCTTATCTCTAGTCAAAATTCTTCCGTACGTTCAATCCATTTCTCCACTTTCTTCTGAACCTCTTCCCATGACTTCCCCCATATGAGTATATCGTCAGCATATATTAAGGTTCTGGACGACTCCGGCCCACCACTCTCCACTTTCCTCAATATATCGTCGAGTACTATATTAAAGAGCATCGGTGAAAGTACACTCCCTTGTCTGAGACCTGTCATGACTTCACACCAATCCGTTCTGCCATCCTTAGTTTCCACGCAACTCACAATTCTTCACATACATACTCTGTACTCTTTCCACCAATCTAATATCAATCTACTTTTTTCGAAGGCATTCCCAAACTCTCTCTCTAGGCATTCTGTCATAGGCCTTTGTAAGATCCAGAAAAAACATCCATACCTCCTCCCTCTTTTCCCTTTCTCTTTCCATGAGCTGTCTTATTGAGAAAATCAAGTCCACGGTTGACCGTCCACTTCTGAAACCATGTAGATATAAAATATAATTATGTCGTGTGCCATCTTACCGCAATATCATCAGTGTCGACAAGTAAGCGTAGGGCATCTAGATCTAAAATATTATTGTGTCGTGTGCCATCTTACAGCAATATCGTCAGTGTCGGGCAAGTTTCCGTAAGGGCAACTAGATCTTAAATATAATGATGTCGTGTGTCATCTTACTGCAATATAGTCAGTGTCTGGAAAGTAAGCGTAAGGCAACTAGATTTAAAATATTATAAATATAATGTCGTGTGCCATCTTACTGCAATATCGTCAGTGTCGGGCAAGTTAGCGTAGGGCATCTAGATCTTAAATATAATTATGTTGTGTGTCATCTAACTGCAATTTCGTCAGTGTCGGGAAAGTAAGCATAGGACAACTAGATCGAAAATATATTTATGTCGTGTGCCATCTTACTGCAATTTCGTCAGTGTCGGGAAAGTTAGCGTAGGGCAACTAGATCTAAAATATAATTATGTCTTGCGTCATCTTACTGCAATATCGTCAGTGTCGGGAAAGCTAGCGTAGTGCATATAGATACTAGGAAAACGCTTAAGTCCCGCCGCGTTGTTGGATGAGCGTAATTGGTGCATTGAGCTGCCATGTGTGATGCGAATTTTCTGTTGTTCTGTGGCAAAATCATTACTTAGTTGAAATTTTTTTTAAATTAAATTAAATTAAATTAAAAATTAACTTAATTTTTTAATTTTTTTTTAATTAATCGTAATTGTTAAAAAAAATCGTAAAATTGCGATTTTCATAAGAAATAATTTCTCGATTGCGCTCAAATTTTACACTAATATATTAATTCATAAAATAAAGGTTCTGCGAAAAAATGATTACGATCGGATAAAGCATGTAGGTGTTATAAGTCAAAGAGTTGTTTAAAAAAAGAAAAAACCTGTAAAATTTAGATTTTTATGATAAATATTTTTTCAATTGCGCTCAAATTTCACAAAAATATCTAAATTCATAAAATAAAGGTTCTGTGCAAAAATCATTAAAATCGGATAAAGCATGTAGGTGTTATAAGTCGAAGAAATTTTTTAAAAATTGAAAAAAATCGTAAAATTGCGATTTTCATGAGAAAATTTTTCCGATTGCGCTCAAAAACGTGGCAGTTCTAAGTTTAGAGATTTCGAAGGCCTCCATAAAAATTTCATCGCAATCGGATTATCGATTTAGCCGGTATCGTGTGGACAAACAGACAAAAATACAAAAAAAAAAAAAGAAAGAAAAAAAAAAAAAAAAAAAACATTCCGGATTTTTTTCTCCAGTGTAGTGAAATGGGAAACTTCGCTTCGCTCGCTACGCTCGCTACGCTCATCCAATAAAATATAATTATGTCGTTCGCCATCTTACTGCAATATTGTCGATGTAGGGAAAGTTAGCGAAGGGCATCTAGATATAAAATATAATTATGTCGTGTGTCACCTTACTGCACTTTCGTCAGTGTCGAGAAAGTTAGCGTAAGGCATCTAGATATAAAATATTATAATGTCGTGAGTCATCTTACTGCAATATCGTCAATGTCGGGCAAGTAAGCGTAGGGCAACTTGATATAAAATAGGCCTATAATTATGTCGAGTGCCAACTTACTGCAATTTCGTCAGTGTCGGGAAAGCTAGCGTAGGGCATATAGATATAAAATATATTTATGTCGTGTGCCATCTTACTGCAATATCGTCAATGTCGGGCAAGTTAGCGTAGGGCATCTAAATATTAATTAAAATTATGTCGTGTGTCATCTTACTGCAATAACGTCAGTGTCAGGAAAGTCAGCGTAGGGCATCTATATGTAAAATATAATTATATCGTTCGCGATCTTACTGCCATATTGTCAGTTATTCGCAAAGTCATCGCTTAAACTAGATTTGTGATTGAGATATGTAGACGACATAATCTGTATTCATTGTGAAGATCAAGATAAGGTGGATAAGTTTTTGTCAGATCTTAATTCCTACCATCCTAAGATGAAGTTCACGTTTGAAGAAGAGAAAGATGGCGGTCTCCCTTTTAAAGATGTTTTCATCAAGAAAGATTTAGATTCGTTTTCTACATCTGTGTATAGGAAACAAACACACACCGATCTATATTTGAATGCTAATTCAAATCATCCTTCACATGTTAAAGAAGGTATGGTTAAATGTTTGGTTTCTCGTGCACAACTAATCTGTTCAACTCCCACATGCCTAAAAATGGAATTAGAAAAGATATTTGGTGCCATGAAGAATAACGGATACTCAAATGACTGGTTAAAAAAGACTATTTTTCCACAAGATATCATCGAACCTGACATGAATAAAGATATTGAGGTAGTTAAACCTAGGATTTATAAAACGGTCTGCATTGGATACTATCCAAACCTTTCAGAAAAGATCATACGTCTTTTAGCTCCGTATGGCATACGAGTTGTTTTTAGTTCGTCTAATACGTTGCGCAGCATACTCACCAAGACTAAACCTAGGGATAAGGTTCAGTCGTCTAAGGGTGTTATTTATTCTATACCTTGCGATGTGATGCATGATACATTGGTGAAACCAAGAGACCTTTGACGGTTAGAATTAAAGAACACAAGAACAATGTGAAACAACATTAGATTGATACATCAAAAATCGCAGAACATGTGTACGAAAATCACCATCGTATTAATTGGGATAAAACTTCAATCCTGGCACATGAATCTAATGCCACTACACGAAAAATTTAGGATGCTCGTTTGATTTCCTGTGTAAACAATACAATCAGTGTGCCTAATGTTAGTTATGCAGCCATTTGGAAGAGTTTTTGTCCATCAATTTCATCACTAGATCAATAATTTTATTTCATCCAACATGTAGGCCTAAATTTAATGTTATGTTTTTTGTTATTTTTATTTTTATTAAAAAAAATCTTTTTTGTTCATAATTTAATACTAATACACAGCCATATTTATATTCTTTGTGAAATGTTTTTTTGGCCTGTCTGTTGTGGTTTTTTAATTGTTAGTTTGATAAAGACTCCTGTAAAGGATTCGAATATTTCATTTAAAATTAAAAATATTAATAACAGTGGAAAGTCTAATGATTTTTATTTACAATATCGTCAGTGTCGGGAAAGTTAGCGTAGGGCAACTAGATCTAAAATATAATTATGTCGTGTGCCATCTTACTGCAATATCGTCAGTGTCGGGCAAGTAAGCGTAGGGCATCTAGATAAAAATATAATTATGTCGTGTGTCATCTTACTGCTTTTTCGTCAGTGTCGAGAAAGTTAGCGTAAGGCAACTCGATCTAAAATACTAGGAAAACGCTTATGGCCCGCCGCGTTGTTTTGATGAGAGTAATTGGTGCTTTGATCTGCCATTTTGTTATGCGGATTTTCTGTTGTTCTGTAAAAAAAACATAAAAAAAGTGAAAAATTATTTTAAAACTTAATAAATTTAAAAAAATTAAATTAAATTTTAAATTTGTTTAATCTTTATTTAAAAAAAAAGGGAAAAAAAGTTATATTAAAATTTTCATAAGAAATAACTATTCGATTGCGCACAAATTTTACACGAATATATAAATTCATAAAATTAGGGTTCTGTGAAAAAAATCAAATTTCAATAAGATAAGCGTGTAGGTGTATAAGCCAAAGAAATTTTAAAAATTTAAAAAAAATCGTAAAATTGCGATTTTCGTAAAAAAAAAGTTTTTGATAAAAGCTCAAATTTAACATGAATGTATTAATTCATTACATTAAGGCTCTGTGAAAAAATCATTACAATTGGACTAAGCATGTAGGTGTTGTAAGTCAAAAGAAATATATTAAAAAACGAAAAAAAAACGTTAAAATTGCGATTTGTATGAGAAATAATTTTCGATTTCGCTCAAAAAACGTGGCAGTTCTAAGTTTAGAGATTTCGAAGGTCTCCAGAAAATTTTTCCGCAATTGGAGTATCGGTTTCGCCGGAATCGTGTTAACAAAAACACAAAAATAAAAAAAAAAGAAAGAAAGGAAAAAAAAAAAATTCCCGGGTTTTTTTCTCCAGTGTAGTGAATTGGAATTTTCGCTTCACTCGCTACGGGTCGCTACGCTCATCCAATTATGTCGTTTTGGCATTTACTGCAATATCGTCAGTGTCGGGAAAGCTAGCGTAAGGCAACTAAATATAAAAAATAATTATGTCAAGTACCATTTACTGCAATTTTGTCAGTATGCGGGAAAATTAGCGTAGGGCAATAGATATAAAATATAATTGTCGTGTGCCATCTTCTGCAATATCGGGTTCGGGAAAGTTTTTTTCGTAGGGCATTAGATAAAAATATAAATTTTAAAACGTGTGCCATCTTCTGCAATTTTGTCAGTGGGGAAAGTTTGCGTAGGTCTAGATATAAAATATAATTTTTGTTGTGTGCCATCTTACGCAAATCGTCAAAAGTCGGGAAAAATTACCATAGGGCATCTAATATAAAATATAATTAGTCGGTGCCCTCTTACGCAATATCGTCAAAGTCGGGGAAAATTACCATAGGCATCTAATATAAAAATATAAAAAAAAGTTTTGGGTCATCTTACTGCAATTTGTCAGTGTCGGGGAAAATAAGCATAGGGCAACTGATCTAAAAAATAAAAGTCGGTGCCATCTTACTGCAATATCGTCAAAGCGGGAAAGTTACCATGGGCATTAGATATAAAAATAATTTTGTCGTGTTCATCTTTCTGCAAATTTTGTCAGGGGCGGGAAAATTAGCGTGAGGCATCTAGATTAAAATATAATTTTGTCGTATGCCATCTTCTACAATTCGTAATGTCGGGAAAGCTAGCGTAGTGCATATAGATATAAAATATAATTATGTTGTGTGTCATCTTACTGCAATTTCGTCAGTCAAATTGATCTTAAATATAATAATGTCGTGTGCCATCTTACTGCATTATCGTCAGTGTCGGGAAAGTAAGCGTTGGGCATCTAGATCAAAAATAAAATTATGTTGTGTGCCTTTTTACTGCAATTTTGTCAGTGTCGGGAAAGTAAGCGTAGGGCTACAAATCTAAAATATAATTATGTCGTGCGTCATCTTACTGCAATAACGTCAGTGTCAGGAAAGTCAGCGTATGGCATCTATATGTAAAAAATAATTATGTAGTTCGCCATCTTACTGCAATATTGTTACTCGCACAGTCATCGCTTAAACCAGATGTGTGGTTGATCAATGTAGACGACATAATCTGTATTCATTGTGAAGATCAAGATAAGGTGGATAGGTTATTGTCAGATCTTAATTCCTACCATCCTAAGATGAAGTTCACGTTTGAAGAGGAGAAAGATGGTGGTCTACCTTTTTTAGATGTATTCATCAAGAAAGATCTAGATTCGTTTTCTACATCTGTGTATAGGAAACAAACACACACCGATCAATATTTGAATGCTAATTCAAATCATCCTTCACATGTTAAAGAAGGTATGGTTAAATGTTTGGTTTCTCGTGCACAACTAATCTGTTCAACTCCCACATGCCTAAAAATGGAATTAGAAAAGATATTTGGTGCCATGAAGAATAACGGATACTCAAATGACTGGTTCCACAAGATATCATCGAACCTGACATGAATAAAGATATTGAGGTAGTTAAACCTAGGATTTATAAAACGGTCTGCATTGGATACTATCCAAACCTTTCAGAAAAGATCATACGTCTTTTAGCTCCGTATGGCATACGAGTTGTTTTTAGTTCGTCTAATACGTTGCGCAGCATACTCACCAAGACTAAACCTAGGGATAAGGTTCAGTCGTCTAAGGGTGTTATTTATTCTATACCTTGCGATGTGATGCATGATACATTGGTGAAACCAAGAGACCTTTGACGGTTAGAATTAAAGAACACAAGAACAATGTGAAACAACATTAGATTGATACATCAAAAATCGCAGAACATGTGTACGAAAATCACCATCGTATTAATTGGGATAAAACTTCAATCCTGGCACATGAATCTAATGCCACTACACGAAAAATTTAGGATGCTCGTTTGATTTCCTGTTTGTGGCCAATACAATCAGTGTGCCAAATGTTAATTATCCAGCCATTTGGAAGAGTTTTTGTCCATCAATTTCATCACAAGATTAATAGTTTTATTTCATCCAAGATGTAGGCCTAAATTTAATGTTATGTTTTTTGTTATTTTTATTTTTATTAAAAAAAAACTTTTTTGCTTATAATTTGGTACTAATACACAGCCATATTTATATTCCAATGTAAAATGTTTTTTTGTCCTGTCTGTTGTGGTTTTTCAATTGTTAGTTTGATAAAGACTCCTGTGAAGGATTCGAAATATTACATTTAAAATAAAAATATTAATAACAGTGGAAAGTCTAATGATTTTTATTTACAATATCGTCAGTGTCGGGAAAGTTAGCGTAAGGCAACTCGATCTAAAATATAATCATGTCGAGTGCCATCTTACTGCAATATCGTCAGTGTCGGGCAAGTTAGCGTAAGGCAACTCGATCTAAATTATATTTATGTCGTGTGCCATTTTACTGTAATATCGTTAGTGTCAGGAAAGTTAGCATAGGGCAACTAGATCTAAAATAAAATTATTTCGTGCGCCATTTTACTGAAATATATATATTTTTTAAATAATATTAAAAATATAAATCGGTTGTTATGAGGAAATCCAATTCGACCGTTAGATCCGGACCATAGAACCTAACTTGCGATTGACGGGCATAAGACAAAATACCCAAGAAATTAGGTCAAAAAATCATACTACCTCATTTATAGAAAAACACAGAAAATCTTCGATTTTGTATCATCTATCATGAAAACAGTGTTTAATTGCGTGTTTGCACTACTATTAACAAGTCGATTATAAAATATAACCTTATACCATGAATATCGCGGTTTGAATGCAGACTGAAGGCAATCTAATTAAATTATAAAATATTTGTTTGAAAATATCACGTGATACCATTTTAAATTTTGCCATGAATGTAGTAATTATTCACTCCTATTAATTATTCAACTTGTTTCAACCACAAATTATCACAATTAACCTGAATCAAATCCACATACGCTTGAAAGGTCGGCATCAATTATAATACACTTTTGTTCTGAGGAAACATTTAATTCGTTCTTATGTATCTTATGTATCATATCGCCCTGCAGCGGAAAGAACGGTGCAAGAGCTTGCACGCGATCTGTACTTCAGGCATTTCGCCATATCGGCTACAGTGTAGTATCACAGGGCATGATAATAATATACCACTAATCATGGTGGATACATTTGATATTGATTTAATTGTGATAGTTTCACATATAAATTTGGTAATTTCAGATTAAAAGAGTTACATGTATTATTTTGTGTATATTGTATATTTTAATGTCTATAAGTACATGTTTTCTACCCATTATGCTATATTATGCACTTGTGGGGTAATTGCACTCAGTTGTAATATGCATTATAGTAAAAAAAAATGATCAAAATAAATAAATTTATATGCACAGGATTCATGCAATGCAGAGGACAAACGCAGAGCTTCAGCGAAATATTGTTCAAATCGTTGTGATTGCTTTTCCCAGTAAGTTTTCACAATGATATACGATGCCATGATTTTCATCTTAACAAAACCAGATATAAAACCAAAGGTTATCACGTAAAAAACTCCAGTCTACCGTCTGATGCCATCGTCCACATTCTAACTGCTAATTTTCATAACAGTTTATCATTCAATACAATTTGTTACGCCTCTACATTATCTCTCGTGACCACTTATATTTTAAAATGGTTAAATTAATATTTTCAGAGAGGGGATTAACAATTATATTTTATTATGCAAGAAGAAGTTTAATTAATAACTGTACGTGTTACACTGTGCTAGCAGCAAGACGAACCGCACAGCATCTGTACGTGTTAGACTGTGCTAGCAGCAAGAAGAGCCGCAGAGCATCTGTACGTGTAAGACTGTGCTAGCACAAGAAGAGCACAGAGCATCTGAACGTGTAAGACTGTACTAGTAGCAGAAGAGCCGCAGAGAATCTGACGTGTTAGACTGTGCTAGCAGCAAGAAGAGCCGCAGAGCATCTGTACGTGTTAGACACTGTGCTAGCAGCAAGAAGAGCCGCAAAGCATCTGTACGTGTCAGACTGTGCTAGCAGCAAGAAGAGTCGCAGAGCATCTGTACGTGTTGGACTGTGCTAGCAGCAAGAAGAGCCGCAGAGCATCTGTACGTGTTAGACTGTGCTAGCAGCAAGAAGAGCCGCAGAGCATCTGTACGTGTTAGACTGTGCTAGCAGCAAGAAGAGCCGCAGAGCATCTGTACGTGTTAGACTGTGCTAGCTGCAAGAAGAGCTGCAGAGCATCTGAAACGTGTTGGACTGTGCTAGCAGCAAGGAAGCCGCAGAGAACGTACGTGTAAGTGACTGTGCTAGCAGCAAGAAGAGCCGCAGAGCATCTGTACGTGTTAGACTGTGCTAGCAGCAAGAAGAGCCGCAGAGCATCTGTACGTGTTAGACTGTGCTAGCAGCAAGAAGAACCGCAGAGCATCTGTACGTGTTAGACTGAGCTAGCAGCCTAAAACTTTTTTGCCTTTATCTAATGATTTCAAGATCTTGTCAAAGCATTTGATTTAGTACCTTTTTTACCTCTTTTAATTAAATTAAAAACCAGGTTTAACGTAAGTCCTTATTTGTTATCAATTTTGGCGGATTATTTTTTAAAAAGGAAAATGTTTATAAATCTTGCAAAATAAAGTTCAAAAGTATTCAATATATTTTGTGGAGTACTTTAAGGATCAATATTCGGACCCCTGTTATTTATTCTTTATATAGATGATATATCTACTGTAATGGGAGGAATCAATTATATCTTATATGCTGATGACTTGGTCTTTTATTTAGAAGGTATGGATGTCGAAGAGATCGTGAGTCGTCTTCAAGAATTTCTAAAGAGGATGGATTATTGGTTTAAAACTCAGGAACTTGATATTAATTATAGCAAAACAAATTTTATGATTTTTCTTAAGGCTAATGATAGAAGCATGAATTATATTCATTTGACGTTGAATTGTAATGGTAAGTTAATTTCTAGAGTGTATGAATTTAAATATCTTGGAGATTTCTTAGATTCTAATTTAAATTTTAAGAAACATTATGAATATTTGTGTAATAAAGTATCATCAGCAATTGGAATTATACGTAGAATGAAGAGGTTTGTGTCTGCGAGAATGTTGAGGTTACTTGTAGATTCTTATATTCACTCTGTTATTTATTATTGCTTAGTGGTTTGGGCAGTAAGACCTTCTACTGAGTATGTTGTACTCCAAAAGAGAATTGACCATCTGTTTGATTCATTTCCCTTGAGCCAAGATTTTCAGTCTGATTGTTTCACGATTGAGGAAAGGATGAAGTATATCGTGCTGGTAAATACATACAAAGTATTGAAAGATATGTTTTTAGGTGTTCTACCCAATATTTTTAAAATAATTGTTGATCGTGAGAGAAAAGCAAGGGGGGCTACAGCTCTTCTGGTGGGGGAGAACACTCGGGGACAGGAAATTGTGAACAACGCGAACGAAGAAAACTTTGTATTAAAGTAGTTTATCAAAGTAGGGGAAGTTTGTATTTCGCGTTGTAAGTGAAAGCGGTAGCCACAAAGCTCAGTGTTGCATTTTGTTTGCCAGAAAACAGATTATTAAGTTTCCATTTGTTGGGGGAAAAACATGCTTTAAAGTAACTAACCAGGAGAACAGTTACAAATCGATATATTACTTCAAACTATTAAAACAAGAAAAAGAGTAAAGTCGTAAAATGTTAGGGAAAAATTACTTTTTCCCACTGAAATCAGTTAAGTGACTGAGTGGGTAGACGATTAATACGAATTTAAAATTTACTTATTTTATTTTATTTTGTCTAATAACTTTTTGGATGAGCGAGCGAAGACTTCATTTCACCGACCCCCAAAAATTTAGCTCGGTGTTTTTTGTTTTTTTTCGTTTTTCTGTCTGTTTGTTCGCTCTCTACCGGGCAAACGGGATATGCGAATCTTGATGAAAATTGACACGACCTTCGTTTTCTTGAACTTAGACCTGCTACATTTTTGGGTACAATCCCAAGAAATATTTCTCATGAATATTTGTACTTTTACGTTTTTATTCGATTTTTAGTGCGATTTTTTCGGACATTTGGGCCGATTTTGACCAAAACGGGTGGGGCTACAACTTTTATTTTTTACATGGACATTAAGGTAATGATGATGTATTGCTTCTGAAAGAAAAGTTGAAAAGTAGCCAGAATCTTAAAATAGAGCTTTAATATTAAGTTTTTTGATTGTGTGTGATATTTTCGTGCCATTTGGGCCATTCTGACAACGGGTGGGGTACACGTTCATATTATACATGGACATTAAGGTTATGGTGATGTAGTACCTTTTGAAAGAAAAAGTTGAAAAAGTTAGCCAGAATCCATAGAAATAAAGCTTTAATTATAAGTTTTTTACGATAAATAATACCAATTGACAAGAAACAATAGAAACTTGACAACAATCACCTACAATGCGTAGGCAACAAAACAAAGCACTTGCAAAAGTAAAGATATCCCACGCAAACTAAAATTTTTAAAAAGCTCATCATCAACGCGGCGGGACTTTAGCGTTTTCCTAGTATTGTAAACGTTGTATGGATATTTCATTACAAGTATTTAAATAAACGTCAAATGCATCACATGCACTCTACCGATTCCTAAATTGAAGGGAGTCGTCTATTTGATGTTTTACTTTAATTTACTGTTATTTATTTGTCAACAGTGTGCGATGTTGCATTCATTGCTTTATTAATTTAGCTTTATAAACGTGAAATAACAAATCACGTGTAACAGCAGCACCATTTATTACGGTTATTCATTTTTAGCTTTGAATAAAAGCTGATATTCAAAATGTTAAAGAACTTTAAAATTCATTAAAATCTAATTGCCTCCCTACACCTATTAATTCATTATATCTGATATGCCATGAATTATGAATTGGATATTGCTTAACGTCTCATATTTATGCAACTTGGCTAATCGAGACGAAGGGAGGGACGTAAGGGATGACGCAGGGGGATAAGTGGTGGACAGGCCTGTGCTGGTCAAGTACCCAATGACGAAATACAATTTGCTTATAACACTTGTCCCTGTCCTCCTAAGCCTATGGTCGTGCATTAAAGTGTCATGCGTATTAATTGGTTTTCTCGTTGCGAATTAAAAATTACTCTCGGCTTTATTATTTACATAATCAATAATAATTGGATGAGCGAAGCGAAGACTTCAATTTCACTGACCCCCCCCCAAAAAAAAATTTAGCTCGGGTGTTATTTTTTTTTTTTTTTTTTTTTTCTTTTGTCTGTTTGTTCGCTCGTTACCGGGCAAACGGCATGTGCGATCTTGATGAAATTTTGAGGGGACCTTCGAAATCTTTGAACTTAGAGGTTTGTTGTTTTTGGGTACAATCGAAGAAATATTTCTCATGAATATCGTACTTTTACGATTTTTTTCGATTTTTAACGCGACACTTTCGTTACATTTGGGCCGATTCTGCCCAAACGGGTGGGGCTACAACGTTTATATTTCACATGGACATTAAGGTTATGGTGATGTATTGCTTTCTGAAAGAAAAAGTTGAAAAAGTTAGACAGAATCCATAGATATATAGCTTTTAATATAAGTTTTTTGATTTATTGTGCGATATTTTCGTGCCATTTGGGCCGATTCTGACCAAACGGGTGGGGCTACAACGTTCATATTATACACGGACATTAAGGTTATGGTGTTGTAGTACCTTATGAAAGAAAAGGTTGAAAAAGTTAGCCAGAATCCATAGAAATAAAGGTTTTAATATAAGTTTTTTACGATAAATAATACCAAATGACAAGAAACAATAGAAACTTGACAACAATCACATACAATGCGTAGGCAGCAAAACAAAGCACTTGCAATAGTAAAGATATCCCACGCAAACTAAAAACTTAAAAAAGCTCATCCATCAACGCGGCGGGACTTTAGCGTTTTCCTAGTGTATTAAAATTATTATAAAACATGCTTATTATAGATATTTACTTCTTATCATTATTGAGAATCATTGTGTTAGTGTAGATCCAAAGAGACCCACTATTAGGCCTGTTATTAAAATTTCATTTTTGTTTTACCAGAACCATGACATATTATACTTGGTTGCATGTCATAGTTTACTCGGTGTCATGTAATATTATAATAGGGGTCATGTCATAGTATACTCGGTGATATGCTATAGTATACTTGGTGTCGTGTCATAGTTTATTCGGTGTCATGTCATGTACATTTAAACTTTACGTCATCACACTCAGTTACTGTCGGCTCCTAATTGAAGACGCAGATTCAACATTGGAGAGTTGTGTCCCGAGGCAGCAGGGAGATATTCTCCAACACTCGTCGCCTCCAAATGATCTCGTTCTCACTTGGCCGAGACTGCCACGACCGACTCCTTCTAAGCATTAAAAATAAAAATAAATAAACAGCCAGGATATTCTCAGGAGGCGTCCAGCAAATATCTTCCTCGCCACTTTATAATACAGCCGAGCTACAAAGTGTAGAGCCCAACTCGAAAACTGGTAATAATAAATAATGTAGCCATTACTATTCCAAACATTGTTACCTGGCCCGTCTAGAAGTACACCCTGGCTAACAAATTATGAGTCGATATTTTCATAATTATACCTCCCGGGTCAAAACTCTAAACAAAGCAAGGCGAATGTTAAACACGAAGTTCAATGAGGAAACCGCCAGAGGGAAGCACTCTGCAGTGAGCAGTGAGCAGTGATCACTAAGTAGTGTTCAGTGAGTGATCAGTGGGTACTTAGCACTGGGAAGTGAGCCGTGAGCAGTAAGAAGTGAGTATAGTGGTAGGGCAGAGGGCACTATGCATGAAGTAGTGAGCAGTGAGAAGTGAGATGTGCAAAATGAGCACTAAGTATTGAGTAGTGAGTGTGCACTAAGCATAAAGTATTGACCCGTGAGTACAAAATTATTGTTCTGAATAAAATAAACACTTTGAAAAAAAGAACCGCGTAAAATAAATTTCACAATCACAGTAGTTTTGATTTAAAAAGTCAACAGTAACAAACACATCATTTTATCTTCACAATATTAATCACATTATAAAAACCTACTATATTTATATTACCGATATTTGTTCTGGCTACATGGTATGTGAGTGAGCAGTTAGCACTTAGTAGTGAAAGTGAGTGAGCAGTGGTACTTAGCAGTAGGAAGTGAGCCGTGAGCCTAGTAGTGAAAGTGAGTGAGCAGTGGGCACTAAACACAAAGTAGTGGGCAGTGAGAAGTGAGCACCATGCAGTCAATAATGAGCACTCAGTAGTGAGCAGTGAGAAATGAGCACACTTCAATGAGCACTAAGGAGTAAGCATTTAGTAAGCAATGGGAACTAAAAGCAATAGGCAGTGAGCAGTGATCATTAAGTTGTGAGTAGTTGGCAGTGAGGCGTAAGCATTGGGCAGTAAGTAGTGAGGTATGAGCATAGGGCAGTGAGTGGTGAGAAGTGAGCAGTGAGCAATGAGCAGTGAACAGTGATTGAGCAGTGATCAGTAAGAAGTGAGCAGTGAGCAGTGAGCAATAGGCAGTGAGCAATTAGCAATGGGCAGTGAGCAGTGAGCAGTAAGCAGTGAGCAGTGAGCAGTGAGCAGTGAGCAGTGAGCAGTGAGCAATGAGCAATGAGCAGTGAGCAATGTGCATTGAGCGTGAGAAATGAGCAGTAAGCAGTGAGCTCATAAGCAATGTGCAATGAGCAGTGAGCAATGAGCAGTGAGCAGTGAGTAATGAGCAGTGAGCAGTGAGCAGTGAGCAGTGAGCTGTGATTTAGCAGTGAGCAGTGGTTTTTCAGTGAGTCGTAAGCAGTGGGCTGTGAGTAGTGAGGTATCAGCTTTGAGCATTGAGCAGTGATCAGTAAGCAGAGAGCAGTGACCTGACGCAATGCATTCGATCTGTCTTAAAGTATCGCATTCAGGTACTTTATAACAAACACAACACTAAAACGCTATTTATAGGCCTATTGACTTGTTTCGAGAATGTTTAATTAAATTGATTGATCGAAAATTTAATTGATTTATAAACTGATTGATTAATTGATTGATTGAGACATTAGGGTATTTAATTTAAAGATAAATAGTGGCCTGATAAATCGTTTCTACCATCCGGAAAAGGAAGATCACACGGCACAATACACATTGTGAGCTTAAAGAAACATCAGAAGGGAGATGAATTGATTGATTGATTAATTTGGGAGGGAGTGAGAAAGAGTGAGAGAGCGAGGGGAGGGAAGGAGAAACTTCGAGTTAATCATGAATTGAAGAAGTTGAATAGGTACATTAAAATTAATGATTAAAATTAGCATTGTCATCAGAGTTGCATATCGGCCGAGATTATGTAACCGATGTTAATTCAAAACATTTTTTCCACATCTAATCGAACTACCGGTTGTTGGGACAAAGAAACCCACTTTTCAACACGCCTGTGAAATCTATCAATCCCTTTCAAATCATGTGCAATTATTTGATAAAAATGCTATCCATAGGAGGAAAAGTATCCTATTAGCCATGAAAAAAGTAGTTAATAGAGATCAAATTGGAGGTAGTTAGAATGTGCGCACCCTGCCAGATAGGTTAGTACACAATAATAAGGTGATAATGACCGGTTTGGAAATTGGAAGATGAAGAGAGATAATTTTGAATCAGGCTGTAGTTATGGGTAGAATAAATAATACAAAAAACCTGTGGCCCAAAGCACCGATTAGTTCACCATTAAATCTATTGATTTATTACTAAGTTAATATTTCAAATCGGTTTAATTCACTTCTTGTTAGTGATTAACTTCCTATCTCTTTTTAATGTATTATAAACTACATCCTTCCCTCTCTCTCTATTTGCCTATTAACTCTATACATTCGTGATTTATATCCTATAAGTGCGAGAGAGAGAAACGGTCAAGTTCTAAAAGCAAAAAGAACTTCCCTCTATAAGGTTCGACCAAATATATAAAGGCCCCAGGACAAAAACATTGACTGGAAATAATTATGGAAATCTTTATCGGTGTACAAGTACATATTGGGTGCAAATCAATTTGACTTAATTACTTCATAGAATATGAATCTATTAATTTTTAGCTTAATTCAATTTATTGGTATAGAAAATAAATCAATGTCCCCACTCACACCACACTTCATAAATGTTCATATTAACTCAAAATTCACTTAACTATTAAAATTACCTGTGTGAGTTTAGGCCTACATATTAATTAGTAAAAGTAAGAGAAATGTTAAATTTTCGTTTACAAAAATATTCAAAGCATACACTAACATAGAGCTTTGATCTTGATAAGCAATCTATAACTCTTCTTAAGTTCATCTATGATTTTGCAATTCTCTTTGGTTGTTTATTATTGCTTTGGTTATGATATAATCAATGTATTTTCAACGATATTATTCTGCCCAGATTGTCTGGTCGCCGGCCACTGGTGGAGCTCGCAACTTGAGTTAGGTGTCCTGTATCATTGCTGTGATCAGTGTTTGACTTATTTGTTATTATTTGTTATTTGTTTAATTTCCAATATTTATATGTCTGATGTATATTTGAGTCAAGATTTTTTGTACTATATTGTTATATTTGAACACAAGAATGAAGATTCGCGTAAGGTAGTTTCTTCCGTGAAAGTTTGATTACACTCTGATTTGCTGTTCCTAATTTTTGGCAAATCTCATATTCGTTTGAGTGGTATCGTATAATAAAAGTTTTTCCTTTTTGTATTTCTTTTTTTTATGAATATTTTTTTCCTTTACCTTCCCCCCCACCCCACCTTTTATATTCGGATCAATAATTATTGGCATTCAATATTCTTTTTGCATTTGTTACCAAAATAATTGTGTTTTAATACATTGTTGTTGTAATATTAGTGTTTCAATTTATCAGTTTAGCAAAAAAAAAATTAAGATGACGATTTGGATTTGGATTTGGATTTGGATGTCAATATTTTATATTTATTTTGTAGCTCAAAAGAAACAAGATATCAACTTCAAAATAGAAGTATTTGTGCGTTAGTCTTAACAATTACAATAAGCTAGAACACTTAGTAGAGTCATTTTCGACACTTTTGTGACCGTTGAGAGACAATGACGATTTTTCAACGGATTTGTCCTCTAAGAAGGTTTTATAAAAAATTAAGCCCCCATGCCCCTCGCGAAAGTGTGGGCATACCCCGCCAGGGCCCAAAATCCAATATGGCGGCCGTTTACCACATCTGACACTATCTTTGCAATGGTTTAGCCTAGAGTATCGCGTAGTATGTGGTTTTTATGGTTTTGAGGGTCGAGGAATTCGTTTCTGAAGTCGGTTTGGCGATTAGACCCATTTTTTAAAGCTTTGAATCCAAGATGGCCGTCGATTTGCAGCTTGGAATAGCCAGTTTCTCGAAATCGTAGTAGAACTTTCATATAAGACTCGAATGAAAGCCCTGTTCACATAATTTTGAATAATTGACAGAAGAGCTCTCAGATAGTGCTCATAAATCTAATAATTGGTCAAAACTTCAATAATAATACGAAAATATGTGCTCCTTTTATAGACAATTTAGCGATTTTCTAAAGTGCTGTGATAAGAGTGGCTATGGCACATGAATTGAGAGACAATGACGATTTCTCAACGGATTTGTCCTCTAAGAAGGTTTTATAAAACATTTAGCCCCCATGCCCCTCGCGAAAGTGTGGGCATACCCCGCCAGGGCCCAAAATCCAATATGGCGGCCGTTTACCACATCTGACACTATCTTTGCAATGGTTTAGCCTAGAGTATCGCGTAGTATGTGGTTTTTATATGGTTTTGAGGGTCGAGGAATTCGTTTCTGAAGTCGGTTTGGCGATTAGACCCATTTTTAAAGCTTTGAATCCAAGATGGCCGTCGATTTGCAGCTTGGAATAGCCAGTTTCTCGAAATCGTAGTAGAACTTTCATATAAGACTCGAATGAAAGCCCTGTTCACATAATTTTGAATAATTGACAGAAGAGCTCTCAGATAGTGCTCATAAATCTAATAATTGGTCAAAACTTCAATAATAATACGAAAATATGTGCTCCTTTTATAGACAATTTAGCGATTTTCTAAAGTGCTGTGATAAGAGTGGCTATGGCACATGAATTGAGAGACAATGACGATTTCTCAACGGATTTGTCCTCTAAGAAGCTCTAAGAAGCTCTTATCCAAAGAAGATTACAAGATATTCTTGAGCAGGAGGAAGTCTGGAGCTAGAGGACGAAGTCAGAGCAAATATGAAAGCATTTGTCCTCTCAAAAGTCTATGCTGAAAGCGCAGATGCTACCTGCGCGCAAGCCAGAGCTTCGAAGTGGCACAAAATGAAGAACAAGAGTACGATTCGACTCCCACCTGATGACTCGTTGGATCTCCATGTGCAAAGGACGAATTACATTGTGTATTGCCAGCTCCATTACGAGCTGCTAGATCATCCGTCCCCATTGGTCATGGCTGGGAAATTCTAAATGGGAAGTGCCGACCAGTGCGCCACACCCTACCCCCTTGCCCCAGCAGCTCAAAACTCGTGGTTGTCCAGATGACAGAGGTGAAGATAGTGGCAGCGATGATGAGAGAAGTGAGTGTGGAGAGTCAACAGATTCAGACGAACAGTAATGGTGAATGTAGTGAGTGCACTAATGATTGTAGTCTAATTAAGAGATGTTATTGTGAAAGTTGTGCTTCAAACAGAAGTCATAGCTCTACTGTCAATTATTCAAAATTACTTGAACAGGGCTTTCATTCGAGTCTTATATGAAAGTTCTACTACGATTTCGAGAAACTGGCTATTCCAAGCTGCAAATCGACGGCCATCTTGGATTCAAAGCTTTAAAAAATGGGTCTAATCGCCAAACCGACTTCAGAAACGAATTCCTCGACCCTCAAAACCATAAAAACCACATACTACGCGATACTCTAGGCTAAACCATTGCAAAGATAGTGTCAGATGTGGTAAACGGCCGCCATATTGGATTTTGGGCCCTGGCGGGGTATGCCCACACTTTCGCGAGGGGCATGGGGGCTAAATTTTTTATAAAACCTACTTAGAGGACAAATCCGTTGAGAAATCGTCATTGTCTCTCAATTTATGTGCCATCGCCACTCTTATCACAGCACTTTAGAAAATCGCTAAATTGTCTATAAAAGGAGCACATATTTTCGTATTATTATTGAAGTTTTGACCAATTATTAGATTTATGAGCACTATCTGAGAGCTCTTCTGTCAATTGTTCAAAATTATGTGAACAGGGCTTTCATTCGAGTCTTATATGAAAGTTCTGACTACGATTTCGAGAAAACTGGCTATTCCAAGCTGCAAATCGACGGCCATCTTGGATTCAAAGCTTTAAAAAAATGGGTCTAATCGCCAAACCGACTTCAGAAACGAATTCCTCGACCCTCAAAACCATAAAAACCACATACTACGCGATACTCTAGGCTAAACCATTGCAAAGATAGTGTCAGATGTGGTAAACGGCCGCCATATTGGATTTTGGGCCCTGGCGGGGTATGCCCACACTTTCGCGAGGGGCATGGGTGCTAAATTTTTTATAAAACCTTCTTAGAGGACAAATCCGTTGAGAAATCGTCATTGTCTCTCAACGGTCACAAAAGTGTCGAAAATGACCCTACTAACTTATTTTAGTAATTATATTTTTAAAACGAATTTTTGTGACCAAGCCACAATATCCCAAAAGATCATGCGCATGCTCAATGTTTTAGCGCGCGGCGTATACAAAACACGACCAAACCACAATATCCCAAAAGATCATGCGCATGCTCAATGTTTTAGCGCGCGGCGTATACAAAACACGACCAAGCCACAATATCCCAAAAGATCATGCGCATGCTCAATGTTTTAGCGCGCGGCGTATACAAAACACGACCAAGCCACAATATCCCAAAAGATCATGCGCATGCTCAATGTTTCAAGCGCGCGGCGTATACAAAACACGACCAAACCACAATATCCCAAAAGATCATGCGCATGCTCAATGTTTTAGCGCGCGGCGTATACAAAACACGACAAAGCCACAATATCCCAAAAGATCATGCGCATGCTCAATGTTTTAGCGCGCGGCGTATACAAAACACGACCAAACCACAATATCCCAAAAGATCATGCGCATGCTCAATGTTTTAGCGCGCGGCGTATACAAAACACGACAAAGCCATAACTCAGTAAACCAATAAAGTTCAACGCTAGTATAACTACTATTTACCTTTCCAGCAGATGGTGCACTCCTCTCCACCTCACTTTATATGGTGATAATATCGATGCTGGTTTGATATCGTGTACATCTAGACACTTGATTAATGATTTGTGTTCTTGCTGTAATAAATACTTGTATAATTTGGTGATTGCTGATTGGTCGAATGGCGTTGCTAAACAACTAGCTATAATCTCAATAGCATCACATTGGATGTCGTTGTTCATTGCGATAAAAACAACAGGAACATACGTTCAATTAAGTATTTTGTATTATTGGATTGAATTATTATTATTTTAAATAATTATTATATTTATGTAATTTTAGATGACTTATGAGTTCATTGAATAACTAAATGTTTATGTTTAAGGGAATGAGATACTTTCTTTTTTAATTAAAGTATTAATTTTCGAATTTTTTTGGATGAGCGAAGCGAAGACTTCAATTTCACTAACCCCCCAAAACATAAGCTCGGGTGTTTTTTTTGTTTTTTTCAGCATATGTGATCTTGATGAAAATAAGAGGTGGCCTTCGAAATCTCTGAACTTAGACTTGCCACATTTTGGGTACAATCGAAGAAATATTTCTCGTGAATATCGTACTTTTACGATTTTTTTTCGATTTTTAATTCGATTTTTCCGTGATATTTGGCTCGCGACCGGGCAAATAGCTACTCCGATCTAGATTAAACTTTATGGAAACGTTTAAAATCATTAAAATTAGATATGTTATGGTTTGAGGGACAATCAAAGAAATATTTCTCACAGAAATCCTACTTTTACGATTTTTTCCCCGATTTTTTCGTGATGTTTTTCGTGATTCTGACCAAACGGGTGGGGCTACAACGTTCATATTTTACATTAAAGGTAATGGTGAAGTTGCCTTTTGAAAGAAAAAGTTGATAAATTTAGCCAGATTCCATAGAATAAAGGTTTTAATATGAGTTTTTTTTAGGTATATAATAACAATGAACAACTAACAATAGAAACTTGACAACAATCACCAACAATGCGTTCAAAAAGCACTTGCAAAAGTAAATAGATCCCACGCAAACTAACAACTCACAAAAAAATCATCCATCAACACGACTAAAAAAAACGTTCGCGAAGCGGCCTAGTTAACAAAACACTGAATATTTCACATCATAATATTTATCACAAATTAATTTCCAACGATTTCTGGTTGAGTGCTGTTCTTTACACCGATATCTTGGGCGTCAGTAGCAATATGTATGTGTATCAATTTCCTTACCACTAGGCCGCTTCACAACACTTTTTACAGTCGCGTTGGTGGATGAGCTTTTTTTTATAAGTTTTTAGTATGCGTTGGGATCTCTTTATTTTTTCAAGTCCCATTGCAAAATCATTTTTGTTATATTAGGATATTCGTTATAAAGTAGAATTAATTGCTATGGTAATACCAATAAATAGAATATAAAATATCTGGAGGCCCGAAGATTTGCTTTTTGAACGCATTGTAGGTGGTTGTTGTCGAGTTTCTATAGTAACTTGTTATTTTTATACACCTAAAAAAAACTCATATTAAAATATTTATTTCTATGGATTCTGGCTAACTTTTTCAAATTTTTCTTTCAAAAGGCAATACATCACCATTATCTTAATGTACGTGTGATATATGAACGTTGTATCCCCCACACGTTTGGTCAGAATTGGCCCAAATATCACGAAAATATCGCACTAAAAATCGAAAAAAAAATCGTTAAAGTATGATGTTCATGAGAAATATTTCTATGATTGTACCCAAAAACGTGGCAGGTCTAAGCTAAGAGATTTCGAAGATCCCCTTCAATTATTATCAAGATCGTATAAGCCGTTTGCCCAGTAGAGCGCGAACAAACAGACAGAAAAACAAACAAAAAACAAAACACCCTAGCTATTTTTCTTGGAGTAACGTAAGTAAAATTGTAGTCATTGGGTGCTTCGCTCATCCAAATTAAAATATGGAACGGGAATATCGGTTTCAAATGCCGGCGAGACCGGCAATCCTGACTGAAAGCTTTATTCCGAGGTTTTCCTTATTCACTAGGAAAACGCTGAAGTCCAGCCGCGTTGATGGATGAGTTTTTTTGTAAGCTTTTAGTTCGCGTAGGACCACTTTTACTTTGCAAATGCTTTTTGATGCATTGTAGGTGATTGTTGTCAAGTTTCTATTGTTATTGTTAATAGTTATTATAAACCTCAAAAAACTAAT
Organism: Sweltsa coloradensis; assembly: GCA_024449915.1. Classification (NCBI taxonomy): domain Eukaryota; kingdom Metazoa; phylum Arthropoda; class Insecta; order Plecoptera; family Chloroperlidae; genus Sweltsa; species Sweltsa coloradensis. The sequence goes on along the minus strand of JAMZAV010001581.1, from coordinate 86,046 downwards.
ATTAAAACCTTTATTTCTATGGATTCTGGCTAACTTTTTCAACTTTTTCTTTCAAAAGGTACTACATAACCATAACCTTAATGTTTTTGTGAAATATGAACGTTGTAGCCCTATCCGTTTGGTCAAAATCGGCCCAAATGTAACGAAAATATCGCACTAAAAATCGAAAAAAATCGTAAAAGTACGATATCCATGAGAAATATTTCTTATATTGTACCCAAAAACGTGGCAAGTCTAAGCTCAGAGAAAAGGAAGGTCCCCTCCAATTTTTATCAAGATTGCATATGCCGTTAGCCCGAAATCATGCGAACAAACAGACAGAAAAACCAACAAAACAAACAAAAAAAAAAAAAAAAAACACCCGAGCTAAATTTTTTGGGGGTCAGTGAAATTGAAGTCTTCGCTTCGCTCATCCAATTATTATGAATGCGAGGGATAGAGTCCAGCCCTCGGATATTCCTTCACAATTTTCTTAATCGGATAAGCGAAGCGAAGACTTCAAAATCACTGACCCCCAAAAAAATTAGCTCGGGTGTTATTTTTCGTTTTTTCCCCCGTTTTTTTGGAAAATTGGAGGGGACCTTCGAAATCTCTGAACTTAGACCTGCCACGTCTTTGGCTATAACCGAAGAAATATTTCTCATGAATATCGTACTTTTACTATTTTTTTCGATTTTTAATACGATATTTTTGTGATATTTTGGCCAATTATGACCAAACGGGTGGGGTGACAACGTTCATATTTCACATGTACGTTAAAGGGACTAAAAACCCCAAAAAATATTTTTTACCACGTGATCTATAGCACAATACTACACTTAAATGACTGTTAAAAAAATTATATCTTGTAACTGTGATTTAACACGATTTTTTTAATTTTTTGATCCAGAAATTTGCGAAAATTGGTTTTTTGGAAAATTTCTAAAATCGGCTTTAACCTGATTATTTTTTGGTCCACATAAATACTAGAGCATAGTACCAATTAAAATGCCCCTTTATAACATCGTGTCTTGAAACTGTGCCCAAATATACCCTCAAACACGCAAAAATATGCATTCCAAAATTACACCCCATCTTGGTAATCAGCTTATTTTGACCGAACTACTTGCCCAAATTACAAATCAAAATATAGAGAATTTACAGAAAAGGCTGTAGAGTACATCAATAATGGCCAATATTTTTTTGGATGAAAATCCTCCAAGGTCACTCGGCATAAAGATCGTCCCCATGTTATTTCTTATGGGAGATTTTTGCCGATGGGACCTATCTCGAAAACTGTCATGTTTGACAATTATTTGGGAGGTCATGGTGGCCCCAATAATTTTTCTGTTTATTGCTAAATTCATTCCTAGTTAGCCTGAATGAAATATATTTTTTGAGTTTATCGGTTAAATACCCCTTTAAGATAATGGTGATGTATTGCCTTTTTAGAGAAATAGTTGAAACGTTGAACATCCTATATTCCTGAATGGGATTGGGATGAAATGTAGAATATTACATAATAATGCCATCATAATAGTAGGCTACCGGTGATTATTACTATGTTTGAGCGTAAGATAGCCAGAAAAAAATTTCATAAGCAGATTATTAATTACACAAACTTTTAAATGTCTCGCTACCCGTTGATGACATTTTTTCTTTATCGGGTTGTTTGTATAGCGGCGGTAGTGAATATCTTTCTGTCGACGTTTCGAAGACCATGTTCTTTCTTCTTCAGGACTTGAAAATTATGATAATATGAATTTGAAATTCCTATGTTTTGTTATTGTTTTTTTCTATTGTCTATCTAAACGAGAAACAATACAGCGTAAAGAAATCAACCCTATTGAGGAAGTTATCATAGATCCAGTCCAAGGGATTGTGCCGGTTCAAGAGGAAGATGTCTGGGGTGGAAGACTACGAAATAGGAAAGTTGTCTAGCAAATGATAACCTGACAGTGAATTTAGGAAGCTTATTTAGGTTAACCAATCAAAAAACTTTAATAGTAACAATAGAAAAAAACTATAACAAGAAACAAGAGGAATTTCACAAACTTCATATCATAATTTTCAAGTCCTGAAGAAGAAGATAACATGGTCTTCGAAACGTCCACAGAAAGATATCACTACCGCCGCTACGAAACAACCCGATAAAGAAAAAAAAAATGTCAGATTATTAATTATTATGTTGACTGAATGTTGTGTCCTACAGTCATACTATAAGAAAAGTTGCCCGCTGAAATTGGTATTGGTCCAAGGAATTATTACCAAATTTGAATTTAGAATGATAATTTTTAAAGTGAAACGATAATGTGTTCATTGTATCAACAATTATTTCGCAACAAATTAATATAACACTGAACAGCTGAAGTGCAAGGTGCAATATTTAACGTTACCCCGCGATAATCCAATAAGAATAGAAGCCAATGACTTGTATTATTTTCATCATATTCCCTGAAAATGTCAATAAATTAGGCCTACATCTATGCTATAATCCGGAAGTTGTCAATTTGTCATCATCGACAAAGTGTGCCTTATTCAGAAAATGACGCAAATTTAAATAAAGAATTTACTGCAGAAATTGGCATTTAAAAAAAATGTTCATTGAAAACATTTTTTCCGAATTTATCATTATACATACAATTTTTGTTGTTGATAACAACGCACTGCAGTGTAGTAATTTTGAGGTAGCCCATCACATACGAAACGAATAAATGTATGTAGGACTGAATGTGTAGCAATTGGGAACGGTTTGATAGCCTATTGGCATAGGCATGAATTAACATTATTGTCTGATTTGTAAAACGCGATTTAATGAGTGTCGGTGACGGGCCAAAAAAAACAATAAGCATAATTATTATACAAAAATGAACATAAATCAATAATAAATCAATCAAACACAACGGGAAAACTCAGTGGGTGACACCACACTGACTTCTGATAAGATGATTTCGGACTTTAACCCTGGACTGATATGTAAAAATAATGTTTTTATTAGTTAAGGGAGTTTATACACCTCGATTTTTTTAAATTGGTTTTTATTTTTTCTCTCATATTGTAAATTTTGTTATGTTTGTGTAGCTTCAAAAATTATTCAATTATCTCTTATAGAAATGAAACAAACATTCAAATGAATCAGTATTGATGTTCAACTCCATTTTTTTCCGAAGACTCTGTTTGTGAGTATTCCCTTGATTTTACTAATAAAAAATCCTAACTTTGGCGCGCAATTGCCGAAACGAACTTTTTTCAAACCGTTTCCCAGATAAATTCTATACCGTTCAACCGATTTGTACCAAATTTTTAAAACAACTTCATATGGTATGTATAAACAAAATTACCTTCAGATTGTAGGATGTATGTGAAATAGATTAGAAATTTGTTATCAAAAACTTCAACAAATATTTCGATTTTGAAAGAAATTTTTAAAAAAATTGTCAAACTCAAACGGTGAAATTGAAAATTATAATCCTAGGTCACATTGTTACTTGACTTGTTCTGAACACACACAAAAAACAGCTCTTTTGATACATATTTACAGATTTTTTGAAGGAAACACCAGTCCATGTTTTGACAAAAATTTGCGTTTAATAAGTTTCCGACATACTTGTAGCGCACTGTTTATATTTGTTTTAACTTTTTTTTTAATGACCGCAAAAAATTATTTTTCACCACAAAATCTGTAGCGTAGTACTACACTTAAATGACCGTTTAAAAAATGAGATCTTTTAAATGTGATTTTACACGATATTTTCAATTTTTTGGTCCAGAAATTTGCAAATTTTGCCGTTTTGGGAAATTTCCTTAATCGGCTTTAACCTGCTTATGTTTTGTTCCACATAGCTACTAGAGCACCGTACCAATCTAAAATGACCATTTATAACATCGTGTCTTGAAACTGTGCCCAAATATACCTACACTCAAACACTCAAAAATATGTATTCCAAAATCACACCCCTTCTTGGTATTCAGCATATTTTGACTTAACTACTTGCCCAAATTACAAAACTAAATTTAGACGATTTACAGAAAAGGCTGACGCGTATGTCAATAATGGCAAATATTTTTTTGGATCAAAATCCTCCAAGGTCACTGGGCATAAAGGTCGTCCCCATGTTATTTCTTATGAGAGATTTTAGCCGATGGGACCCAGCTCGAAAAAAAACAAGTTTGACAATTTTTTGGGAGGTCATGGCCCCAATAATTTTTCTGCTATTTTCTAAATTTATAAGCCTAAATGATTTTTTTTTTTTTTTTAGTTCAGCGGTTAAATACCCCGAGTACTGAAATGTAAATTGAGATCACGATAATTTAAAAGTTGTTACTATTTAAGTGTAAACAGTTCATCCACGTTATTTGCCGCTGTGTCTTCCTGACTTCCTGAGTGATCACTACTGCTAAGGTTATACGTTCCGCCAACAGGAATACGCTAGTGTGCTTTCGGGAGCCGATTGTCATTTTAAAAAAGGTTTGCGTTATAGGCTACCTCTTATACGATATTGTACAAGGACTATAATGAGTAATTACCAATGAGCTATTCTTAGTTTATTCGTAATAAAGGATGGTATGAAATATCCGTTAACCTTAGCCATTTATTAATAACTTGTTTTGACGGTTATTGCCACAATCAGTGTTCATTAATTATGGTCCAGCTCCATAAGGTCCAAGCGAATGCAGACAGGGTCAATGTTGTCCCAATAACAAATCCGACAACACCAACAGACCAACACTCAAGCTATGCATTCAAGGAATGTTTACGACAATCCGACTAACAAGCCGAGGATGTTTTCTCGAAATAAAATAACGCACAGTTAGTATCGTATTCGTATCAATGCTAACATCTACGGTACCTTATATTTTCTCTTGATGAATACGTCAAGAGATTTATTTTTGATATATTTTAGATTAATGGCGTTGATTGCATAATATAAATAAATAATTCGGTCCCTCGTTGAGTTGTTAAAGCTAAGCAGAGGCCCCGCTGTGTGGAGATAGCTTATTGTTGCTGGTTAGTGGTGGACTCGCCAGGTGGAGGCACCAGGCCCTGTCAAGTCTTCACACTTATCATGCCCGTGAAACAACACCTCAAATACGACGGACGTGACAAATCCACATTGAAAGAAAGGCCACACCCTTTATTAAATTAGTATACAACAATGATGGTAAATAACATTTATAAGATAGGTAATTAAATTAAAGTAATAACAAAATTACAACTATTTGATATTAATCTTGTGGATATACGTAAAAAAAATAGTAGAAGATTAAAAGACAGCAACAAATACAACTTCAACCTTAAGCCTAACAAATTATGAAATTATTTACTTGGAAAACGTCAAACTCGTTGTTAGACGAGCGAGTGAGTCATGTGTTATGTTTTATTCCCTACTTGCCCATCCTGGCCTATGATAGGCTAGAGTAACTCATTATGGCCTTACAGTTGATGCGCCCTAATAACAAATAAACTCAACTTGTATGCAGATGTTCACGCGTATTCAACATATGACTCGCTCACTCGTCTAACAACGACTTTGGCATTTTCCTAGTTTAGTTGGATAAGCCGCCCTTATACCTGAAAGGTGGGAGACCTGGGTTCAATCCCCTTGTAGGGAAAGATTTTATAATTTCTGATTATATATTATTATTGTTTTTTTTTTTTTTTAATAATTTCTTGATGGTTGCATAACTGTAGCCATTGTTCAATAATGCTTCTCTGAGCACCACCTTTACGAACTCACCTTGAACATTCGAACAGCATTATTGAACAATGGCTACAGTAATGCATTAAACAGCATTATTGAACAATGGCTACAGTAACAAGGTCCTCTAGATCTCCGCCACCTGGCGGAGGCTCGTCTAACTCGCTCGTGTAGCCACGAAGTTAGGTCGTCGCAACCCGTTCCACAATGTATAGCAGCCATTACGGTGATTTGCACGAGAAATAGAGGGAATTTTAAAAATCAAAGTGAACATCTACTTAGCGCGCCCTAAAACTTGACAACAAAATGACGATGTAGATGCCAGAAAAGAATCGCGTGCATTTCGAGATAATAAAATTGACAACACAATAAAAATGAAGCTAGTAATTTGTTGTAATGTAATTAATAATAATAATAAATAATAAATAATAATAATTTTAAATACCCTACGTTATTTGTGATGTGCATATCCATGAGCAATTTTTCTTACGATTTTAAAAATTTATTTCTGAAAGCCTGTTTCTGATAATTTATTACCAACATGCCTTGTGCCCAAAGCACACATGTGATAATACTAGGAAGCTTCGCAAACGCTTTTTCAGGCGCGTTGTTGGATGAGCGTAATTGGTGCATTGAGCTGCCATGTGTTATGCGGATTTCCTGTTCTGTAAAAAAATCATTTCTAGTCGAATTTTTTTTAATTAAATTAAATTAAATAAAAAATTAACGTAAATTTTGTAAATTTTAATTAATCGTGATTTTTTAAAAAAGGAAAAGATCGTTACATTGCAATTTTCATAAGAAATAATTATTAATTATATTAATTATTAAAAATTGTGAAATTGCGATTATCATGAGAAACAATTTTTCGATTCCGCTCAAATATCACACGAATACATCAATTCATAAAATTAAGGTTCTGTAAATAAATCATAAGGAAATACAATCGGATAAAGCATGTAGGTGAATTAGTCAAGATTTTTAAAATCCGAAAAAATTCATAAAATTGCGATTTTCATGAGAAATTATTTTACGATTGCGTTCAAAAACGTGGCAGTTCTAAGTTCAGAGATTTCGAAGGTCTCCAGAAAATTTCATCGCAATTGTAGTATCGGTCTAGCCGTAATCGTGTTGACAAACACACAAAAATACAGAAAGAAAAAACAATCCTGATTTTTTCTTCAGTAAAGTGAAATGGAATCTTCGCTTCGCTCGCTACGCTCATCCAAATAGTGTCTACACACTAGGAAAACGCTAAAGTCCCTCCGCGTTGATGGATGAGCTTTTTAAAGTTTTTAGTTTGCGTGGGATATCTTTACTTTTGCAAGTGCTTTGTTTTGCTACCTACGCATTGTAAGTGATTGTTGTCAAATTTCTTTTGTTACCTGTCAATTGGTATTATTTACCGTAAAAAATTATATTAAAAGCTTTATTTCTATAGATTCTGGCTAACTTTTTCAACTTTTTCTTTTAAAAGGTACTACATCACCATAACTTTAATGTCCATGTATAATATGAACGTTGAAGGCCCACCCGTTTGGTCAGAATTGGCCCAAATGGCACGAAAATATCGCACTAAAAGTAAAAAAACTTATATTAAAAGCTTTATTTCTATAGATTCTGACTAACTTTTCCAACTTTTTCTTTCAGAAAGCAATACATCACCATTACCTTAATGTCCATGTGGAATATGAACGTTGTAGCCTCACCCGTTTGGTCAGAATTGACCCAAATGGCACACAAAAAAATCGCACAAAAAGTCAAAAGACTTATATTAAAAGCTTTATTTCTATAGATTCTGGCTAACTTTTTCAACTTTTTCTTTCAGAAAGCAATACATAACCATTACTTTAGTGTCCATGTGAAATCTGAACGTTGTAGCCCTACCCGTTTGGTCAGAATCTGCCCAAATGTCTCGAAAATATCGCACTTAAAATCGAAAAAAATCGTAAAAGTGCGATATTCATGAGAAATATTTCTTTGATTGTACCCAAAAACGTGGCACGTCTAAGTTCAGAGATTTCGAAGGTCCCCTTCAATTTTCATCAAGATCGCATATGCCGTTTGCCCGGAATCGTGCGAACAAACAGACAAAAAAAAAAAAAAAAAAAACAACCGAGCTAAATTTTTTGGGGGGTCAGTGAAATTGAAGTCTTCGCTTCGCTCATCCAATAATCATAAAAACACTAGTAAATGACGGTATTTTTCAAGGTGGCCAGTGAAAAATTACTATGTCGCCGAGAAAAGCTAGTTTTAAAGGATAACGACGATATGTACAAACATAACCACTATATAACGTTATAGTTGGTTGAGCGTAGCGAGCGGATCGAAGATTCCATTTCACTACACCGCAGAGAAAAAAACCGGAATGTTTTGTCTCTTTTTTTCTGTATTTTTGTGTGTTTGTTAACACGATTCTGGCTAAACCGATACTCCAATTGCGATGAAATTTTGTGGAGGCCTTCGAAATCTCTGAACTTAGAACTGCCACGTTTTCAGCGCAATCGAAAAATGATTTCTGTTGAAAATCGCAATTTTAACGATTTTTTTTTAATTTTTAATATATTTCTTCGACTTATAACACATACATGCATTTATCCGATTGTAATTATTTTTTGCACAGAACCTTTATTCTATGAATTATATATTTGTGGGAAATTTGAGCGTAATCAAAAAATTATTTCTCATGAAAATCGCAATTTTACGTTTTTTTCGTAAAAAAATTACGCTCATCCAACAACGCGCCTGAAAAAGCGTTTGCGAAGCTTCCTAGTGGCATTCACTCTTAATACAATCATAGTATTCAACCTCGTTAACAACCTCCAGTTTTTAGGTAATTAACTCATTAGTATGCAAAGTGCGTGAAAAAGTACAACATTCCCGGGAAATGCTCGTTTTAAAGGAAAACGACTACATGTCTAAACATAACCACTATATGACGTTATAGTAGCATTCATCCTGATTATTAACAGGCTATTGAAAGTCGTTGACAACCTTCAGTTTTTTAAGTAATTAACTCTTTAGTATGCAAAGTGCGTGAAAAAATAATATACCCCGGGAAATGCTCGTTTTAAAGGAAAACGACGACTTTTCCAAACATAACCACTATATGAGATTATAGTAGCATTCATCCTGATTACTTACATGGTATTCAACCTCGTTGACAACCTCCAGTTTTTTAGTTAATTAACTCGGAAGTATGCAAAGTGCGTGAAAAAGTACTAGTTACTGCATTCCCGCTCTAGAATTAATCACCAAGATGGCTTCTAATTCGCTGCTGCGACGACCTCACCTAGAGAGTTAGACGATCCTCCGCTAGGCGGAGATCGAGAGGACCTTGTACAGTAATGCAACCATCAACAGGGCTTTTAATAGGCCACAGAGACCTGACAACAGTGAGATTGTTGAAGATGAGGCTGCCAGTAACATCACTAGAGCCTGCCTTACGTGAAATACACGACGGACATAATAGGTCGCATTTTTACCAAAAAAGATATTAAAACTATTTATACTCCATGGAAAAAGGTAGCCCAGTTGATGAAGCCAGTCAAGAATATAATTCCACTGCAAGAGAGTGGTGTTTACCAAATTCCTTGCAAGTGTGGATTAGTTTATATAGGCCAAACATGCAGGACAGTGGGAACAAGATTGAAAGAACATAAAGCGCATTGTAGGCATGCTCGAGAAGAACAGTTGGCGGTTGCTAAACATGCTTGTGAAAATGCTAATTATCCAAGATATGAAATTCTGTTTCATTCAACTCAAATAATAGTTTGCAAAGAGCCTCGGTTACTACCAAGATTGGTAAGAGCGTCCATTGAAATAGATAAAACACCAAACAATTTTAATGGTGATGTTACGTTTAAGCTGAGCGGGTCGTGGGCGCCCATAGTAAAACTGATTCAATACAACTTGAATGCTGGCCGTATCGCAAATAAATGCATTATCCCCGAGATCTTACTCCCGGTTTCGAGGGCAGGCCTTCTATTCCTCCCTGTCCCGGAACTGGATCAGCCCCAAGAAAGTGGAGTTCGACGGAGTGTTCGGATATGCACCAGAAATTCTCAAATGTGATGTTGATCTGGTTGTGGAGACCTCGTAAGAATGTTATGCAATTTTATAGAAGGCGGGGCCTGGTCAAAACAACTGTTTGTTTTGTTGTTGTTATTTTGTTTTTCTATGTGAAGCCTGCCTTGGCTTATATTTTTGTAAGTTTTTAATTTTATTTCTTGTTTTCTGAGGATAGCCCACACAGTTGGGCTGAAACGTCAAAAGCAATAAAAGCAGATTCGACGCGGCGAAATGTCCCAACCAATTAATTGTGTTAATTATTTACCGGGCAACGAAAGCCTTAAATTTGAAATAATAATAATAATAATAATAATAATAATAATAATAATAATAATAATAATAATAATAATAATAATAATAATAATAATAATAATTTCACAGGTTATACTTTCGCGACCCGATATAATTAAAGAGAAATTATAACATTGACGGGATGTTTCGTCGCGTCGTCCACCGCCATCCTGGCAGTTCCAAGAAGAAGTGAACGTTTGCAACAGAGGCAAACAAACGAAAGAACAGCAGTCCCTTGAAAATGTCATCCACAGTGATGACGCTACGTCGGGAAGTAAGGAATAATTTAAATTATTCACCACCACGACGTGACGAAAAATGTTATAATTTCTCTTTAATAATAATAATAATAATAATAATAATAATAATAATAATAATAATAATAATAATAATAATAATAATAATAATAATAATAATAATAATAATAATAATAATAATAATAATAATAAGTATAAGTATAATAATAATAATAATAATAATAATAATAATAATAGTGGCTCCGCACGGCGGGCCTCTTCAGTGAAACGGAGGGGTTCGTGTTCGCAATTCAGGATCAAGTGGTGCGCACCAAGAACTACGAGCGATACATTCTCAAAAACGACGTCTAAGATTGCTGCCGTCTCTGCAAGAAGGCCAGCGAGACCATCCAGCACATCACAAGTGGATGCTCTGAGTTAGCTCCTAAGGAGTATGTTGAGCACCATAACGCAGTAGCCAAAGTAGTACACCAAGCACTGGCTAAGGAGCACGGCCTCGTGGACGAGGAAAGACCGTACTACAAGTGTAGGCCCGAGCAAGTTCTACGCAACCAAAACGCCAAGCTGCTATGGGACTCTGTCATCGTCACGGACAGGGCGGTCGAGGCAAATAGGCCAGACTTGGTTTTGTTTTACAAAAAAGCTCCAACGGCAACCATCATTGACATCGCCATCCCCTCAGATAGACATGTGGTCAGCACAATAGCCAATAAGAGGGGAAAATACCAGCCGCTCGCCGTAGAACTCAAGGACATATACAAGCTGAGGTCCGTTGAAATCGTTCCTGTCGTCGTCTCCGTCAACGGTTTGGTCACCAAGGAGTGGTCAGCGGCAAAGGAAAAGCTTCATCTGAAGGACAAGCACGTTCGTGTCATGCAGAAGGCTGCAATCCTTGGTACAAGCAACATCGTGCGGAAGGTCCTCAGCCTCCGAGTTCTGTCGTTCCCCACCACCGTTCGGTCCCCACGCTAGGTGCACTCTCGCATCATCTTGGCTCGAGATGAGCTCGGTGGTGCAAAGGAGAGCAGAAAAGAAGAACAAAAACCATAATAATAATAATAATAATAATAATAATAATAATAATAATAATAATAATAATAATAATAATTTCTTGCTTGATGCTTTCACAGCCTGCAATATTAGAGAAATTATATATTTTACGAGTCATTTCGCTGTGTTCGTTTTTATTAAATTACCTGACGTTTCGATACGACTGTGCGTATCATCATCTGAGGCAACACTGAAAAACTTTACATTTGAGATTGTTTTTGTTGAATTCTTTTGCTTCTTCTTTGGCTCTGATTGTCATTGTCCAAAGAACTAGAAACATCTTGACTTCTTTGATGCTGCTGCTGCTGTTGTTGTTGTTGTTGTTGTGGTTGTTGTTGTTGTTGTTGTCGTCTTGAGAGTAGTTTCCCTATCATCGGACTCCATGTTTTGCTTAATTTAAAACCACCAATATCCCCATTAAAATTATTGGGGTGTTTGGCAATTTCAATCGATTCTCTTATGAGTCGAGGAAGAAGGTTTTCTTCTGTGCATAGAATTTTGGTATCTTCAAAAAGGATCTTGTGCGTGGGATCATTAACATTTTCCACCACATGTTTTGCTACTGCCGAAAGGTCCTCTCTGTAGTGGTTGCAGTGCGCTTTATGTTCTTTGATTCTAGTCCCAATTGTACGACAGGTTTGTCCAATCCCTAGTAGCACAGGATTTTTGGGATCGTCTGGGCCACGTATGGCCCTCATCTGGCTGCCTGACGTACGGGAAAGCACGTCTGGGCATCGTCTGGCCCATACCAGGCTAGCCATACATTTTAAACTGCTTGGCCGTCGGATGCCAGCCAGATCCTTGCCATACGCGTCTAGCCATGACTTGGCAAACAACTGGCTAGCCATATGTGGATCGGATGCGTCTAAACCCTAGTCAGCTGCATCTGGCACGCCGGATGCTAGCCATGTCATTTCCACACACGGCCAGCCAGACTCGTCTTGACAAACAACTGTTTAGCCGTTAGGGCAGAAAGAGGGTGGGGGTAGCGTTCGAGTTTGAATTTGAAAATAATGAATGACTTGTCTGTTACCTTTCTTTGGTTAGTTGCGAATGCTCTCTCGAGAAGGCTGGATCTATATGCTGGTCTCTGTGGTGTAGGTATTTATGCTACGTATAATGCACACGCACGTAGCACACGTTTTTGGAGTCCCATGGAAAGGTAATATTATACGCAGTACACACACCCCAAAGGATTCATATAGGCGCACCGCACCAGCGAGAAGCGGTAGTCATGTAAAAATACTCAAGGTTAAAATACAGTACGTGTAGCTACTACATATCTCTTGCCAGAAAGTGTAAAAATACTCAAGGTTAAAATACAGTACGCACTCGCCCCTATAGCAAGAAGATGGATTCATATAGGCAAAGCCTGGAGCAGAAGTCGAACTGAAGGTAATGTTAAACCACTCAGCCCTTGCCAGGAGGATCGTGTCTTCATACTTATGGTAATACATGCAGTACGCACGAACCGTTATAGCAAGAGGATGATTCATATAGGCACACCGCGCAAAGCCAGGAGCAGAAGTCTTATATGAAGATAAGGTTAAACCACTCAGCCCTTGCCAGGAAATTGGGTCTTCATACTAATGGTAACACATGCAGTACGTACGCACCCCCAGCAAGAAGGTGGATTCATATCGGCGCATGGTGCCAGAAACTGTCCATGTTTCATGTAAGTATACACTCACATCCATCGCAGGAAAAAACAAAATATGAAATATATCATTGACAGTTATTTATAAAAAAAATTGTGAATAAATATGTATGCGTATCATTATTTACCCCATGATGAGTCCTAAACTTCCTGTCAGACCCACATATGGCAACATGGCTATGCTCTCATCAGTAAATAAAACTTGTCTGGCTGGGATCTGGCAACCACAAGGCTAGCCGTGCGTCTGGCTGGCCAGATGCGTCCCGTACGAGGCCCAGACGCATGGGCCATATGTGGCATGACTGCCAAAAACGAATACCAGCCACACACGGCTAGCCGCATGTGGCATGGACGTTTTCGCCGGCTAGCCAGATATGGCCCTTACAAGGCCCAGACGTACGTGTTCTTAGGGATGTAGATCGAACCACATTTACAAGGGATTTCATACACACCACTAGCTTGAAAAGGAATTTTATCTTTAACTGGCAACATACAATTTTGAATTTTCTTCCACGGTTTGAATATTGTTTGAATTTCTTGTTTCTGGAGGAGTCTTCCAATTCTATCCGTTGTGAACTTTACGTAAGGTAATATGGCTTTCTTCTTTTTCTCTGTTCTATCTGCAAACTGTACATCCTGTAGTTTAGGCATAATCATTGTGTTATTATAGCCATTGTTAGCAACGCTTGTTTCAGAATGCATTTTTCCGATTCCAGACTGGTACTGTCTGATAAACGTTTGGCTCTGGTAACTAGAGTATTTAATACTGAGTGCTTCTGTGGAGGATCATTCTCCACAGAAGCATCTCTTGATACGGTTTGAGAAGACTCATATCAAACTCAAACATTGCAGGAATTAGTTAGTTGAGCTCGGATTCACTGGGTAAATAACATTTGATGGCGTTATTAGGTGTAGAGAGTGAGTGAAATTCGTCTGTCGCTGTGGTTTGGGTTTTATATTGGAGCCATTGGAGGTTTAATGAAAAATAATTATTATAGATAGGTGTGGACTAATTAAGGACTTCGTAAATCAAATAAGACGTCAGGAAAAAATTAAAGAGTATTTTATTTTTGAAATGTCAGCAACATTTAGTGAACGTTTACTTCGTCATTAAAATGTAAGCCTATTCGTCAACAATTCTGAGCTGTCGGTTAAGTGACGTCATCACAGCATGGATCACAGCAATAGTGGACTGCAACTCTCCAGCCTGTCCAGCAACATTCGTCACGACCAGCTTAATGTATAAGAGTCAACATTGAAAATCCAAACGAGAACAAAGAAATGATGGATTGCAGTAAGATGCAGAAAAATACCATACCAAAAAAACTAATATTAAAACCTTTATTTCTATGGATTCTGGCAAACGTTTTCAAATTTTCTTTCAAAAGTTACTACATCACCATAACCTTAACGTCCATGTAAAATATGAACGTTGTAGCCCCACCCGTTTGGTCAGATTCGGCCCAAATGTTACGAAAACATCGCACTTAAAATCGGGAAAAAATCGTAAGTACGATATTCATGAAAAATATTTCTTCGATTGTACGCTAAAACGTGGCAGGTCTAAGTTCAGAGATTTCGAAGGTCCCTCCAACTTTCATAAAGATCGCATACATATACCGTTTGCCCGGTAGAGAACGAACAAACAAAACAAACAGACAAAAAAAAGATTTAAAAAAAACATTTGAGCTAATTTTTGGAGTGGTCAGTGAAATTGAAGTCTTCACTTCGCTAATCCGAGTAGAATGTAAAATATTTGGAGGCCCGAAGACTTGCTTTTTGTACGCATTGTATGTGATTGTCGTCAAATTTCTATAGTTACTTGTTAATTTTTTACACCCCGAAAACTACTTTATTAAAACCTTTATTTCTATTGATTCTGGCAAAATTTTCCAACGTTTTCTTTAAAAAAGTACTTCATCACCATTACCTAAATGTCCATGTAAAATATGAACGTTACAGCCCACCCCTCTTGGTCAGAATCGGCCAAAATGTCACGAAAATATCGCATTAAAAACCAAAAAAATCGTAAGAGTACGATATTCATAAGAAATATTTCTTCGATTGTACCCAAAAACGTGGCAGGTCTAAGTTCAGAGATTTCGAAGGTCCAATTTTTATCAAGATATGCCATATCATATGCCGCTTGCCTGGTGGAGTGCTAACAAACAGAAAAAAACAACAACAAACAAACAAAAAAACACCCGAGCTAATTTTTTGGGGGGGTAGGCCCTATTGAAATTGAAGTCTTCGTTTCGCCCATCCAATAATTCAATCAAGTAACTATAGAAAAAGTAATGAGATCCCACTTAAAAACGAAATCATTGGACATAAATATTAAAAACAGCTCATCCAGCTCAGGAAAAAGCATTCGCGATGCGGCCTAGTACTAGAAATTTAAAGGTAGCTTAAATAACATATATTCCAAATTAAGAGATAGGAAGTCCCTACATGTTTGTTTTAGTTTTTTCATTGCGTTAACGATGGCAATGTTATTTTACAGTCTCGTTGTCATGTCATTGAATAATCAGCAAATTCATTGAAATTTCAATTTCAATTCAATTCAATTCCCTTAATTTTTCCAAATATTATATGACAATAAATTTTTAATTATGTCATAATTTTATACCACTGTAAGAGTGAATCTTGAGGTTGAGTGCATACCATGCTAAGATAAAAGTTATTTATTTGGTCGCTTTGGTTTACTGTCCCTCACTGAAAATCAGTTATGTGACTGAGTGGGTAGTCTCTAAATACGGATTTATTTATTTATTTATCATTAGTTTAGACAGCAATATTAATTAATACTGAAAGAACCATAGTAATTTTGTTTATCTAAAAATAAGCTGTTTTAAATTAACAATGCATAGTACATACATACATATCATAGATGTACAAACATGCATACAGTGTTCAATCCTGTATACTGATTATTTGCTAGAAGAAAATCACCAATGATTATTACTTATTAGTTTGAATTTATCCTGCTGATAATTCATGTTCTTGCTGATTGCTTGGTTGAGCTGGTAATCCCAGCTAGGCAGCCCACATGCCTTAGGCGAAACTGTGATGACAGTTTAATTTAGCTTTAAGAACATGTTTCCACATGATTTACACACGCCTTTTCACATATGTATTTATTGTTAATTTGTTTGTCAGAATGTTTAGATACTTCCATTGTATCTATAGCCACCAGAGGTTTATTACTTAAAACTCAAAATAAATCGTTAGTAAATTATTGAAGCGTATTTGGCGAGTCATTAAGAACGTGTAAGTTGGTTTTTAATTGCTGTGTTTTCAGACGTAATAAATAACGTTGAAATTATGAATCATGTGTATAAATTAGGTACGCGTTAGGCTCCTTGCTTGTTAGTGGTTAGTGTATGCCCACGCGAAGCAGGCCTTCAGTCGATCCGGCCGGAGAACCAATTAGCCTCTATGGTGTTCTAATACCATCGCTAAGGCTTGGCGCAATTATGTTAATTACGTTGCACGAATTAAATAAGGATCGGCATGCCATTTTAACACGTTTTAAGTGTTAAATTTGTGTTATTTATACTAGAAAGATCAATAAATTTTCAAAGACGGCAATTACTGGTAATAATAATTTTTGTGGGAGGCCTGCCCAGTGCCCAGGGTGCAATTCATGCCCTTACTTCAAGTGACTAATTAGGAATGTTGCGGATAGGACAATTGTGAAAGGATGTCCGAGGGCTGTTTAAGAGGATTCAATCCCTTGCATTCGCATTAACGACTGCGGAAAACCTTGGAAAAACCTGCAGTCAGGATTGCCGTTCTCAACGGGTTTTGATGATTTTTTTTTTCTTTTTTCCCCTTTTTTTTCATTCTCCACCCTTTTTTATATTTGATTCATTCATTAAATGCATATAATATCATTTTTATTTGTTACCAAAATTTTTGTCTTTAAATGCATTGTTGTTGTTATGCTACTGTTTCAATTATTTACGAAAATAGTTTATTGTTGTTTCTGCATCTATGTAATTAGATTTATTTAGTTGTCCTTTGAAAATCAGTTTTTATAACTGAATAAGATAGACTAATAAATATAATATATATAATAAATATATAATAATATATATATAATATATAATATACATATAATAATATATATAATAAAAATAATAAAAAAAAAAATCCGGGACTTCTCAAACCAGAGTCCCGCGCTTATCGCTCGTGCCAACACTGTCGGTTTACCGATAACAGCTGTTTACAATACGCACTTACAAATCAATGCTATGCCATTTATTACGAATCTTAACTAAGGTATTCAATTCAAACTTTAAAGTTTTCCTAAATAAATAAACTACAACGTCCCATACAGGATTAATGAGTGCGAGAGCATATTTTTGTATTGTGAAAAGACTCCTGTCTTGTGAAGCATATTGGCCGACAATATCGAACCATTATATTATATACAGGGTTATTATACTTCAATCCAACTGAATTTAGTCAATACGTATTGCATTATACATTAAGCATTATAAAATC
This sequence comes from Sweltsa coloradensis, assembly GCA_024449915.1. NCBI lineage: Eukaryota > Metazoa > Arthropoda > Insecta > Plecoptera > Chloroperlidae > Sweltsa > Sweltsa coloradensis. Next base: position 68,533 of record JAMZAV010001581.1, on the reverse strand, counting down.
CACCTTGGTGGTGTGTGTGCTGATTTTAATTTTCTATCATTTGAAGGGATTTCATGTGTTATCCATAGGTGGTAAAATCAAATTGGATCTACTTTGTGTTTACAGGCTGCTTGACAACGGACGTTGTACGGACGTCACAATGTTTTCTTTCTGCTGTATAGGCACCGAGCGTTCATACAACTAGCGCCATCCGTGGACGAATCCGGAACAACTTGACTGAATGATCGTCTTCCTTGCGCACTTTCCTATGCTATTAGCTCACATGTCAGAGTGAATTATTTTAGTTTTTACTGTATTGCAGGACTATAATGGATGTTGAGAATGTTTGTAGGATATTCAGGAAGTCCTGTTGCATTGTTGGCTGTTCAAATTGAATCGCCAACACAGAAAAAATATATTATATTTTACAGTTTTCCTGGCAGACCCCATGAGAGGGAATGGCGCGGCAGACTGGTCCAAAAGCAGTGAATGGATAGATAAAAGTTTTTCTGTAACCCTACATTTATTTACTAATGCAAACAGTGTATTTATTAGACACAAACCTGAACATTTGGGCCCATAAGTAATAGCCAATAGTCCTTGGTCCAGCTAGACATATCTGTGGAAGGTCTGAAGTTGTGACTGAGTAGGCCTAATTTCCATCATGACAGTTGACAGATCATGTGGCAGACAGAACCTAGCAGACGAAGTCGTATTGTTTTCATTTTGGTATTTTGCACATGCTAAAATTTGAAATTGGACTCATCATAAATAGACCCTAATTAACCTAGGCCTAGTCCACATTCACTGAAATTGGGGTAGATTTAGATTTGATATCGCCAGGAAGGCAGCTAGGCCTAGGCCCTACCTAGGCGTAGGCCTCTGGCCTAGGAAACTTTTTGTTTGACCTAGGTCTTATCTCTTTGCCTATACCTGTCAGGACAGTCAGTAGCAAAGATGTCAGTAGTGTCTACTAAATAATGCATTGTTGCCCATGTCACTGGATTCGGTTCTTATACAAAGTAAAGTGGCCAGGGCCTAGGGGTGCAGCTATTTAACCATAGGCCTAGGCCTACAGAAGAATCAACACAAAACCTGACAGAAAGCTGCTCAAACTGTTCTCAAGAAACTAAGCCTCAGAGCCTAGGCATAATTGTAGCATGTAGGGTTTAACTTTATGCCCCTGGGACATTTTTTAATGTAGGTAACTAGGCCTAATGCACTTCAAATCAATTATTCACGAAACATCGGCTTAGACCTTGCTGCGTGTTGCGAGTGAACTTCGTGATATGTTGTGAGTGTTTGGGTATTTATTTCCTATTTTAGTGATATCTTCGTTGACTTGTTAGGCCTATTACACTGAAATCACGATTCTCTGTCTTATTCACGTGTCCGGCAGGTTTTGTCTCTAAATGCTCTGGATAGGGGCTAGTCAAGTTGTGAATCGTTTGGAATTGCAAACAAAAAACATCCACTTTTAATCATGATATTTAGCAACTAAAACTATTTTGTAATGGTGTTTTAGGCCTATACTTTTTCAGAAAAACGATAATAAGATAAGAAGCGATTGTTTGTTTTCATATACTGCATGAACCTTCTGAAAACCACATTTAATAACACAATTCGCGTTGTTATAGCCATTACAGCAATGTCAAATTCTACATGTGATTCAGTCAACTTGTTCCCCCAGTGGCCGCCCAGAGCGCTGCGTGTATTTTTAGTGGCGCGCTCAGTGGCTAATCTCGGTCCCTATACGGCCGTGGCCGATTTCTCGTCGCCATCCTAGCATTTGCTCTTCGGACTATGGGAAACCAAGAAAATCAAGTCTGAAAGCTGTCTCAGAATCTCGAAGTATCGTTCTTAGTTTAGGAATTTACGAACTATTCTTCACGTGTTGAGTATTACTGCATTTTGAGTCTCGATGTGCACATTAGGTTGAAGTTCTAGTTGTTTAATGCTGTCATGTAGCTTTTTCGGTATTATGCCGTTGGCCGATATAACGAATGGGAGTGTACTTACCTTTTTCTGTTTCCACATCTTCTTGATCTCAATTGCAAGTTCACTACACTTGTCCATTTTTTTCTTCCATGTAGTCTCGACGTTATGGCACATTGGGACAGCAACATCAATAAGGGTGGTTTCTTGTTTCTTCTTCTCAATATCCGGTCTGTTGTGATATATCGAAAAATAATTTGAAATCTTTGCTCGTTGGTCTCGTGGTTAGCGTATCTGCTTCCAATGCAGAAGGTCCAGGGTTCGATTCCCGACAAAGTCAGAAGTTTTTTAACTTCTGATTTGGACTTAAGTCCATCAGTTCTTGTATAAGAAGTTTGTAAACGGTGACTTTGGAACCGTCCTAGCAACGAAGCACAAAATAAATTCAGAGTTGTCCTGAATCGGCCTTGTTGATTCTGGCGTTGATCCGCGGGTGTTCGCACTGTCCATACCACTGATTGCTATATTTCCTATTAAAAATATCGATCTTTGGTCGGTTATCGCTCACTCGTCGATTGCGTCAGCGTCTACAGGGTTGGCTTTGTCGTTTTGATTTTAAGTCCCCCACTGAAAATCAGTTATATAACTGAGTGCGTAGACTCTAAATACTATTTATTTAATTATTTATTTATTTAGAACTTGAACTTTCTCCGGTTTGTATTTGTAGTAAGGTGTGTTTGTGTCAATAAGATTGTATTTGATTGCTCGTTTTTTATAAATAATAATAATAATAATAATTATTATTATTATTATTATTATTATTATTATTATTATCATTATTATTTTTTTATTATGTCTCTATTTGCAACAGGCAATGTAGCCCACTAGTGCAAATTTAATAGAGAAGGGAGGAGGGGAAACCCGGTACCGGCACATAAGCCTACTTCTATCGAGAAGTACCAAGGGGACCAACGGCTTTACGTCCCACCCGAAAGGACGGTGTTAACTTTTGACAGTCATATAGGTTCCTCCACTAACCCGGACTGCCGAGCAGACGGCGCCAAGGAGAACGAAGCTGTCACACAAGCTACGAACCCTAGTCTGCTCTAGCCAGCGATATACGTGTGTTTCAGGGCAGAGCGGCGACCCACTCAACCCCTGACCACGCCGATGTTGCTTAACTTCAGTGTTCGAGTGGGAAACTGGTTTAAACGACCGCGGCTAAATCGCTGGCTTAGATAGTAGCTTATGTCTGTAGAGATAATCTGTTTGACGTATGATTGGCATCCAGATATGATGTGCACGATAGATTCACCATATACATTACATTTTCTATATTGAACATTTACTGTCGCATCTAGTATAATGTATTTTTTTATAATTGTTCGTCGTAATCACTCTGTCTTGAATAGCTATCATAAAATCTTCTGTTTCTCTAAATAGTTCCCCGTTGTTTAACCATCAATTCGATGCCTTAATATCTACGTGTCCTTGTGTAGTTCATCTTAATGTCTCTTGTGTAGTCTTTTCTGAGAGACGTAACTCTTCAATAGCGTCATTTATGAGGTTCATTTGTATAGATTGCCATTATCGTTTGCTAGATTGAGGGGAGGTATGATTTGTCAGCTAGCACCACAGCCCCGTGTAGTGTAGATTGGTGACTCTTTGTAAAAAAATATTTTCTTAAAATGTCTAGTTGTGTATAATACAACTAGGCCCCGTCCCCATTGTTCTCTTGGAAGTGTCAATCTTTCTATTGCTGATTTAGGATGATGCATTATATGTTTGGTTAGTGTTACTTATAGCATAATATGTTTTAATTGCTGTGATCTTATTTTTACCGTTTTGGTTTAAGTCGTTTCTAGTATGAATCTATCATATTTTGATTTCATTACTTTATGTTCAATTCTGGCAGCTTGTGAGAATCCTAAATATTTGTATACATCGTTATCGTCCATTACTCCAATTCTATTTCCAGCATCTAGCTGGAACTCTTCTGCTTGCGTAACCTTACCTATTTCGATATGTAGCGTCTTACATTCGTCTACTCCTAACTCCATGCAGATATCTTGTCTCAATTATAATGTTGTATTGATTAAACTGTTTAGTTGATCAAAATTTGATCTATATACTTTTAGGTCATCCATGTAGAATAGGTGAGAGATTTTGTGGCTCGTTGGTCTTGTTGTTAGCGTACCTGCTTCCAATGCAGAAGGTCCAGGGTTCGATTCCCGCTGAAGTCAGAAGTTTTTTAACTTCTGATTTGGACTTAAGTCCATCAGTTCTTGTCTTAGGAGTTTGTAAACGGTGACTTTGGAGCCGTCCTAGCAACGAAGCACATAATAAATTTCAGAGTTGTTCTGAATCGGCCTTGTTGATTCTGGCGTTGATTCGCGGGTGTTCGCACTGTCCATACCACTGATTGCTATATTTCCTATTAAAAATATCGATCTTTGGTTGGTTATCGCTCACTCGTCGATTGCGTCGGGGCCTGCAGGGTTGGCTTGGTTGCTTTGATTTAAAGTCCCCCACTGAAAATCAGTTATATAACTGAGTGGGTAGACTCTAAATAAAATTTATTATTTATTATTTTTAATTTATTGTGTGACACACCAAATTATTGTCCTTTTTTAATCCATATGTAGATTCATTAAGCATATGTGAAAGTGGGTTTAGTGACAAACAAAACCAAAATGCACTGAATGAGACAACTTGGAAAATGCCACGTTTTTTTCGGATAGATATCTGCTGGTTTTTCATATTTAGTTTTAGTGTTGTTCTATATTTCTTCATAACTGTCTTCAAAAAATTTTCAATTACTGGGTTGATGGTATGTATTTGAAAAATCTTAATAAGCCATGTGTGTGGTGTTCAATCATTTACATTCTTGTAGTCATTACACGAGTGAGCGCAGCGAAACGAAGTCTTTTATAATGCTACTCGATCGGGCCTTCTCGTGACTGTGTCCAATAAATGTCTGTCCGAGCTCATACGGCCGAACGACAAAATAGATTGACCTGAAATTTTAAACAGACATCCGTAACCAGGTAACTGAGAACTGCTAACAAAATGAGCACAATCCATTTCGATTTAAACCTACAAGAAATAATAAACTGAAAAATAGGCCTAACATTTGTAGGAATTCTTTTAACGACAATGGTTTTGTTTTTGAAGAAGTCATTTTTGTTTGTTATTTACCGGCTGTGAAATGCCGTGACCATGCAAGGTTTATCGAATGTTGAACGTCAAGGTTCCCCCGAATTCCGCTCGTAGATTGAGTAAACCTTGCAATATTTTTTCACGTATTTCGTACTGGCAATGTTTTCCATAGTATTGTCACAGATGATAGACTACACTTATGCATATCAAAACATGTTTAACAATTTTATAAATACAATCCAGAAATTACAAAATCTTTCCCGACTAGGGGATTTAACCCACGTCTCCCACATTTCGGCTATAAGGGCGCTTTAGCCAACTAGACTAGGGAAACGCCAACGTTTGTTAGACGAGTGAGCTATGGCGTTTTCCACTGGCCGCACTGATGCGCACTGAGTGCAAGTAGCATATTCCACTGGGAGCTGAAAATCGCACTCGTGCAAAAATATCGTATTCCACTGGGCGAACTGCACTCGCTCCGTGCACTCGCAGTGCGCACTGGCCGCACTGACGTCGAGGGTCAGGGCAATCTTTTCAGTGCAACCGTAGCCCGCGAAATTTGGTTGTGTTTTTAGATTTGATCGACTTTTCGTTGGATAGCAGCGACGATGAGTTGATCAATTCATTATCAGAATTGTCTCAGAGAAATCACAAACTACGTAGAAGATGTTGTCCACATTTATTCTGACAGAGGTAGATTTGCATAACATTTTAGTTTGAGGTTATGTTTATTGTTTACTGTTCAGTCCAGTTGGGAACAGGAAAAAATATGTATTGGCCATTGCTTTCGACTTTTTCACCATTCTCATCCACCACAATTGCTTCGAAAGCGTATGAAGACATATATGAAGACATATATGCATTGCCACTCATATTAAAGCACTGAAAAAATAATCGTATTCCACTGACAGTTGCACTCAGGGCAGAACTGGTGCCGTGCATCACGTGACCGTGACGTTTCAGTGCGCACTGACGTCGCACTCAGTGCGGCCCAGTGGAAAACTCCACTAGTCATGTGTTGAGTACCCGGGAACATTTGCATTTAAGTTTGATAATTTTTTTGGTATAAATAATAGGGTTTTTAAGATAAGTTGGTATATGGGCGCGTCAACCGTAAGGCCATGATGCGCCACTCTAGCCTAAGATAGGCTAGGGAGGCCTAAGATAGGGGGAAGAAAAGTAATGTTACCGGGTACTCAACACATGGCTCATTCACTCGTCTAACAACGACTTTGGCGTTTCCCTAGTAGTAGTTTAAATGAATATTCCATTTCTTATTGTGTGCCTGATTCATTACAGTAAAGTCGATATTGAGTTGTTCCCTAGATCCCTGTGATTTCTTACAGCATCCTTTTTGTTCTTTTGCTTTTGCTTTTGCTTGGTCGGAAAAGATTGTTTTATTTCTGGATTGTGTTTAAAAAATTATAGAACATGTTTTGAAATGCATACAATACTATGGAAAACATAGCCAGCCAGTACGAAATACGAGTAAAGATTACAAGGTTTACTCAATGTCCCAGCAGAATTTAGGGGAACCTTGGTCGTTCCATATTCGATATACCTTGATCATTGCTATGCATGTAATCACGGCCTACCAAAAATTATTTGATAAAAATGACTTCTTTAAGAAAAAGCATTGTTGATAAAATGAAACCTACACATTTCAAGCATATTTGTCCATTTATTATTTCTTGTGGGTTTAAATCGAAATGGATTGCGCTCATTTTGTTAGCAGTTCTAAGTTACCTGGTCGCGGATGTCTGTTTAAAATTTAAGTTCGATCTATTTGGCCGTTTGGCCGTATGAGCCCGGACAAACAGACAAACAGAATTAATCACGACAAGGCCCGATCGAGTACCGTTATAAAATCCTCATTCGCTTCACTCACTTGTCTAATAATAATGTTCTCTTTACTAGGGAAACGCCAAAGTCGTTGTTAGACGAGTGAGCAAGCCACGTGTTGATAACCCGGAAACATCCCCTTTTCCTCCCCAAAACCTAAGGCTGAATCTAGCTAGCATGGGCATATTTCTCCTCCACAGTTTATTAGGCTAGAGTGGTGCATTAGGCCTTACAGTGTTGACGCGCCCTTACTACAACTAATCTCAAACCCCTCTCATTTATACTCATGATATATTTATATTACCGAGTATTCAACACATGGCTTGCTCACTCGTCTAACAATGACTTTGGCGGTTTCCTAGTATATTATGAGTATAAATAAGAGGGGTTTGAGATTAGTTGTTATAAGGGCGCGTCAACACTGTAAGGCCTAATGCGCCACTCTAGCCTAATATACTGTGAGGAAAATGCCCATGCTAGCTAGATTCAGCCTTAAGTTTTGGGGAGGAAAGGGGATGTTCCCGGCTACTCAACACATGGCTTGCTCACTCGTCTAACAACGACTTTGGCGTTTCCCTAGTGTTACCGAGTACCCAACACATAGCTTGCTCACTCGTCCAACAACGACTTTGGCGTTTTCATAGTATGGTTTCAGAGGGCGTCAACCAATCGTGTAGTCGTTGTCGCCGTCTTCGTACTGAATGGAGGCTTTGGCATAGTTGTTGAGGTTAAGTTGATTTGGATTAAAGGCGCGTCAACTGTTAGGTTATAATACGCAACTCTAATCTAGGGGATATAGGAAGGAAAACTCTATGCAGAACAGAATAAGCTACAAGTAGGTAAAAGTAAAAGAGGGGTTCTCACGTCGTGTTCGTCATAGTCTTTGTCATCGTTCGTGTCGTTGTGGTCGTCGTCGTTGCGGAGGAGGAGAGGTCCCCGACGACAACTACCAGAGCTCGCCTCTAGTTTTGAGGAGTAATATTCTACTTACCAGCTAAGGTTTGTGAAATGGAGTTGATTTAGGCGCGAGCCATCTCTTGGCCAAATGTCCGCCTATATCTATAATATAAATTAATAAATTAATTTTATTTAGAGTCTACCCACTCAGTTATATAACTGATTTTCAGTGGGGGACTTAAAATCAAAGCGACCAAGCCAACCCTGCAGGCCCCGACGCAATCGACGAGTGAGCGATAACCAACCAAAGATCGATAATTTTAATAGGTTATATAGCAATCAGTGGTATGGACAGTGCGAACACCCGCGAATCAACGCCAGAATCAACAAGGCCGATTCAGAACAACTCTGAAATTTATCATGTGCTTCGTTGCTAGGACGGCTCCAAAGTCACCGTTTACAAACTCCTAAGACAAGAGCTGATGGACTTAAGTCCAAATCAGAAGTTAAAAAACTTCTGACTTTAGCGGGAATCGAACCCTGGACCTTCTGCATTGGAAGCAGATACGCTAACCACAAGACCAACGAGCCACACAAATATATATATATATATATAGCCAGCCTTGTATATAGCCAGCCTTGGCCATACCGTCTATCGGAAGCCGACGCACACTAACCGATACCTGCACGCCACTTCTCACCATGCCCCAGCCCAGATCAGATCCGTTGCCTACACACTTGCTACTCGCGCAAAACGCATCTCTGATGGAGACCACATCAAGGCTGAAGCCAAGGCTTTACGTGAAGCTCTGCTGAAGAATGGCTTTCCTAACCGACTATTCAACAAGGCTTGGAATAGGCAGCCTAAGACCACCAGTAATGAGACTAAGGAGGAGATTGACCCTGTATCCTATGCCTTTCTGCCTTATGTGAAGGGCTCTTCAGAACGCTTCAAAAAGTTACTAGCGGCTGCCAACATCAAGACCATCTTCAACACTGACAGACAAATAGGTAGTCTCCTGAGAACTGCTTAGGACCGTATTCCCTTGGAGAGTAAGGGTGTGTATGAGGTCCCATGCGGTGAGTGCAACCAATCATACATCGGCCAAACTGGCAGGAAGATCTCTGTCCGTGTCCAGGAGCATTCTAGAAATGTGACCAGTAAGGTCACCTCCTCTGCTCTTGCCCAACATGTGGAACAAACTGGACATGCGATTAACTTCACTGATACCCATTGCATTGCCACCATTGATAACTTCCTCCCTCGCGAAGTCCGGGAAAGGGTGGAGATTGAAAAGCGGCCTCATAACCTCAACAAGCGGGACGATGGGAGTTGCCTCCCCAGTGCTTGGAAACCAATCATTGCTTCCATCACGGTTCAACCAGTGGAACCGGACGACGAGGCTCGCCACAGATCTCGCCACCCGCCTAAGAAGTTGGACAAGAGGAGAAAAATAACTTCTCAGACCATCACTGACTCCACGGTACAACCATCATCTGGACCGCCAGCTTGCAATACCAGGAGTAGGGCGCGTACACAGGAGTACAAACGCGCGCACGAATCAGGCGCAGGGGTACAACGCCCGCACCAATCAGGTCGCGTCTGAGCCCTGATTGGTTACCAGGCCAGGCTATATAAGGAGGCACGAAGTGAGCTCATGCCATTCGACTGCCGTCCGTCACAGACTCAGCATCGACTCCTGAAGATGGAAAGCCACAGCTTTTCGAAACGTCGAGAAGAACGGTTCTTTTTAGAGCCATCAACTCAAAACACAGGGCAAATCACCGCAGAATCCACATCTACATCTACCAGCGGCCCTGAAAGCCTAAGAATCCATATATATATATATATATATATATATATATATATTGTCTATATATATATATATATATATGATAAAAACAAGGATCTTGGGTAAAACCGCGTCGAAAATAAGATGAACCAGGGCAGAACCTGGGCGTCCACCGACGTTTCGTCTGTACTACGTCAGACATTTTCAAGGTTGACTGTGACTCTACGGAGGTTGGAGTCACAGTGGTTGGCAAGCACGCAGCGCCCGCCTTATATAGCCTCGGCTGAAGGTGCGGGGCGGCGAGTTATACAGAAAATAGGTGCGGGGCGGCGATGTCATATCGAAAAAATATATACGGATGGTGGCAATTGAGAAACAAAATAGCACAACTTACTGTAGTGAAACCTTTTTAGTCCGGCTTCTTGTCATAGGGCCTGATTGGTTGTCTTTTGAAATGTTATTTGTGCTTAGAATTATGGAATCTGAAATTTGCACCAACCTCTGAGGGATTTGCTGAATAGGTCTACGGACTACATTTCGAGGCATGAGTGCAGGTTTCCAAGCAAGAGGGAGGCTCTGGCTATCATCTCTTTTGTTCATGTTATTCGGCCGTTTCTCAATTTCTACAGATTCACGGATAATACGTGGCTTGAGCTGTTGTACAGGACAAATAGTTTTTGTTTTGTCAAAATCTATCACATGCGAGTAAGCTTTAGCATGTTGAGCCAGGGCTGATTTCTTGTCACCTGCTTTCACAGCATTAGAGTGTTCATTTATCCTCACTGCTATGCGTCTGCCTGTTTGGCCTATGTACGTTTGATCGCAGTCGCCACAGGGAACCTCATGAACCCCTCTTTCTTCCAGATGAACAGAGTCCTTAGCACTTCTCAAAAGGAGCTGATTTTTCTGTCAGTGGAGAAAATGGTTTCGATGTTCTTACGATTCAGGATTCTACCTATGACGTCTGTGGTACCCTTGACATATGGAAGAAAAGCTTTAGACCGTGGTTTCTCCTTGTCCTCAGTATCATCCTCAGATTTCTTCAGTTCACGTTTAAACGCTCTGGTTATGTCTCGGTCCAAGTAACCATTGAGTGAGAGAGCTTCACGGAGCTTGTCAAATTCCTCTCTTGAGTGAGATTTGTCAGTAAGGTTCCTGGACCGGGTGACTAGAGTGTTAACCACTGAAAATAACTGTGAAGGACGGTGGTGGGAAGCAGCATTCAGATACCGGTTGGTGTGGGTGGGTTTTCTATCGACTGTGTGTCCAAACTGCCATCAACATTCTTTATTATCAAGACATCGAGAAAAGCAAGTGAGTCGTTGGATTCTACTTCCATGGTGAACTGGAATGTTCGAATTGATACCATTTAGATAGTCAAGAAGATTATTCATCTTGTCCTCTCCATGGGGCCAAATGGCATAGATGTCGTCCACATATCGTATCCAAGAAGATGGTTTGTTAGGAGCTGCAGCTAGGGCCTTATTCTCAAAATCTATCATGAATAAGTTTGCAATAGCTGGTGATAGCGGCGAGCCCATTGGAGCTCCCTCCACTTGCTTATTAACTTGTTTTCATAAATAAAGTATGTAGAAGACATGCAATGCCTTGCTAACTTCATGATGTCCTTCGGTATGCCATAGCTTTCTTCAATAGTAACAAGGGCCTCCTTCACAGGTATGTTGGTAAATAGGGAAACCACATCAAAACTAACCAATATGTCTCCAGGACGAACCTTCCATTCTTTGATCAGTTGGATCAGGTGAGAGGAGTTTTTCACATAGGACGCAGCATCCTCCGAGTAAGGTCGTAACCTCCTAGCGACATATCTGGCCAGAGCTTGTGTGACTGATAGAAAAATCAGCTCCTTTTGAGAAGTGCTAAGGACTCTGTTCATCTGGAAGAAAGAGGGGTTTATGAGGTTCCCTGTGGTGACTGCGATCAAACGTACATAGGCCAAACAGGCAGACGCATAGCAGTGAGGATAAATGAACACTCTAATGCTGTGAAAGCAGGTGACAAGAAATCAGCCCTGGCTCAACATGCTAAAGCTTACTCGCATGTGATAGATTTTGACAAAACAAAAACTATTTGTCCTGTACAACAGCTCAAGCCACGTATTATCCGTGAATCTGTAGAAATTGAGAAACGGACGAATAACATGAACAAAAGAGATGATAGCCAGAGCCTCCCTCTTGCTTGGAAACCTGCACTCATGCCTCGAAATGTAGTCCGTAGACCTATTCAGCCAAATCCCTCAGAGGTGGTGCAAATTTCAGATTCCATAATTCTAAGCACAAATAACATTTCAAAAGACAACCAATCAGGCCCTATGACAAGAAGCCGGACTAAAAGGTTTCACTACAGTAAGTTGTGCAATTTTGTTTCTCAATTGCCACCATCCGTATATATTTTTTCGATATGACATCGCGGCCCCCCGCACCTATTTTCTATATAACCTCCCCGCCCCGCACCTTCAGCCGAGGCTATATAAGGCGGGCGCTGCGTGCTTGCCAACCACTGTGACTCCAACCTCCGTAGAGTCACAGTCAACCTTGAAAATGTCTGACGTAGTACAGACGAAACGTCGGTGGACGCCCAGGTTCTGCCCTGGTTCATCTTATTTTCGACGCGGTTTTACCCAAGATCCTTTTTTTTTATCCTATGACGGGCCGCGAAACCTACAACAATCCATATATATTGTTCAACTTGGCTTTATAGTAGGCGACTATGACGCTGTTATGTTAGTACTTTAGACAGAAATTAAAAAAATGACTACACCGGGGTAAAGTGCGGGTGTAGTCAAGACAGAAATTTCTGTCTAAAGTACTAATATATATATATATAGACTTTCTATCGCATGACATTGACACTAAGGAAAACAAAAATCAAAACACGTGGTGATAACCACCGACTGCGTGATTTTTTATCCGTCACCAAAATCAATGTGTTTAATTCATTTTATATAACCATGGCTGTGGCCTTATATACGTATTTGCAAATGAAACATGTGCAATCTAAGTTCAAATTTTTAAGATTTTTATTTATTGTAAGTTTAAATCACAACGGATTGTGCTCATTTTGTTAGCAGGTCTAAGTTACCTCTTCACGGATGTCTGTTTAAAATTTCAGCTCAATCTATTTGGCCGTTCGGCCGTATGAGCCCGGACAAACAGACATTTAACAGACAATGCTCATGGCCAAGGCCCGATCGAGTATAGCGTTAGGAAAGACTTACGTTCGCTACGCTCACTCGTCTAATTATTATTAGTCAATGATAGCAGTTGTAATAAAAGTATGCCCCGACTGGGGATCGAACCCAGAACCTCTGGCTATACGCGCCATAGCTCTGCCAAATTGAGCTTCCGAGACAAAAGACACACCTTCATTAAACTGCTATTTGTTGTGACTGTTGACATCCATGATAATAATCGAACAGAAGACTGCAATGTAGCTGTCATTACTGAAAGAACACATGGAAAAATCCAGCCACTTTTCATCTCCCATGAGTTGGGTAGTATGAATATACTGTTTGTAAGCATAAGCCCGCTTTGAGGACATTATAAGTCAATGATAGCAGTTGTAATAAAAGTATGCCCCGACCGGGGTTCGAACCCAGAACTTCTGGCTTAACGCGCCAAAGCACTTCCAATTGAGTAACCGAGACATATGACACACCTTCATTAAACTGCTATTTGTTGTGACTGTTGACATCCATGATAACTAGGAAAACGCTCAGTTGGACGCGTTGTTGAGCGAGCACCGGTACGTGCAACATGACCCGAGTACGACATTCCCATAAGGCCCACCACACAGTGTAGGCCTAACTGGATATTGACATTGTACACTATATACTATTCCAACATCTTTGCATTGTACTAATTCACGTCATGCCTTCTAAAGTGTATCTTTGTATCTTCACTGCCTCCTTCATTTTTAACTTCATTTTTCGAATTATGATTACCAATAAGTCTTAAGGGTCTTGACCGATTTAGCTTAAAATTTGGAAAATAGGAGAGAATGTTGTACTTATTGACCCTGCAAAATTTCATAACGATCGGAACATTTTTTTTTATTTTTTTATTTTTATTTTTTATAACCAACGATCGGATTTTGTTCAAAAACTATACAGCAACCCGCCTAGGTAGTATGTACACGTGTAAAAAATTTCAGGTCGATCAGAGAAACGGTGCGACCGGTATCGAAGCAGTAACAGAAAAAAAAAAACAGACATTCGAGCCATAAGAGTCAAGTGGAGACGCTCGCTACGCTCGCTCAATAATCGAACAGAAGACTGCAATGTAGCTGTCATTACTGAAAGAACACATGGAAAAATCCAGTCACTTCTCATCTCCCATGAGTTGGGTAGTATGAATATACGGTTTTTAAGCATAAGCCCGCTTTGAGGACATTATTAGTCAATGATAGCAGTTGTAATTGGCAGAGCTATGGCGCGTTAAGCCAGAGGTTCTGGGTTCGATCCCCAGTCGGGGCATACTTTTATTACAACTGCTATGAATCAATAACTATGTCCTTAAAGCGGGCTTATGCTTAAAAAACCTTATATTCTTTATTATTATTATTATTATTATTATTTTTATTATTAATATTATTATTATTCCTTCTTCTTCTTCTTCTTCTTCTTCTTCTTCTTCTTCTTCTTCTTCTTCTTCTTCTTCTTCTTCTTCTTCTTCTTCTTCTTCTTCTTCTTCTTCTTCTTCTTCTTCTTCTTCTTCTTCTTCTTCTTCTTATTTAATTAGAATAACTATAATTAATTAGAGCAAATTAAAACAAAATCCAAATTATCTCAATGAGACGTGGCAAACCACAACTTATATTTTAGGTAAGAAGAAGAAAAGTTCGGTCAATGTCAAAATACACATTAAAAGGGAAATTGTCACCTGGTAATGGTATTGATGGTATCCGTGTTGTAGATTAAAAAAAATCTGCGACCCAATATACCAATTATACTACAGATAGGTGACCACGCACTTACTTTCAAAATTATAGACCAATCGCGTTGCAACCTGTCATGGAAACAATAATGGATTGATGCATTTCAGATCAATTAACAACATATCTTTAAGAAAAGTTTTACGTACTTAATAAAGACCAATACGGGTGTAAAAAGGTAATAACCCTTACGACCTCATTGTGCGCATTTCAATTTTGATTAAATCAAAATTAGATAACAACTTTCACGTGTTAGCTTAATGTTCATGGCTTTAGAGAAAGCATTTGATTCGTTGAACCATGGGCAACTTTTAAAACGCTTTAAAACTATTGGAATGCGTGGCAACATGTTGAACTGGTTTAGAATCTACCATTAATTAAGACGATTGTGGTTGAAATAGGGGATTTTTATAGCTATGTCAAAGTTTTGAATACTGACGTAGCACAAGGCTCAATTTGGGAACAATTTATTATTTGATTTAGGTAAAAGTGATTTTTAAATATAATATTATTCAATGACTTATATCTTATATTAATGTTCGCCGATGACGTGGTTCTTATCTCCATTCATAAGATTTTAAAAATTGTAGAACTAAACCTAAACGCAGATTTCAGAAGTTTCGTTTGTTATGGTCACGTTGGTGAATTTACTTTGAATTCAACTAAAATTAATCACGTTCGGATAGCGTACACATAATAACTCATTGCAATGAGTGTTTGCATACTAGCAACAGTGCGGTATGTGTGTTTAGGAGATAGTGTGTTGATAATCGTGTAATTGTAATTGTACGTGTAACTAGTGTTGATTATAGATAAATATTTAAGTTGGAAGCCTCACATTGACTCAGTTTGCAAAAAGCTCATAGAAGCGCGTCTATCGTATACCTATATTACTAGGGAAACGCCAAAGTCGTTGTTAGACGAGTGAGTGAGCCATGTGATGAGTACCCGCGGTAACAATACTTTTCATCCCCCTACCTTAGGCCTCCCTAGCCAATCATAGGCTAAAGCGGAGCATTATGGCCTTACAGTTGACGCGCCCTTATACCAACAAAATTTAAAATGGCTAAAATTTATACCAATATAATAATCAAACTTAAATGCAAATGTTCCCGGGTACTCAACACATGAGTCGCTCACTCGTCTAACAACGACTTTGGCGTTTTTCTAGTCTAGTTGGCTAAGGCGTCCTTTTGCCAAAATGTGTGAGACGTGGGTTCAATCCCTGGACGGGAAAGATTTTGTAATTTCTGGATTGTATTTTAAGAATTATTAAACATGATTTGAAATGCATATAACGCAGTGTAGTCCATCATCTGTGACAATACTATGCAAAACATAGCCGCGAAATACGTGTAAATATTGCAATGTTTACTCAATCTCCGAGCGGAATTTGGGGGTACCTTGACGTTCAACATTCAAAAAACCTTGGACACGGCATTTCACCGCCAGACAGATAATAAATAAAAAAAAAATTCAAATCCAAAACCACTGTTGTTAAAATATTTCCTACACATTGGCAGCCTATTTTTCAATTTATTATTTCTTGTAGGTTTAAATCGCAATGGATCTAGCTGATTTTGTTAGCAGGTCTCGGTAAACTCGTAGCGGATGTCTGTTAAAAATTTCAGCGCAATCTGTTCAGTGATTCGACTGAAGACCCACACACAGGCTCACAGAATAAGCGCCGTTTGAGTTGAATGGGGACTACTTCGTTCGCTGCGCTCACTCGTTTAAAAATATATTTTACTTACCTACCTTGCGTACTGTATATATTAAATTAAGAGAATCTTTAATTTCTTATGGTTTGATAGCATTGGGTAATGCAAGTAACACTAATTTAAAACCCACTATACAGTGTTGAAAAATTGAATGATAAGTATATGTAATGAGTATCAATATAATTACAAGTTTTGTGTCAAAAAACTAGCTTTGAGGTTCTTGTCTACGTTAATAAGTACGGCAAGAGAACTCTTAAATCTGCATTTCGGAATATTTATTTTACCAAACAAAATGGGTTAACATGAGAGTGGCATGCAAATAAACGAAATGTTGTACTTACAAAATAACGAAGATTAAAATGTACATATTAAATCACATTTTTTTTTAATTCCTAAGAGGCAGCGAAATATTGAACCAACAAACTCAAATTTGAGCTTTTCATTTAGTCACAGATGGTGGTACGAACATTCTTATTAAACGTGAGGATTTTATAAAGTACTCGAACGAAGCGAAATGACCCTCAACAAATTATATTACTCATCTCATATTTGGGATTGTTAAAAGTAAATATTTAAATATGGAGAATGATACCATTTTCAGTTTACCCATTCCTCCTATTTGTTCAAATGCGTTCCGCGGAAACAGAACGTCAGTTCCAAAACAAATTTCAAATTGTGTTCTATTTAAAATTCAAAAGACGCGTAAATTGTTGTGAGACACAATCAGTAGTAATTTTACCTAGAACATCTACGAACATTTCCATGTTGTTAAATTCTAGGAAAGTAAAGCGTTTGTGTTCTACTAGGTCTTAAATCAACTCAGCCATTGCCATTCTGCACTTTACCTCTGACATCCTGATGATTTACGACTATCCTTTATTCTGTATATTTGTCTTACGTTACGTCAAATTGTAAACGATAGGCAATTAAAACTCCGAGCAGGTTTTCTTAGTCAGACATCTCCTTCACTGAATTTTATCCCACTTTAGAGTGTCCAAGTAGGTATTCATATTCATTTTAACACCCTGCCTCACCTCCCGTCGAAAACGTCGAGTTTGGAGGCCCCCCCGTTGGGCCCAACCTGCTCCCCTGAGAATTCGCTTTCCTCCCAGAGAGAGAACATAAACGATGTGAATATCACGCAGCTCATTCAAATAGCCTATAATTAACCTTGCCCCCCCCCCCCCCCCAGTTAATTAACAGGAGGTAGGTAGGCCACTTATTTACTTACGTGTCTAAGAGCTAGTTATAGCAGTTATACACACAAAGGTGAGAGCTTTACATAGCAAGGCGCGAGATATCACGAATCTCGATATGCTTTATGTATTTATCTTCTCGCATTCCGACTGTCACTTTAAATAAAGATCCAAACACCGGGAGGCGACACAATCGCAGCGGGAAATAACGGAGGAAACGAGAAAAGAAAAACATCGTGATGATGAACAAAAAATCAAATTTGAGGATCTTATACTTGTCACTTTTGTTGTTGCATGACTGTTATGTTTAATCTATAATATTAAATCCCTAATTGGCTAATTTATAAAGTAGTAGGGCGCACCCAGGTATTTTTTATTTGTTCAATGAATGGAGAACATACTAAAGTATAATCTTTATAATTATTATAATGTTGAGTGCCGTTATAACTTTACTATTGTGTGGGCCAACTACACAAGTACGTACACGTGTAAGCTTTTCGTAGTTTTGCCTGAGAGAACATACATCCTAGACAAACATGAACATCCACTTGTGTATAATCTATATAATTGTATAATACTAGAAAACGCTAAAGTCCCGCGCGTTGATGGATGAGCTTTTTAAAGGTTTTAGTTTGCGTGGGATATCTTTACTTTTGCAAGTGCTTTGTTTTGCTGCCTACGCATTGTAGGTGAATGTTGTCAAGTTTCTTTTGTTTCTTGTCAATTGGTATTGTTTACCGTAAAAAACTTTTATTAAAAGCTTTATTTCTATGGATTCTGACAAACTTTTTTTAATTATTTCTTTCAAGAGGTACTACATGACCATTACCTCAATGTCCATGTATAATATGAACGTTGTAGCCCCACCCGTTTGGTCAGAATTGGCCCAAAATGGCACGAAAATATCGCACAAAAAGTCAAAAAACGTATATTAAAAGCTTTATTTCTCTCGATTCTGGCTAACTTTTTCAACTTTTTCTTTCAGAAAGCAATACATCACCATTACCTTAATGTCCATGTGAAATATGAACGTTGAAGCCCCACCCGTTTGGTCAGAATTGGCCCAAATGGCACGAAAATATCGCACTAAAAATCGAAAAAAATCGTAAAAGTACGATATTCATGAGAAATATTTCTTCGATTGTACCCAAAAATGTAGCAAGTCTAAGTTCAGAGAAAACGAAGGTCGTGTCAAATTTTCATCAAGATCGCATATACCGTTTGCCCGGTAGAGAGCGAACAAACAGACGAAAAACGAAAAAAAAAAAAAACAAAAAAACAAAAAAACAATAAAACACCCAGAGCTAAATTTTTTGGGGGGTCGGTGAAATTGAAGTCTTCGCTTCGCTCATCCTATAATGTTGAGTGCCGTTATAACTTTACTATTGTGTGGGCCAACTACACAAGTACGTACACGTGTAAGCTTTTCGTAGTTTTGCCTGAGAGAACATACATCCTAGACAAACATGAACATCCACATGTGTATAATCTATATAATTGTATAATACTAGGAAAACGCTAAAGTCCCGCCGCGTTGAGGGATGAGCTTTTTTAATTTTTTTAGTTTGCGTGGGATATCTTTACTTTTACAAGTGTTTTGCTTTACTGCCTATGCATTGTAGGTGATTGTTGCCAAGTTTCTATTGTTAGGCCCTAGGCCTACTTGTCAAATGTTATTATTTACCGTAAAAAACTTACATTAAAATCTTTATTTCTATGGATTCTGGCTAACTTTTCCAACTTTTTCTTTCAAAAGGTACTACATCACCATAACCTTAATGTCCATGTATAATATGAACGTTGTAGCCCCACCCATTTGGTCATAATCGGCCCAAATGGCACGAAAATATCGCACTAAACCGTAAAAAACTTATATTAAAAGCTTTATTTTATGGATTCTGGGTAACTTTTCCAACTTTTTCTTTCAAAAGGTACAACATCACCATTACCTTAATGTCCATGTATAATATGAACATTGTAGCCCCACCCGTTTGGTCAGAATCGACCCAAATGTCACGAAAATATCGCACTAAAAATTGAAAAAAATCGTAAAAGTACGATATTCATGAGAAATATTTCTTCGATTGTACCGAAAAACAATACACCTCTAAGTTCAGAGATTTCGAAGGTCCCCTCAAATTTTCATCAAGATCGCTTGTGTCGTTTGCCCGGAATCCTGCTAACAAACAGACAAAATACAAACAAAAAAAAAAAAAAAAAAAAAAAACATTGGAGCTAAATTTTTTGGGGGGTCAGTGAAATTGAAGTCTTCGCTTCGCTCATCCAATAATGTTGAGTGCCGTTATAATTTTACTATTGTGTAGGCCAACTACACAAGTACGTACACGTGTAAGCTTTCGTAGTTTTGCCTGAGAGAACATTCATCCTTGACAAACATGAACATCCACTTGTGTATAATCTTTATTGGATGAGCGAAGCGAAGACTTCAATTTCACCGACCCCCCAAAAAATTTAGCTAGGGTGTTTTTTTTTTTTTTTTGTTTTCCGTCTGTTTGTTCGTTCTCTACCAGGCAAATGGCATATGCGATCTTGATGAAAATTTGACACGACCTTCGTTTTCTCTGAACTTAGACTTGCCACGTTTTTGGGTACAATCGAAGAAATATTTCTCATGAATATCGTACTTTTACGATTTTTTTCGATTTTTAGTGCGATATTTTCGTGACATTTGGACCGATTCTGACCAAACGGGTGGGGTTACAACGTTCATATTTCACATGGACATTAAGGTTATGGTGATGTATTGCTTTCTGAAAGAAAAAGTTTAAAAAGTTAGCTAGAATCTATAGAAATAAAGCGTTTAATATAAGTTTTTTGACTTTTTGTGCGATATTTTCGTGCCATTTGGGCCAATTCTGACCAAACGGGTGGGGCTACAACGTTCATATTATACATGGACATTAAGGTCATGGTGATGTAGTACCTTTTTAAAGAAAAAGTTGAAAAAGTTAGCCAGAATCCATGGAAATACAGCTTTTAATGTAAGATTTTAACGTTAAATAATAACAAATTAACAAGAAACAATAGAAACTTGACAACAATCACCTACATTGCGTCGGCAGAAAAACAAAGCACTTGCAAAAGTAAAGATATCCCACGCAAACTAAAAACTTTTAAAAAGCTCATCCATCAACGCGGCGGGACTTTAGCGTTTTCCTAGTAATGATATAATATAATGTTGAGTGCCGTTATAACTTTACTATTGTGTGGGCCAACTACACGAGTACGTACACGTGTACGCTTTTCGTAGTATTTCTTGAGAGAACATTCATCCTAGCTAGACAAACATGAATATCCTCTTGTTTATTACTAGGAAAACGCTTAAGTCCCGCCGCGTTGAGCGATGAGCTTTTTGAAGTTTTTAGTTTGCGTGGGATATCTTTACTTTTACAAGTGCTTTGTTTTGTTGCCTACGCATTGTAGGTGATTGTTGTCAAGCTTCTATTGTTTCTTGTCAATTGGTATTATTTATCGTAAAAAACTTATATTAAAAGCTTTATTTCTGTAGATTCTGGCCAACTTTTTCAAATTTTTCTTTTAAAATGTACTTCATCACCATAACCTTATTGTCCATGTATAATATGAACATTGTAGCCCCACCCGTTTGGTCAGAATTGGCCCAAATGGTACGAAAATATCGCACAAAAAAACGAAAAAAATCGTAAAAGTACGATATTCATGAGAAATATTTCTTCGATTGAACCCAAAAACGTAGCAAGTCTAAGTTCAGAGATTTCGAAGGTCCTGTCAAATTTTCATCAAGATCGCTTATGCCGTTTGCCCGGTAGAGAGCGAACAAACAGACAGAAATACAAACAAAAAAAAACAAAAAAAAAAAAACACCCTAGCTAAATTTTTTGGGGGGTCGGTGAAATTGAAGTCTTCGCTCGCTACGCTCATCCAATTATCTTTACAATTATTTAGGGCGACGGTCGTTCGCCCGCAGCCAAGCGCACGCGATTGCTTAACGACTAACTCGACCTGTTTATACTCCTACCCCAGTTGGGCGATTTTCAGCTATCTTTACACGCCGCCCCGAAAGATTTACAATTTTGAAACTCGGTATATGACCTGATATGTGGTCCATGACCTACAAAAAAAAATCAGCCCGATCCGATTACCCGTTCTGTGTTAAAAATTGCCTTAACATCTTCGAAAATCTTCCGGCTGGCTGGGTGGGTGGCTGATTCTGATTGAGAGGAATAAGAGCCTACAGAGAAAACGATATATATCTTAGAACTATGAAACTTGGACCACCCTTAGATGTACCTCAGACTCATATACTTTTGCTTTCAAAACTAAAATCGGGTAACAGGGACCGGAGAAAATCACAATTTTGGATAATAATCAAAACACGTAATTACTAAGGCGTAGTTAGTTGTACAAACTTGAAATTAAACATAGTATTAACCATTATACATATCTAGCGTCCAAAACACAAGGGGCTTAATTTGGGACCGAGTGCCTTTTGCTTTCAAAACCAAAATCGGGTAACAGGGACCGGAGAAAATCACAATTTTGGATAATAATCAAAACACGTAATTACTAAGGCGTGGTAATTTGCAAACTTGAATTAAACATGCTCTTAACCATTAAAAATTATTATTCACTTAAATATTTATGCAATCTCTGTAACAAGACGACATTAACCATTGCAAATTTAATAAAAAGCATCGTATATTTCCAACTACAGATTGTAAACAAAAACAAAAGTTGGTAGCTTTTGTTTCTAGACAATCTATTATAAAGGCACTGTATCCACCTTTTCACGTATTTCACGTATTTCACGCCTTGATATCGAAAAAACAACAAAAAGATGTGATATCCCCCCCCCCCAAATACAAAAATTATTTAAAAAAAAACGGCAGCCAAGCTCTCCTTCAAAAGTCTTCGGGTGTGAATGTTGTGAGGTATAGACGTTACTAGAAGGTACTGAAAATATATAGCATAGGACTAGGAGGGAGCTTAGATCTAGATTTTCTTTACAATTCAGAGATTTACTTAACTTTTCTGGCTGTGGGTCGCTTCGTTTGGAAATCAGGACCCGGATTCACAAAACCGCCTAACTAAGACATGTCTTAACTAGGACACGTCTTAGCACAAGGAAAAATCTTAGTTAGGCGTTTTTGTGAATCCTGACCCAGACATTTTTCCTTGAGAAGGGTTTTGTGCTCAATTCTGGCCGGGAAGTACGCTCTTAATATTATTTGTAATTCTTATTTTGTATAACGAGTTTGTGTATTTGTAATTTTTTGTTATTATACTGCCATGCAATATATATAGGTATTCGAAGTGTATTATATACATTCCAATGGAGTGGAATAAATTTTTTTTTTTAATATAACAAGAGTTTTTTTTAGCATAAGTAGTAGCCTGTAATGATCAGAGGGGTCTAGGTGTACATCTTGATAATTTGTCGCAGGCATCGCATTATGAGTTGAATGAGTAATACGTCGGTGTTAAATTGACAATCTAAATTAATTCAAAAGTTTTTCTTTTGTTCTTTTTATTAAATTTTACATCTGTTCTATTTAGATATCGAAACTAATTTTCAAAAGAGGACATCTAAAACTGATAACATCAATGCAGACACAATAATGAACTACAACAATGTATGTGTTGGAAAAATTGATAAAATTGTTTGTGCTTGTTATGCAGGAGAAAATAATATATGACCAATGGATGACTGTAGTAGTAGATCATAATATTATTATGTGGAGTGTTGACTGTTTAGTTGACTTTGTGCTTCGAATATTTTCGAGGAAAGCTAGGAGCTCTATTCATAAACATAACTGATTCAAAGTTGCCAAAGCTGAAGAAAACAGGAAAAGTAATAAAGTACTATATTGTTTTTGTTAAACATAATAATTATTTGAGCAGTCATACTTTAATCAAATGCACCACAAAGATGGCCCGTGATCAATAGTTTTAATAATTTTTTAAAAATGTCAGTACAATAATTCTTACATTGACTCTTTCATTGCCATATCTTAACTTTGCTATTCCGTTAAAAAAAAAAAAAACGCTTAGAACCATTTTCATTTTATCGCAAGATAATTATTCACAAATATTTTCCATGACACTATTGTTGACCAATAAGTACCATAATCGCACTATTGGCACTAATAATAATGCAGCCTCTCGTCTCAGTTCTCTCTCCGGCCACTTGACGCCGCCGTGCATCGTTATTTTTTTTTGTAGGATGCCCGCTGTAGGGTATACACATCAGATTTAACCGGTGTGACCCTCTTCAGCTGACTAACTACTAACTAGGTACATTGCGGATAGGACAAAGTGAAGGGATGTCCGAAGGCTATTTAAGAGGACTCGATCCTTTGCATTCGCATTAACGACTGAGGAAAACCTCGGAAAAACCTTCAGTCAGGATTGCCGGTCTTGACGGGATTCGAACCCGAACCTCCCGAATCAGAGTCGAGCGCTTGGCGCCCGAGCTAACACTGTCGGTGGTACGTCGTAGCACACACTGCCAATAACGAACTTCTCATTCTCAAGCCGAAATTCAACAACTTCTATAGTACTAGCTTCAACTTTTAATTAAATTGATGACGTATTTTACCGCCATCAGTTTCGTCTTGGAGTATTTTCTCAGTAAACATTGTCTATCTAAAGCGAAGCTGACGACAAGACAAGGGGCAATTTGTTACCAGCACACGTGCAGTCTCGGGCTCGGCTCGTCTGTTCCGCACCCAACTACACGATATGAATTAAACTAACTCAACAGTCAACTCAACGGGAAATGATCTTCATTCAAATATATTATTACTTTATATTCAAGGCTCTACCTTAACAAGTTAAACAGATAAGATAAATATAATTTGAACTCTTTCAACTCCATAACTTACAACGAATAGAGGATTAAAAAGTTTAAGAATCTATCAGCATAATAAATAACACGTAACCCAACCAATTCCTCTCGTCATGTTGCTGTAGCAAAGCCCATGTGATGTTTTTATGTTAATAATGCTACAGCCCTGATTTGATCTTGAAGATTGAGCGAACAGGCAGTGTTGGCAGTGTAGGTAGGCCGTGTGTGTATTGCATTAGGACGATCCAGGGGGCACTGCCTCAGATTGATGTCTGTTTCATTCTTATATCTCTATTATAACGTGTGTACAATCACTCTCAAAACTTGAGGGCAACATCTCACCTCTGCTAAACGAGGTAGAGGTTGCAGCAAGTGGCGTTAAACGGGTAATCAGCCGTTCATCTATCTAGGGAAGAATATAGTTAACGAAACTTAAGCTGGATCATCTTCTCCTATTCTCATCAATCATCATTGCTATGACAGTATGTAAGAGTATGAAAAGTATGTTAATTGATGAGCGTAGCGAGCGAAGTGAAGATTCCATTCAACTACACTGGAGAAAAAAATCCGGAATGTTTTTCTTTCTTCCTTTCTGCTTGTATTTTTGTGTGTTTGTCAACAAGAATCCGGCTAAAAAACCGATACTCCATTTGCGATGATATTTTCTAGAGGCCTTCGAAATCTCTGAACCCAGAACTGTCACGTTTTTTAGTGCAATTAAATGTTTATTTTTTGTGAAAATCGCAATTTTACGATTTTTTCCGATTTAAAAAATATTTCTTCGACTTATGACACCTACATGCTTTATCCGATTGAATGATTTTTTCACAGAACCTTAATTTTATGAATTAATATATTCGTGTGAAATAAGAGCTCAATCAAAAAATTATTTCTCATGAACACATGGCACCTCAATGCACCAATTACGCTCATCCAACAACGCGCCTGAAAAAGCGTTAAGTAGACTATGGCAGTTAAACAGAGACCAGACAACGAACACAAACATACAATGTATGGAGTACGGAAATGGAAACTGAAGACGATATCACCTCTCTAGGTGAAACACATTCCGCGCGCTTACCAATTTGAGCTACCTCCGGCACCTCCACCATGCATAAAGTCAGGACGAATTAACTGGTTACTATAGGCACCTCCACCATATTATGTAAAAGTCAGGACGAATTTACTATAGGCCACCCGGCACCTCCACCAAGTCTAAAAGTCAGGACGAATTTATTTAAGGCTACCAGGCACCTCCACCAGGTATAAGAAGTAATAATAATAATCGTTTACTATTAGCTGAGTTCAGCTATTATTATCGATACAGAATATAATATGCTTTATACATACTTAATAATAGAACAATCAGACATAATCAACACTATCATATGTATAGCCCTGACCCTTAAAAAAATAATAACAATCAGATGTATTTACCTTTCATAATATAATATTTACATTTTCTTTTAAAAGATCCAACATTGTCAGATTCCTTGGTAGTTTATTATAAAGTTTAATACCCTTCACAAATAACGACTTCATTGATGCGCTTTTGCCCCAAAATTCAATATACACATTATTATTAAAACATGCCCTGGTGTTGTGTGAATGTATATCTTTTACCATAACAACTTTACATTTTAAATATTCAGGCAGCATATTGTTTAACATTTTGTTATTAAAGATTAAGGACAAATAGTGCACCCTTTCTTCAACATTCATAAAATCCAAGTAAGTGAGTATGGCACATATTGGTGTATTTTTGTAACATCCTATTCTAATACGCATTCCTCTATTCTGAAGTTTTTGTAAAAGATACAGGTCTGGTTTATTAGCTAACAATAACAGTGTGGCACAGTAGTCAAATAGAGGCTGAATAATAGTGTTATAAACTAGTTGTTTAGACCACATAGACAAGGACTAACCTATGCGTCCCAAAAATCCTATTTTTTTACTAATTTTTTTACCAATATATTTTATATGTTTATCAAACTTTCGTTCACTATCAATAACAAATCATAAATATTTTATTTCAGTGACCTGTTCGATCACTTCACCATATAATCCTATCTTATAAGTATTAACATCCAGTCTTTTTAACTAAGCATTGGTAGATATGATCACGTATTTACATTTATCAATATTTAATTTGAGATTATCGCCAGACATCCATTCAGTTACTAGTCTTAACTCTCTATTTAATATTTCAATTAATGTATTTAAGTCATAGCCAGACAAATACATAACGGTGTCATCAGCAAATAAATTTATCAAACAAAATTGCAATAATTCAGGTAATTCATTAATATATATTGAAAACAACAGGGGTCCCAGCACAGACCCTTGTGGAACACCATACTTACTACTTATAACATCAGAGAACTTTCGAATAAATTTAACTTTTTGTTTCCTGTCAGTCAGATACTCAGTAAACCATTTGTGTACGTTATCAATAATCCCAAGTCTACTTAGTTTCCTTAACAATTTATGTCTATCAACTGTTTCAAATGCACGTTTTAGGTCCAGAAACACCGCAACAACTATTTTGTCCTGTTCGATTTCTTCTTTCCATTCAGTAACTACATGTTGTATTGCTGATTTACAAGAGTGATTTTTCCTAAAACCAGATTGTTGTTCACATATTAACTTATTTTTATTTAAGTAAGTATTTACTTGGTTATGTACAGTTATTTCAAGGATTTTTTTCGTAAATTGGTAACATGTTCAATGGACGGAATTCATTAGCTTTGTTAGTATAAGGTTTCTTGGGTATTGGTATTATAGTCGACATTTTCCAATTCTCAGGAAATACACCACTATTGAGTGATGTATTTACTACATTTAGCATGTCGTATTTAATAACACTATACGCAGTTTGAATTATATGGGCTGATATTCTCTCATCAGTGCAAGATTTATTGGGGAGATTTAAAATTATTTTATTCATTTCAGAGATGGTATAATCTCTTCGAATTTACTGAACTCACAATTGATAGGGGCATTGTGGATTATCCCCAAGCAAACATTGGTATTATTCTGATGAATACTTTCTACAATCTCATCAATACTATCTACATAATATTGATTATATTTTTTTGCAATTAATTTAGTATCCCAGCATGGAACATCAAATACTATTTCTTGTATATCATTATGTACACAGTTGATTTTGATAATATCTTTTATAATCTTGTCAAATAAGATCTTATATTGACGTTTGGAGGAAATAATTGCGATGTCGCTGAATTTTTGCAGAGACCTTCCTAATATAATACTAATCAAAATACTAAAACTCCCCTACAATCGGACTTGAGCTACGGTCGCCATATTGGAAAATGGCGGCCAAAACGTGTCTGTTATCGAATATCTCCCAATTGGATGGAATAGACAAATGTCGCGATAGCAAAAATATTCCCCATTTAATACCCTACAAAAAATGTGTAGTCTATAGTTTTGGTATGGGCAAAGGTCGCGTCACAAAATCGTGGTTTATACGTTGCTTATTGGAGTACCAGCTAATTTCCCAATTTTCAGGTCCAGCATCAAACAATGCCCGGTAAATCTGTAAGAAATCGATTTAAATACTAGGAAAACGCTTAAGTCCCGCCGCGTTGTTGGATGAGCGTATATGGTGCATTGAGCTGCCATGTGTTACGCGGATTTTCTGTTGTTCTGTGAAAAAATCATTAGTAAATCGAATTTTTTTTTTAAATTAAATAAAATTAAATAAAAAATTAACTGAATTTTTATAATCAAATTTAATTAAATAAAAAATTAACTTAATTTTTTTTTTAATCGTAATTTTTTAAAAGAAAAAAATCGTAAAATTGCAATTTTTATAAGAAATAATTATTCGATTGCGCTCAAATTTAACACGAATATATTAATTCATGAAATTAAGGTTCTGTGAAAAAATCATTACATTAGGATGAAGCATGTAGGTGTTCAAAGAAAGTCAAAGAATTGTTTTAAAAAGAAAAAACCCGTAAAATTTCGATTTTCATGAGAAATAATTTTTCGATTACGCTCAAATTTCACACGAATATCTTAATTTATAAAATAAGAGTTCTGTGAAAAAATCATTACAATCGGACAAAGCATGTAGGTGTTATAAGTCGAAGACATTTCCAAAAAATCAAAAAAAATCGTAAAATTGCGATTTTCATGAGAAATAATTTTTCGTTCGTACTCAAAACCGTGGCAGTTCTAAGTTCAGAGATTTCAAAGGTTTACATAAAATTTCATCGCAATCGGAGTATCGGTTTAGCCGGAATCGTGCTAACAAACAGACAAAAATACAAAAAAAAACAAAACATTCCGGATTTTTTTCTCCAGTGTAGTAGAATGGAATCTTCGCTTCGCTCGCTACGCTCATCCAACAAAATAATTTTTGCACGGGGTTCATGAATGAAAAACAAAAGGACTTATGTACGGTGTTCATGAAAGCTTCCATTAGTATTTTAAAAAATCAGGTCTGCGAAATCGGATTTTGCATTCACCCGGAATTTGGGTTTTTCCATTGTTGGCATTTCCTCAAAAATGGCATATTTAACTGTCCATTATTAAGCACTAAATAGCATTGGAGAAAAAATTCTTTCCACACACATTGAAATGACTTCAATAATGATTCGATTACAACCAAAGTTCAAATCCAATATGGCTGCTAATTCCTAATATTCACAATATGAATACTGTTTTCGTGCTGTTTTTACACTCTTTTTGTTACATCATTCACTTTGATGTTGTAGAATAATAATAAGCAACGTATAAACCACGATTTTGTGACATAACCTTTGCCCCTACCAAAACTATAGAATTCACCTTTTTGTAGGAAATTAAATGGAGAATATTTTTTGCAATTGTGATATTTTGTCTATCTCCAACCAATTTGAAGATATTCGATATCAAACACCTTTGGCCACCATTTTCCAACATGGCGGCCGAAGCTCAAGTCCGATTGTGTGGGAGTTTTAGTATGTTGATTAGTATTACTTAAATAAGGTCTCTGCATCGCAATTATTTCCTTAAAAAGATTCTTATTGGACAGGATTATTTAAGGTTTTCCGCATTTTTTTAATCACCTTTGGCTTTATCAATATTTCTTTGCATGAAATCTTTTTAATTGTGCCTCATCATTGATAAAGTATCATTCCAATGTTTCTTATATTTATCCCATACATAATAAGTATTAATTACAGTTGCTTCTTTATACATCAAGTCTCTTGTTTTCAAAGTCTGATTTGTTTTTACAGTAAACCAGGGTACCAGTCAGAACGAATTTACAAGCTACTAGGCACCTTCATCATATTGTGTTAAAGTCAGGACGAATTTATTATACACTCTAACTACAAAAAGTAAATGTAGGGTAGATAGATAGGAGCGATCAGTTTACGGGAGATCTGTCAGGCGTCATCGTGTCTGGTCACTTCATCGCCCCCTTCGAGTTCCGAAAGCCACATGTGAAGTCTTCCTGCTCCTGGTCACTCTCGACAGTGACGTAAGTTTAAACCCCGGCCCGACCACCGCTACCAATACAACATCCTGAACACTAATGACAGTATCTCCCTCTACTATATGAATGCGCGTAGTATTGTCGGAAACTAGAAACTGGCCGCATTCAATTTACATTGCTCAGACAATTAGTTGGGGCTCAGATGTACATTGGCTCGGTTTGAGTGACGAAATTGTTTTTTTTTTGTTTTAAATTATAGAATAACTTCACCCAAACATGATCTAGGTGTTCTTCAATTTTTTACGCAGCCATCTTAAAAAAATTGCCGCCATGGTACATTTCAGAAAAACTATTAGAACGAATGTAATTATCATGAAAGAAAACGAAAAAAATTGTTTTTGGATGAGCGTAGCGAGCGAAGCGAATGAAGCGAAGATTTTAATTTCACTGACCCCCCAAAAAAATTAGCTCCGTTTTTTTTTTTGTATTTTTGTCTGTTTGTTCGCTCTCTACCAGGCAAACGGCATATGCGATCATGATGAAAATTTCAGGGGACCTTCGAAATCTCTGAACTTAGCCTTGCTACGTTTTTGGGTACAATCGAAGAAATATTTCTCATGAATATCGTGCTTTTACGATTTTTTTCGATTTTTAGTGCGATATTTTCGTGACATTTGGGCCGATTCTGACCAAACGGGTGGGGCTACAACGTTCATATTTTACATGTACATTTAGGTAATGGTTATGTCTTGCTTTTTGAAAGAAGAAATTGAAAAAGTTATACAGAAACCATAGAATAAAGGTTTAAATATGAGTTTTTTTAGGTTTATAATAACAATTAACAAGTAACAATAGATAAAAACTTGACAACAATCACCTACAATGCATTCACAAAGCACTTGCTACGTGCTTTGTGAATGTATTGTAGGTGATTGTTGTCAAGTTTCTATTATTACTTGTTAATAATTGTTATTATAAACCTCAAAAAACTCATATTAAAACATTTATTTCTATGAATTCTGGCTAAATTTTTCAACTTTTTCTTTCAAAAGGTACTTCATAACCATAACCTTATTGTCCATGTGAAATATGAACGTTGTAGCCCCACCTGTTTGGTCAGAATCGGCCCAAATGTGACGAAAATATCGCACTAAAAATCGAAAAACATATATTTATACCTTTATTTCTACGGTTTCTGGCTAACTTTTTCAACTTTTTCTTTCAAAAGGTACTACATCACCATAATCTTAATGTCCATGTGAAATATGAACGTTGTAGCCCTACACGTTTGGTCAGAATCGGCCCAAATGAGTCGAAAATATCGCATTAAAATTCGAAAAAAATCGTGAAAGTATGATATTCGTTAGAAATATTTCTTCGATTGTACCCAACATCGTGGCACGTCTAAGTTCAGAGATTTCGAAGGTCCCCTACAATTTTCATCAAGATCGCATATGCCGTTTGCCCGGAATCGTGCAAACAAACAGAAAAATAACAAAAACAAAAACAAACAAAAAAACATCGGAGATAAATTTTTTGAGGGGTCAGTGAAATGAAATCAAAGTCGTCGCTTCGCTCGCTACGCTCATCCAACAATTGAAGAAATATTTCTGATGAATATCGTACTTTTAAGATTTTTTTCGATTTTTAGTGCGATATTTTCGTGACATTTGGTCCGATTCTGACCAAACGGGTTGGGCTATATAACGTTCATATTTCACTTGGACATTAAGGTTATGGTGATGTAGTACATTTTGAAAGAAAAAGTTGAAAAAGTTAGCCTGAATCCATAGAAATAAATGTTTAAATAAAATTTTTTTGAGGTTTATAATAACAATTCAATAGAAACTTGACAACAATCACCTACAATAGATGCTTGACAACTATCACCTACAATGCGTTAAAAAAGAACTTCAAAAGAAAGACTCCCACGCAAACAAAAAACTTATTAAAAAACCCACCCATCAACGCGACTAAAAAAGGGTTGGCAAAAGGGGCCCCTTGTCTATAAGAAAATCAAAAAAAAAAATAACCAAAAAATGTTGTACAAATACTATTTTTTTAAAGTTATTTTGTACTTGTGGGGTTTTTATTTTGGATTTTTGGCATTTTTAGTATGCATGATATAGTCAGGTTCACTTTAAAATTTTGGGGGATGTTTTTGGAGATTATAAATTCCATTTTTTTGGAAACCTTGAAACATCGGGAATTCAAAAATCCATGTTTCATTTGCTCGGGTTTTGTATGGTCGTCATTTTGGATAATCAAAATGGCCGCCAAAAATATAAATTTACTATTCCGGTTTCCCAAAGTGATGGGAAACCTATGAAATGCTATTATTATGTTTTAACCCCAAAAATATTAAATAAACGTCAATTTTTTAAATTGCAGCCACTGCCGCCTTTTTGGATTCAAACAATGGCTTCCCTAAAATACTTTTTCTCCAAATTAAGTTTCCCAATTGACTGAGATTTTTGTTAGTTGTTCCTTCTATGTAATCACCAGGAATATATTAATTAAGTGTTTACATTTGCATTCCCCTACGGTTTTTTTTTTTTGGAATTTAAAAATGGCGCCCAAAAAAAATACTTCTTGAATCTAAATATGAAATTTTTTAAGGGGGTTTTTAAACCGCAAAAAATAAAAAAATATATTTCATTCAGGCTTACTAGTATTGAATTAAGCAATTAACAAAAAATTTTGGGACCACCTGACCTCAAAAAAAAATTGTGGGGAACATGCTTTTTTCGAGCTGGGTCCCATCGGAAAAAAATCTCCCATAAGAAATAACTGGGGTCAAATTTTTATCCCCCATGACCTTGGAGGATTTTATCCAAAAAAATATTACCCATTATTGCGTTCTAAAAACCCTTTTTTTAAATTCTCTATATTTTTTTTTGAAATTTTGGGAAAGTATTCGGTAAAAATAGCTATTAAAATAGGTGTGATTTTTGGAATGCATATTTTTGCGTTTTAAATGGTATATTTGGGCACAGTTTAAAGACACGATGAAAAAAATGGGTTTTTTTAGTTTGGGTACTGTGTTTTTGTACTAGGGGAACAAAAAAGAAAGGTTAAAGCCGATTTAAAAAACCCTAAAAACACCAATTATCGAAATATCGGGCCCAAAAAAATAAAAAATTTCGTGTTTAATCACGTAAAAAGATTTTTGTCGCTAATACCCAAAACAAGCCCCAAAAAAATTAAAAAAAAAAAAAAACTACTTTATTTTATCCAATTGAAAAAAAATCAAACAAAATTCACTGTCCTCAAAGTAAAACAGCTTTTGAAAAAACAATTACCAACCTTAGAAGATGCGCCGTCTAGCTAAAGCCCAGTATCTTGCCAACTGCTGAGTTTAATTTAAGAAAACGAAAAAAAATATTGATGGGAAGACAGACAACGAAATTAACACAATTTTTAAACAAAACCTTTTCAAAATCAATTAAATAAATCAAATAAATTTATGTTACTTTCAATTAAAAAAACATGTTATCAAATTCTAAAAATTTTTCCCAAATAAAAGTTCTCATTAATAAAAATTTCTCAATAATAAAAAGTTCTAAATAAAAAAAAGTTCTCATAAAAAAGTACCACCATTTTAAAAAAGTTCGTTCGTAGGTAGCAAGTTTTTTTTCCCCGTGTTATCGCGATTCGTAGTTTTTGTAGATATTACCGGGGTCCGGGGGTCTATTCTCCCCCCTTTTTCCCAAAGTTCCAAATTCCCCTCGCCCAAGTTCTCCCCCACTTTTCCAAATTTCCAAATTCTCCCCCAAAGTTCTCGCCCACTTTCCCAAGTTCCAAATCCAAATTCCAAACGATCGAAGTTCCAAAATTCTCCCCAAATTTCCTGGTTGTCCGCCCTGTCAAAGACCCGCAACCCGGGACGTGAAGTCTCCTGGAGAGCCCAAAGTAAGTGTGTTTTTAAAGAATCACCCTTTCTCTGCTTGCGTTCTTTTTCGACTAATTTTTTGTGACGTGTCACGGAAATTGAGTTTTGTAATTGGTTAGTCTTTTCGCCCTGGTGTTAGGCAAAGTGGGGTAGTTTTCGGTCCCAGGGTTCAAAAAACGTGACTAGTTGCATGATAAAACTCAGATAGTTTATTAAACCCAAACCATTAAAAAGATGCTAGAAATCAAAAAACAAGTCACTCGGGACTTTCATTCCGGGGAGATTTTTCACGCACGTGCAAGTTGTGTGCGAAAATGTTATAAAAATAATTTTTCCACACTCCACAAGCTATGTGTGACTCACTGAATGACCAGATTTCGGGTGCACTTGCCGAAAATGTAGCGCAGTGAAGGGAAAAACATTCCATTCCCGCACATAAGATTACGCTGTGCTGTTTATTTGATTCCTCCACAGATACCGGACATCGATTACGTAATCACCGCCTGGCCAGGGCCATGACGACCGGATACGAAGCACAAAACTAGTCATTATTTATTACGCGTGGCTGTTTAAATTGTCATAACACAAAAAAAAGAAATTTATTGGCTGAAATAGTTCTTAATTATTTAAAGTAATTAATTATTCAAAATAATTTCAATTTGAAAGGCGGGAACAAATTAATTTTTAAAATATTTTGAAATTGTCTCATATCAGAAAAAAAGGGGTTAAATATCCCCTCTGGGGCAGAAAAATTGAATGTAGTAAAAAATTTTTGAATGTTCTTCACTAAGTTTTTAAATTTTAAAATTTTACATTATAGTTTTATTTTATTTTATTCAAAACAGGGGTTTATTTTTGAATAAAAGAAGTGTGGTTATTTACCATTGGTTGCAAATAATATTTATTTCAATCATGTTTTTAAAAAAAAATTACAGTAGTGAATACAGTTTATCAATGTTTGTTTGTTTTTAAGAAGTAAATATTGCAACAGTAGCAATAAAAAATAAAAAGGGAAAACAATTGTTTTTTGGGGTACATGACACCAAAAGATACAAAATGACATAAAAAGGAAAGGAGGGTTTTGGAACAAAATAAAACGGCATCATCAACACAACACGTCTATTAACTGAACTTTTAATGTCTGCTATCACCCCATCCCCTCGAGAAAATCAAAAAATTGAAAAAATTTATCATCAGCTCGTTTTTGTCGAAAAAATTAAAAATATCGTCAAGTTTTTATCAATCAAATATCCGAATTTTCGTCTAACCAGATCCCTTCCATCAAACCCGCGTTTTTCACTTTTATCTGTCCACAAATTATTCTCTCATTGGAAAAAGTCAAAGTCAAAATTTATTAATAAATTTTTAAAATTTTTAAAATTCCCAAAAGGGAAAAAATCTTTCCAATAATAAACAAAAAATTAAGTGTCCCATTTTAGATTGCGATCAAAATTTTTCGCTTGCTGTTTTTAAACATGGGTTAAAATAAAAAAAAAAAAAAACAGCTAATAGAAAAAAAAGGTATGAAATATATACAAAAATGAATATGTATAACCGTTTTTACTGTCCGGTCTTAAAATGGAAAACCCCCGCTCTTCCCCTTTAAAATTAAAATTTAAATTCAATTTTCATATTTTCCCAGACTAAATTTCAAAGTTAAACCTTTTTTAATTTGGTATGCCCACTACTCACTGTACTAATTTTCGTTTGAAAAAAAATCAAATCCATCAAATACCCCAGGTAGAAGTCTGACTCCAAATTCCACTTCCGTTTCCCGTTTGCTTTTAAAAATAATTATACTGTGGTTTTATTTTTTTAAAACCTCTCCACTCCTTCCCCGCTGTTCATACACCTCCCTAAATTTTAACTCCACGGTTAACCACCAGAACAATCTAATAAAGTTTTACTCGATAAAAAAATTAATCGCTAAAACTTAAAAACGCCATAAAAAAATATATATCGCAACACAACCCTATACAGGAAACTGTTACAAAAAGGCGTATACATATTACATCTCCAAATATTCCGGCAAAAAAACAATTAATTATGCCGATACTAAAGGTTGTTATTATAAGTTGATTAAATATTGGTTCAGCCAATCGGTCTCCTCTCTTATTGATAAGACAGCTGGAAAATTGTACCACTAATCCTGTCATGAAAGGTGTTTGTTTTTAAAATGTGAAAAGTTTTATTTTTTGTACAAAAAGTCCCCCAAAAAAATTAAAATAAAAAAACATTTGACTGTCCACTTTTTAAATCCCCCCATCCTCACTATCTCTGTTCACTATGTTTTAAAAATTAAAATTTTTATTGTTACTCTACCCAAATTCCCAAAAGTCAAATTATTTTTTAAAAATTATCTTTTAAAAATTTTACTTCCAAAAGGGGTTCAAAAAAAAAATATGGAATCCCAAAAGGTTAAAAACAAGGAAAGTCAAGTTCATTTTAAATTTCACTTTTTCAAATATCTCAAAAAATTTTTAAAAATTGTTCGGGTCAAATTCCACAAGGTTTTTGGTTCAAAATCCGGAAACCAAGTTTTATTTTATTACGAGCCTCGAGCAAATTTTTTTTTATTTTTTTTTAAATCCATGTCAAATCCTATTTTTGAATTTATTAAAAATAGTTGTAATTAAACAAGGTTCAGTTCAAATTTTTTTCAAATTCAATCCACAGATAGGTTCCCTCCGATTTTAAAAAATTCCCAATTTTTTTTTAAAAAAAGCAAAATAGTTCACATCCCAGTTAAAGTTCAGGTCCGTTCCTTTACAGTTAAATGTATGAATTCACGTTAATTTCAAATTTAAATTAAAAGTGGGGTTTTTCCCAAAAAAAATTGCAAAAATTTCCCAAAAAATTTTCAAGAAGTTTTTCATAAAAAGTTAAATGTCTCCACGTTTCCAAGTTATTTTTGTTCAAGAAAAATAAAAATTCACTTCAAGTTCAAAGTTCACTATCTCTCAGTTCCTTCTCTCATTCACTATCACTCCCCGTGCCCTATCCCTCACATTGCTAACGTTAAATACCAATTATTTGCTCCCGATTTAATAACTTCTATTATTTCCACTTAAACTTTACTTAATTCTAATTCGCATCACTAGACCACCAAAAACTTCAATTTAAACCCAACAATCGTTCCTACGCCCATAAAACACCCACTTAAATTTACAAACCAACATCGTTCCAAACGCCCCACAAAAAAACACCCAATAAAATTCAATTTAAACCCAACATCGCCCTTACGTACATATAAATTAAACTTTCCCAAACTTCATCACTTACGTTCACTTAATTTACCACATTTTTATTATTAAACTTTAAACTCGAAACCCCTTTCAATCAGTATTTAACTTCACCCCTCCTATCTCATCTAACACTCCACTATCTGTTTCTTTTTCCTTCTCTCTACCTTTACTTTTTTTCACTGAAAGCTCTCAAATTTACTTTTATTTCTAGTTTCTTTTTTTTAAATTTTTTACATGCTTTTTTATTTTTAAAAAAAATTTGGGGTTGTAAAGTTTAAATTAAATAAACTTCAGATTTCCCAATTCACTTTCAACGTTTCAACTTTCAAACTATAATTTAAAATCTACTTTTATACAAGTCCAAACTAGGTTTAAATTATTTTAATAAAAAAGTAAGTTTATTTTAAAGTTTAAAAAAACAATCCAATATACTAATTTTAACTTTTCAAATTTTAATGTTATAAAAATGTAGGGTTTTATTTTGTTTGGGTGTACAACACATATATCTGTGTGGACAAAGCAAGTTTGTGGGGACAAAGCAAATTGTGGGCAAAACAAGTTTGTGTGACAATGCCAAGTTTTTTTGTGACAACCTTAGTTTTTTGGATTCCTTAGAAGTGTTCCCTTTAAATTGGCTTAAATGTTTTCCCCTTTAAAAATTGTGTTTAATATTTGTGAGTGACTGTACTCATTGCCCGTCAGTGAAGATTTGTTTATCTTATCTAAATCATTATTTTTTATTGCTTCTTGCAACTGGAGTGCTATTTTTTCCGTGGGGGCTGGCCCCATCTCCATTGTTTTTTGTTATTTTAATCAAGGGGCAAGTTTATATACTGGTTGAAATTTTAAAGTAAACTATCCCACTTTTTTTATTTTATAAACTGGTAGGGTTTTAAATGTTTGTAATTTAAATTTTGGCCTACTGTGTTTTTTCTACTGGGAGGTTTAATCCCCCCCAAAGCTCCTTGTCTTTTCTGTTCTCTATCCATTTGGTTTTTAAATTCAATAATTTTTTTATTTTTAGTCCACATTAAAAAAAATTTAAAGTTATTATTTTAAAATCCCAATTTTTTTTTAAGTAGCGTCAAGTTTAATTTTTTATTGGTTTGAGTTTGTTTTTAAAATCATATTTTTAATTTATGAAAAGCAAGTTTTTTGTTTTTTGTTTTGTTTTGGGTTTTTTACCCCAGTGTCGACCCCCCGGGGTGTCCCAACCTCCTCCGTTTACATTTTAACATTTAAATTTTTGAATTTTTCCCTTTTTCACTCTCATACTTTCTGTTTTTGCTGAAGCTTTTTTTTTTTCCCAAAGCTCCCTTCTCTTGTATAGTTCCGTAAATTTTTCAATTTCCCAAACCATCTGTCATTGATTTTAATCTTATCTCTCTGTTTTACAAAGTCCCATTTATCCTGACCAAAATATTTTAATTAAGTTACGCTTGTTTTATTTAAAAAATTTGTTTACGCATTAAGTGCCTCAATCCCCCTCTCCCCACAATAACTCACTTCTCCTGGTTCGATTCTCACTCCATTATTGTAACTACTAAAATTTTTAGTATTCCGGTTAAAAATTTCTTTTATTTCCACTTCCACTTTATTATTATTTTTATCATTTTTTTAAAACAATTTTCACCTTCCTTCCGTTTTCATTTTTAGGTTCTCCGTTTTCTCTCATATCAACGTCACTTTTAGTAGATTTACATTTTAACATCACTTTCCCCTACGACTTTAAATTTGTTAACACTTTTCACTTACGTTTTCACTTTCATCCACTAAATTACTTTTTACCGGGGTTTTTCTCCCATTATCAACATCTCCTAATGCATATTGTTTGCCCTATCTCCCCTACCCTTTCACTATCATTACACTTACCTAAGGGTTTAAATCGCACATCATTGTTATTATTATTTATTACCCGGAAACACCAAATCTCTATTTTCAAATAACCCAAAATTTTTTCATCCACCTTTTAACTCTTTTCTATTTTTATCTCTCTCTATCCTATTTATCCGCTTTCAATTTTGATTCTCGTTCAGTTCGCTCTACTTCCCCTATCTTTATCAATTTTTTCCCCCGCTGGGTTTTTATTTTATTTATGTCGTTTTTTAGTCAGTAAAATCTGTTTCATTTTCTGTTTCCCCCTCGTTTTTTGAAAATTTTTTCCGGGGGGGATCTTTTTTTAATCATCATTTTCCCCTTATCAATCTTTAATTTAGTTTTAATTATTTGCTTTGAGATCTCTTTTCCTTTATCCATTTTTGAATTTAGTTCTTTCAATCCTGCCCAGTCCTTTATTACTACTTTCATCTGTAAAAATTTTTTTCTAATCTGTTCTAATGCATGTATTATTTGCTCAATTTTTTAGACTCACTGTGTTGTCTTTTATCACCTGTGCTACCTTGCTTAGAAGTATGCCTAGGTCCAGGCTTAGGGGTATTCGTTTGGGCCCTTTTGGGTTTCCATCACTGGGCTGGAGATTCGGGCCTAGGGGAGTGGGCTCAGCAAATGGGGTTTTCCCGGGTTTTTGAGTGGGTTTTGGGACCTCTGGACTCCTGATCTCTGTTCGTGCACAGTAACATTGAATTCCACATTAGTATCACTCTCGAACAATAACCTTCCCTTTCGTCCTTTTCACTCATTTTTTTATTTTTAAATTTTCATTTTCAAAATAAAATTTTAGGGTTTAAAAATTGGCAGCACCACGTTTTACATTATTTTTAAGTTTTTTATTATTAACCGGGGTCGTGAAAAAGTAAGTACCCACGTTGCACGGCAAAAGCGCTAAATAGCCAAACAAGCCCCAAACAAATTAAAACAAAAAAAAACTCTTTTTTTATCCAAAAATTTAAAAACAATCAAACAAAAATTTACTGTCCTCAAATCAAACAGCTGTTGAGAAAAAAAATTACCAAACCTTTGAAAAGGGGCGCCGGTCTAGCTCAAAATCAGTATCTTGCCAACTGCTGAAATTTAATTTAAGAAAACTGAAATAAAATTTGTTGGACGACAACAACGAAAATTAAAAACAAATTAACAAACCATTTCAAAATACAATTATAATGAATCAAAACAAATTATGTTACATTTACAAATTCAAAAACATGTTATCAATTCTCAAAATTCCCCAAAATAAAAGTTCTCATTAATAAAAAGTTCTCAAAAATAAAAAATTCTCAAAAATAAAAAGTTTTCCCGTAATAAAAAGTTAGCCGCCATTTTTTAAAAGTTTGTTCGTAGATAGCAAGTTTTTTTTTAAAAACCCTGTTATCGCGATTCGTAGATTTGTAGATATTGACCGGTCCAGGGGTCAAGTTCTGCCCTTCCAAGTTCCAAATTCTCCCCAAATCTCGCCACGTTCCAAGTTCCAAATTCTCGCCCAATTCTCGCCCACTTCCAAGTTTCCAAAAACCAAATTCCAAACGATCGAAATTCCAATTCCGCCCCAAATTCCGGGTTTATCCGCCCTTCTAAGCCGCAACCCGGACGTGGGGGGGGGGGGGGGGGGTTGTTTGGGGAAAAAAAAAAAAAAAAAAAAAGGTTTCAAACCCCTGGGAACAGAAATGGGGGGTTTTTTGGTCCCCCGGTTCTCTGCGTGTTGCAGGAAAATGAAATTTTTTGTACCACCACAAAAATGATTTTAAAAAACCGGGGTTGTCTTCCCCCGGGATTTTTGCAGAGTGGGGTTGTTTGCCCAAAGTTTAAAGTAAAATTTCCCCAATAAACTAGTTAGTATTTATACCAATTTCGGGGGCATTGCCCCTAAACCAGGACGGAAAAAATTCCCTTCCCCCCCCAAAATTAGACCCGTGAAGTTTTTTTTTCCGCAAGGTCCGGGAAGTTTGTTCACCGCACTCCTGGTGACGCCGGAAAAGAAACAAAATTCTTTTTTTCCTTGGGGATAATTGCCCTAACAAAAAATTATTTTGCAAAACATAAATTATTTAATGTTTTTTATTTATTTCCCAATTTTAAACGGGAAAAAATTATATTTTAAAACGAAATTTTCCTCATACGACCGGTCAAACAAACATCATTTATTAATTTTTGGGTATAAAATTTTTAAAAAATAAATTTTTTAGTTTTGCCCCAAAAGTTTAAAATTTTATTTTTTTTCAAAAAAAATATACATTTTAAAAGGGAACCCAAAAAATTTTATTTTTTAAAAAACCCCGCAACAAATTTCAAATTTTAAGTCATAAAAAAATGTAAAATTTCTCCTATTTCATCAGGGTAAAAAATTTTTTTTTGAAAAGGGTTCTTGGCCCCTTTTTTAAAAGGGGAAAGTTGTGAAAACTCTTTTATTAGTTTTTAAATATTTTAAAATCCCTTTTTTTAAAAAAAAAATTTCTTTTATTTTCCCCAAAAAAAAAGGGGCCGGGCCCTTTGGGTTTTAAAATTTTTACGTTAAAAACGAGAATGGCCCAAAATTTTCTTCAAAAATCCCATTTTCTTAAAGGGAATTTTTAAAGTTCTCCTAGTTAACAAGAGAGTTTAAAAAATTTTAAAAAGGGGGAAAAAGCTTGTGTGCTTTGGCCCCAGTTTAAATTTTCAAGCTCGAACGTTGAAAACGATATTTCTTTTTTTTCATTAAATTTTGGGGGAAGGGTTTTTAAAATTTTTTTACAAAGAAAAATTTATTTAACGTTTATTGCCATTTTTTTGTCGGGGTTGGGTAATGAAGGAATTTTAAATTTTTTGGTTTTTTTTGGTTTACCAAAAATTCCCCTCTTCAACAAGTTTTTGCATTTCCTTTTGGGTTACCCTTTTTTTTTCCCAATTTTTCACCCATTGCCCCCGGGGTTTTTCCAAAGAGGGATTTTTCCCTTTCTTTCCGAAAAAGTTCGGGACTTCTCCTTGGGGCTGGGGTTGGGCCGGTTGGGGAATTGCCAAAGGCCTTCCAATCTCATTTTTCCTCAAAATTATCTTTCGAAGGTTTTGCTTGACTTTTTCTTTGGGCCCAAAGGGGGACGGGTTTTGGGTTTTTTAAACTTTCCCCTTTAAAATTTTCGTAAAAGTGATTTCCATTTTTATGCGTGGAAAAAAGGAATTGGTTTAAATTTTGTTTTTGTTTTTTCCAAAAAAAAAATTTTTTTACCTTGGGTGTTTCTTGCAAAAAATTTTTCCTGTGGGAAAACCCAAAAAAATTGCTTCCTTTAAGGGGTTTTTTGGGGAAATTCGCCTCCAAGGGTTTTCTGGCCCCCCCTAACGGCCTCCTTAAATATTTTTGATATGGGTTTTTTGGACCTCTTTGGGTACGTGTTTCTAGTAGATTCCAGGTTTCCCCCTTCCCCAAAAAATTTTGATTTTTTCTGGAAACGATTCGTTCCTTTAGTGATTCCCTGGCGGCAAAAAGGTAACAAATTTGGCTTTTTTCATGTTCTTTTTTAAAAAATTAAAAATTTAAGGGGAACATTTAAGGGGGGGGGGGGGGGGGGGGTAAACAATATTTCGGGGACTTTCAGTACTCTTCAAAAGGCAACAAACCAAACAAAACATAAAACTACGTCTCCCAGCCAAGGTCGACACATCTAACAAACACTGCCATCTTGATCTCAATATAAAATATATATTCAAATAAAAAATAAAAATTATACCACAATCATGCTCACAATAGTTCTATGGCTTGGGGACAAACTCCTTCCAAATCGCCGAGAAATCAATGCTGGGAGCACTGATAGCATCATCAGCTACAGACATCAAGGCAGCCTCCTTTAGCCTCCGTTTATGTGAATTTGCTTCGTGTAGAATGATTTAAGCGTCATTCCAGTTCACATAATGATGATGTTCATAGACATGCTCCGCTAGATTTGAGGAGTATACCTTGTGCTGTGCCACGTTGTTTTTATGTTCCTTCAACCTGACTTCCAGAGGTCTTTTGGTTTCTCCGATGGAGATGGCACCACACTGACATGGAATTGAGTAAACTGCATATTTCGACGATTGTGATACGTTCAATGGCTTGGTTTTTGTTAATATACTTCTTCAATTTCTGGAAGATTGAAAAACTATTCGTCTTCCAAATGGAGAAAGTTGTGGAAGTCATAATGAATACATTATTCAAATAAGCTAATAATAACATTTATTGAGTTTCACATTGAAAGGACTACAGAGAAAACACATCTGCTTTCCAAATCAGCAGTTGAGAGAGTTAGACCTTCATTTGTCTTTAAGCTCAACAACGATCTTACATAACAATTGGCTGGTGGTTGGAAGTCACAGCCTTCTAAATAAGTAAAATGTCAGGTTGTACAATTAGTAGATAAAGTAGGTCACTACAGGACCCCCCCCCCCCCCTCCAGTGAACGAGCGTAGCGATGGGAAAGAAATCTCTATGTGCCGAGGCGAGCCGGTGCGCACACGCGACGTCCTGCTCGTGTCGTGACTAGTGGTGGGGTAGCAGTGACGGCAGCATAAGTCCCGACCAAAGACGGATTGGCGGATGTTGATCCAAATTGTTGGGGACAAACGGGGCGGGTTACTATCCTAGGTAGCCGGGAAGTGCTTGATGTTTCGGTCGATTAGATTGAACGGTTTGGTCGATGGTTGTGCGGTATCAGGAGCTGTGCTGTCAAGAATGAAGGCAGGCTTCAACCGATCTATGGATACTCCCACTCTTTTCCCCTATACGCAGAATAGTGAAATACTTCTCGTGTCTTGCTATGATTTCGTATGGACCGTCATACGGTTGCTGAAGCGGAGTTCGGACAGCGTCATGGCGCACGAAAACGTGGGAACATGTTGCGAGGTCCCGGTCGGAGCATCTGGAGTCGTTGGCGAAGTCGGCTGACGTACTCTGATGTGCTGTCTGGCGTTGACGTCGGAGGCGACAAATATTCTCCTGGAAGTCTGAGAGTAGTTCCGTACACCAACTCGGCAGATGTAGCTTTTATATCCTCTTTCCATGCTGATCGAATGCCCAACATGACCCATGGCAAGTTATCGGTCCAGCGATCCTCTTCATAGCATTTGAGTGTGGCCTTGAGCTGGCGATGGAGGCGTTCGACCATGCCATTGGTGGCAGGGTGGTACGCTGTAGTTCCGATGAGAGTAGTGCCTAACAGATAGATAGATAGATAACTTTATTCATCTTGACAGGCACATTGTACATGTTTGACTCCCGGAGGAGAAGGTGAATAGCCTAAGGTAACTTACAGATAAGTATATGTAATCCTAGTACTACAGAGTAATCATGTATATTAAGTAAAGAAAGAAAATTATGAAAAATAAAATAATGCAATACATTGTAATAATTGTAACATTGTGGACTGTGAAATCTATACTCAATGGTGGTAAGAATAATAATTTATATGATGTATCTAGTTACAATTATTTGTGGATAAGCCAACATGTGGGAGGATTTAATATAAAAGGGGAAATTTTGAAAATACCCGAGTTGCTTTAATGAAAATGACATTGATTTAAAATATTAATTTTTTTGGAAGTATAAAATGGAGAA
Organism: Sweltsa coloradensis; assembly: GCA_024449915.1. Classification (NCBI taxonomy): domain Eukaryota; kingdom Metazoa; phylum Arthropoda; class Insecta; order Plecoptera; family Chloroperlidae; genus Sweltsa; species Sweltsa coloradensis. The sequence goes on along the minus strand of JAMZAV010001581.1, from coordinate 24,166 downwards.
GAAAATTGTTCAATGAGGTGATTTAAAAAATTGGTACAAGATAATGGTACAAATGAAAGTATGAGACATAATGATATGGAGGCATATAACTAAAAATAGTAATCATATGTTACAACCCTTACAAAGTAGTAGACTTTTAAACAGGATTAAAACAGGTGATATATCATTATTGCTGAATTTAGCTAGAATAATAATTGCTTATTATTTATTATTTAATTAATTGTTCATTATTTATAATTGTTTATTATTACATTGAGAGGTAGTCACTAACCGAGTAGAAGCTGTTTTCTGTGAGATATATATTTTTAACTTGTGTTTGAAGGAGGGCCGGGTGGGGGAGGTTTTTATGTTTTCTGGGAGCTTGTTGAAAGGGTGGAGGCAAGGTACTCTGGGCCTAGTGCAAAGGCGCAGGTGGTGGGGCGGCCTATGTATGGGGAAGGATGGTTTTTTGTGTTGTGGCAGTGCACAGACGCATTTAGAGGGAAGAGGTTACTATTTGTGCAACAAAGAGTGCCCGCAGACTGGATGAGTGTGCATGCTAGGTTAGAATTCCTAATTCCTAAAGAGCTCCCTACAGGAGTGTTTTCTGGAGACACCCGCAATAATGCGTAACGCTCTCTTTTGGGGGATGAATATTCATTAGCTTGGGGGAGGCTCCCCAAATAGCAGGCCATAGGATAAGTGAGAGTGGATGTGGGCAAAGTAGACTTGCAATAAGATATGGGGGTGAACAATTAGTTTGAGCTTACGGATAGAGTAGCATCCAGATAAAATTTTGTTGGCAACATGGTCAACATGGATAGAACAGTCAAGTTTTTCAGTCAATGCAAGGCCAAGGACTTTTACACTGGATGCGCGGGGGATTATATCAAACTCTAGATGAACTAGGGGACTAGCCAGTGGGTTTAGAGACCTGAAAAGGGCTGACTCAAACTGCCGGCCTTGATCGGTAGTGATCCGAAGGGGCGTCCCAAAACGCGATATCCAGCCTGTGATGAGGGCAGAAGCAACTGTATCCGCAGTGATGTCGGATAAAGGAATTGCTTCCGGCCAACGAGTAAATCGATCTACGCATGTAAGCAGGTAACAAAATCCAGATGACTCAGGAAGAGGACCCACCAGAACGATGTGGATATGGTCAAAACGAGCGTCTGGAGCGTTGAAATGTTCAACAGGTGTCGAGACGTGTCGTGTGACCTTTGATCTCTGACACGCTATGCAGACCCTTGCCCACTCCTTGCAGTCTTTCTTTATCGAAGGCCAGACGTAGGTCCTTGAGACAAGACGGACTGAGGCCACACCGGGATGGGACAGACTATGAAGACTGTCAAACACCTGGCGTCGGAGAGTAACTGGCACGAAAGGTCGGTCTATTGACGTGGATGTGTCACAGTATATCGTAAGGTCTGTGTCAACAAGGCTCCGACGTTTCAGTTCGACTGCAGTGTCAGAATGGAGAAACGCTTGGAGTTCGGGATAATTCACTTGGGCTTGGGCAATTGTCTCATTACTCACAGAGGCCGAGATCGCCTTCACCCTGGACAGAGCATCGGCAACGACATTTTCCGTACCGGGAACATGCCGAATGTCTGTTGAAAATTGCCCAATGTAGTCAAGGTAACGAAATTGCCGCGGGGAACACTTGTCAGACTTTTGCTTGAACGCAAACATCAATGGCTTGTGGTCGGTGTAGATTGCGAACGTCCTGGCTTCCACCATATGACGGAAGTACCGGATTGCCTCGTAGACTGCGAGGAGCTCACGATCGTATGCGCCATAATTGCGTTGCGCCATATTCAGCTTTCGAGAGAAAAACGCTAGTGGTTGCCAACCTAAACCCGTTTTCTGGTGAAGAGCAGCTCCAATGCACCTGTCAGAGGCATCAGCGACGATTGCAAGCTCTGCTCTAGAGTCAGGGTGCGCAAGAAGTGCTGCTTGTGAGAGACTACGCTTACACTTATCAAACGTGTTCAACAGCTCTGGCGTCCAAACGATGGGCATCTTACCTGAAGCATCAGCACCGACAAGAAGGTCGTTGAGGGGTGCCTGAAGCCGGGCTGCAGATGGCATGAATCGACGATAGAAATTTATCATCCCAAGAAACTGTTGTAGTTGCCTAATGTTGCTGGGTGGTAGAAAACAAACGATAGCATCGACCTTATCTTCGAGAGGTCGTGTCCCACTGGCGTTGACGGTGTGACCAAGGAAATTCACCTCGGAAACACCGAAAATGCATTTTGAAGTGTTTATCAGGACACCGTACTCTGATAAGCGTGCAAAGAGTAGGCGTAGGTGTTTCTCGTGTTCTTCCGGTGACGTCGAAGCGATAAGAATGTCATCGATGTAGGCATAGACGAAATCTTGGTCTCAAATGGCTTCGTCGATGAACCTCTGAAATGTTTGGGCGGGCGTTCCGTAAACCAAAACTCATATAAGGAAATTCAAATAGGCCAAACGAGTCGTTATGGCAGTCTTTGGTATATCGTTTGGAGCAACTGGAATCTGATTGTAAGCCCGGACTAAATCTATGGTCGAGAACACGGACTTCCCAGCAAGTGACTGAGCAAATCTTGTATGTGGGGAACCGGATACCTGTCTGGAATTGTCCTATCGTTCAAAGGTCTGTATCGCCGCATGGCCTCCACTGATTTTCCTTCTTTCGGAACGAGGTGAAGGCAGCAGACCAGCTGCTAGATGAACGCCTTGCGACACCTGTTTTGAGCATCATATCAAATTCGGTCTTGGCAATCTGCAGACGGTCAGGTGCCAGACGTCGAGGCTTGCAAGATGTTGGATGTCCAGGTGTCGTGTGGAATATGATGCATGGTCCCGTGTTTAATGTCACGCAAATACCTGATGGCTTTGTAATGTCCGGAAACTCATTCAAGATGTCGTGGTAACGAGACCCTCCACTGACTGCCTTGACATGTCTTGAGCGTCGGTAGACAACTTACCAGCGACGGTAAGTGATGAGGCACTATCAAACTACCTTCGATTGCGGCGTCAACAAGTAGGTCATAGAACGATAAGAAGTCAAACTCCGATGATTGTCTGGATACGTCGGCAACGACGAAACGCCAGACGAACTCGCGTTTGAGTCCCAAGTTGAGGTTGAAGTTGATGGTTCCATAAGTCGCTATGACTGATCCATTAGCCGCGAAAAGCTCGTATGTTGATCGTTCGCGAGGTTCCTTGATGAGCTTACGTGGATACACACACAGATCAGACCCGGTGTCGACCAGGAACTGACGGTGACTCAGAATGTCTATCACAAAGAGACGGCGTGAGGTTGGGCAGTCGTCTGCCGCATTTACTGACTGCCCGCGTAGTTTTTTGCATCAAAATTGCATGGTTTTCGGCATGACCTTGCCTGTGCGCCATATTTCCGGTGGTACCAACACATATCATCTGCTGGTGTTCGCCGTATTGCGTTTTGTGAGTTCGACGAAGGTAGATCACAACGTCGATTTGATCGATGCAAGCAAGATGGCTGTGCAGTTCGATTGTTGGATAGCGCTGCGACTTGTCGTGATAACTCCTCCAATTGCGTTTGATAGCTGTCGACAATCGCTACCCGAGAAGATGTGGGCGCCATCTCATGTATTCTGTCAGCAATCACTGCGAGTGCATCAAGGTCATCAGGTGGTGATGAAGCCAAAATGTCATGCATACGGGGCGGCAAGCGTTCAAACCACAATGTTTGTAACACCTTGTTTGTTACCTCTGACCCAGCTAACATGCGTAGGCGAAGCAGAAATTCGGAAGGTTTACCATCACCCATAACCTCAAGTTGAATTAGCTGTTTAATACGTGCTTCGGGCGATGGCAGGAACCGACGAATGAGCTCAGTTTTTAGAAGCTCATATTTACCTACGCTTGGGGGCTTGACGATGATGTCGCGTACCGTCGTGGCGAACTGTTGTTCAAGGGCGCTTGCTGCATAATTAAATTTAGTTGAATCCTGCGAGATCCCTGCTAAATCAAATTGATTCTCAATTTGCGCAAACCACAAAACAGGATCATTTGCCCAAAACGGTGAACTTTCACACTTATTCTATCGACTGAAACAGGTGCTGTATTGTCGGATGAAGCCATGTGTCGTTTGTGTTAGTATGGAATAAGATTTTGATGAGCAACACGAAACATCAAAAATGCCTTCACACACCAAAAAAAATAATAATGAAACTGAACTTCCATCAGAACTTTTGAAATGTTCATTGTCCTACCTCGTTGATAGATCACGTCGGGGTCACCACTGTGGAAGTCATAATGAATACATTATTCGAGTAAGCTAATAATAACATTTATTGAGTTTCACATTGAAAGGACTACAGAGAAAACACATCTGCTTTCCAAACCAGCAGTTGAGAGAGTTAGACCTTCAATTGTCTTTAAGCTCAACAATGATCTAGCATAACAATTGGCTGGTGGTTGGAAGTCACAGCCTTCTAAATATGTAAAATGTCAGGTTGTACAATTAGTAGATAAAGTAGGTCAGTACAAAGTAAACGTCTTATTTTTTCCGACAAGAAAGGGTAGTAATCCAGTATTATTATTATTAAAAGAACATGATAAGTCCAAATATTGTTGACACTTATTTAACCTATCTGTTCTAAGAATCTCAGTAATTATAAAATCGGCAGAGTTCATTTCTGAAAGGGTTATACTTTTTGTTTTATCTTCCCATATGCCTGTCTCTAAACTGTGCATTACTCCTTGTAATTCAGAGTCCCGACAGGATGCGTGTTCAATGTCTTGCAACCGTACTGCGATTGGTGTTGATTCCTCCACGACAAGTCTTAGGTAGTCCTCTCCCTCGCTTTCGAACTGGGTTGTCTTGTTTTCTGATTTGTCAAGCAGTCGAGACAGGGGATCTGCAATGTTTGTTTTTCCAGGGCGATAGATTACTGTGTAGTTATGACCGTAGGCGCAAGACCCACATTTCAACCCTAGCACAGGGCTTTGACTTTGGTGAAAATATAAACTCCAGTGGTTTGTGATCAGTTATGAGGTCAAAGTGTTTTCCATACAAATCCATATGGAAGTGCTCGCACGTCCACACTAACGATAAGGCTTCTCCCTCAGTCTGGGAGAATCGGGCTTCGATATCTGTCAGACTCTTGCTCTTGGTCCATCGGGCCCAATTTGGATAAGTACCGCTCCAAGGCCTACTGGGCTGGCGTCGGCTATCACTTGTGTCTGTAACTCTGGGTCATAATACCCTAAGCACCTGGCCTCAGCCAGTCTTTGTTTTAATATGGTAAACGCCCCTTCTTGCTTTGTACCCCACGTAAAAGGCACTCCATGTTTGGTTAATTTTCGTAAAGGTTCAGTTATTGTTGCTAAGTTAGGGATAAATCTTCCAACAAAATTTACCAAGCCCAGAAAGCTTCTGATTTCTTCTGCCGTTGTTGGTGCTCTAAACTTTGAGACCGCTTCAATCTTGTTCTGGGTTGGTTGTATCCCCTTCCTTGTTAACTTGTGACCCATGAAGCATGACTCCAGACTCTCCCCAACCCTGTGTCCATGCTGATCATTGAATTCACTATGGTAGTTTCAGGGGACTGGCCAGACCTATCTCTTTGACTGACTGTTGTTCAGAATCTCACCATCGAAGACAGTCGGGTGAAGCCAGGTTTCAGATAAACAAACAAAGTCAGCTTCCTATTAAGGAGGAGCTCAGATGTACAAAAAGAGCTTTGGCTCGATTTGCATGCCGAAATTGATTTTTTTGGTTTAAAACGGAATTGCTACAAACGTTCTTAAATTAATCTAGGTGTTCTTCAATTATTTCCGCCGTTATCTTGGATAAAATGGCCGTTAATGTGCTTTTTAGATAGAAAAAAACATGATAGCGCACGAACGAACAAAGGGAAAATAATGAAATAACTTTTGACTTGAAGTAAAAATTATTTAAAAGCATACAAAATTGAAACGGTTGAAAAATAATATTTTCTTGGGATAAAAAGGTGGCTTTTATTTTCAGAGACCACGTGTTTTTAGTATTCTTATTAGTTTGAATTAAAAGCTTTTAATGGACAAAATAGTTATTAGCTAATGACAATGTGTGTATTTCTACGTACAAAAACATAAATTTGTTAACGTTAGCGTAAAAAGATTAGGATTTAAGAGCTCTTTGTATGTAGCAATGCGTAAGAAAATGGATTTCCAACTGCATGGTACACGCGCGCCTCTCCAAAATACCAGCGGGCTGAGATGCAGCCAATTTAATCCTTCCTCTCTTCTTTCCCTTCATATATTTTCTAATTTTATTTATAGGCAAGCATACAAAGTAATTTTTGGGGCATTTTGTAGATGCCGTTTTAGTCAACTCAAGTAATTGTTCTGTAACATAAACCAAGATGTTCTACACATACGATATACAAACAAACAGTTCCTACAGGCACAGTTTGAAGACTGCGATTTTTTCAAGCTCTTGAACGGTAGAAGCGATTGAGTTTTTGGATGAGCGAGCGAGCGTAGCGAGCGGAAGCGAAGACTTCAATTTCACTGACCCCCCAAAAAATTTTGCTGGGGTGTTTTTTTTTTTTTTTTTTTTTTTTTTTTTTTTTTTTTTCCGTCTGTTTGTTCGCTCGATTCCGGGCAAACGGCATACGCGATCTTGATGAAAATTTGACCGGACCTTCGTTTTCTCTGAACTTAGAGGTGTATTGTTTTTGGGTACAATCGAAGAAATATTTCTCATAAATATCGTACTTTTACGATTTTTTTTCGATTTTTAGTGCGATATTTTCGTGACATTTGGGCCGATTCTGACCAAACGGGTGGGGCTAGAACGTTCATATTTCACATGGACATTAAGATTATGGTGATGTAGTACCTTTTGAAAGAAAAAGTTGAAAAAGTTAGCTAGAATCTATAGAAATAAAGGTTTTAATATTAGTTTTTCAATTTTTAGTGCGATATTTTCGTCACATTTGGGCCGATCTGACCAAACGGGTAGGGCTACAACGTTCAGATTTCACATGGACATTAAGGTTATGGTGATGTAGTACCTTTTGAAAGAAAAAGTTGAAAAAATTAGTCAGAATCTACAGAAATAAAGGTTTTAATATGAGTTTTTTGAAGTTTATAATACCAATTAACAAATAACAATAGAAACTTGACAACAATCACCTCCACAATGCATTCAAAAAGCACTTGCAAAGGAAAAGTGCAAACAAACGCACAAAACGCAAAAAAAAAACTTACAAAAAAACGCTCATCCATCAACGCGGCGGGACTTTAGCGTTTTCCTAGTTTAATCCAATTTTATGTCCCTCGTCTGAGCCCGGGGAAGATATGGCACAGAGCATGGCTCTGTTAATAGTAAAGCACGGCGCGCACCACAGCGGCTCGGCTCGGTTCCGTGGCCAGAGTGGTGTGAGTAATCGCTTCGGTACCGTCCAAAGTGCCGCGCACCATACGCTCGGCTCGGGACCGCGCGACCAGGTGCTACACTCGGTTCACCAGTTCCATTATGTTTCTCAACCTCATAATAGGACAATTTTTATAAGCGGTGCTCTCTTTAATTGGAACTGTCTTCTACCCCGTCCGGCTGTACGACCAAGTTGCTTGCTCGAGCAATCGAGGATGAACGAAACCGAGCGAAAGAGGGGAAGTTACACATGTACTGGCCGGAGCCGATCAAGTGCGCGGTGTCTCATATGAGTCAGTGCATTTCATTCGACGCAGAATGCTGTACTGGCAGGAGCCGAGCCGAGCCGCTGTGGTGCGCGCCGTGCTTAAAGGGCGAGGAAATTTCCATATCGCAAACATCAGCTGGTAGGTAGGGGAGTATTATATAACTCCCTGTAACTAGAGGCGATCTCTATCTGTCGTCATCGGGGACCTCTCTTCTCTTCATCCCTTTGACGAGTTTCCCAACAACGACGAAAATGACAACACGTACGATGACAAAGACGAGAACGACCACGACGTGAAAATTAAGACACTAAGTAGAAGAGTTTGATTCCAAGTACGGGTGTGATTAAGCATCAACTTTGCAAGAACATTATCAGCCATTTGGGAAGAAATCATTTCGTATGTCCAACAATGTAGAAAAAGTTAAGACAGGCATCCTCGAACACCTGGAAGACAATCCATATTTTTCGTCAATTTTTCATTTTTTGTTGTTATTATTATTTATTATTTAGTCTCTATTTGCAACGGATAATGTAATCCACTAGTGCAAATTTAATAGAGAAGGGAGGAGGGGAAACCCGGTACCGGCACGTAGCCTACTCCTTTGTTTGCTAAATTTTTCGTCAATGATTGTTCCTCAAGCGGCTTGCAAAGCTATTTTAGATACTAGGAAAACGCTAAAGTCCCGCCGCGTTGATGGATGAGCGTTTTTTTGTAAGTTTTTTTTTGCGTTTTGTGCGTTTGTTTGCACTTTTCCTTTGCAAGTGCTTTTTGAATGCATTGTGGAGGTGATGATTGTCAAGTTTCTATTGTTGTTTGTTAATTGGTATTATAAACTTCAAAAAACTCATATTAAAACCTTTATTTCTGTAGATTCTGACTAATTTTTCAACTTTTTCTTTCAAAAGGTACTACATCACCATAACCTTAATGTCCATGTGAAATCTGAACGTTGTAGCCCTACCCGTTTGGTCAGAATCGGCCCAAATGTGACGAAAATATCGCACTAAAATTGAAAAACTAATATTAAAACCTTTATTTCTATAGATTCTAGCTAACTTTTTCAACTTTTTCTTTCAAAAGGTACTACATCACCATAATCTTAATGTCCATGTGAAATATGAACGTTCTAGCCCCACCCGTTTGGTCAGAATCGGCCCAAATGTCACGAAAATATCGCACTAAAAATCGAAAAAATCGTAAAAGTACGATATTTATGAGAAATATTTCTTCGATTGTACCCAAAAACAATACACCTCTAAGTTCAAGAAAACGAAGGTCGTCAAATTTTCATCAAGATCGCGTATGCCGTTTGCCCGGAATCGAGCGAACAAACAGACGGAAAACAAAAAAAAAAAAAAAAAAAAAAAAAACAAAAAAAACACCCGAGCTAAATTTTTTGGGGGTCAGTGAAATTGAAGTCTTCGCTTCCGCTCGCTACGCTCGCTCGCTCATCCAATAATAGAGATGGCAAGCCACTATACGATGATTTTGTTGCCAAGCGACTTATTATTGATTTATCCCAAATGTCTGTTTGGGACACTGTCAAAACGAGTAGCCTCAGTTTCTCACCTACAGCACATGGAACATGGAGATAAACTTTAAAGTTGGTTGTACTGTGATTCCTTGCTAATTCCAAATGATAAAATTTCTTTCATTTCAGTGCTGAACAACGCTATGCACGACTTGAACAGGTGCTTGTTCCCGCAGTGTCAGACAGTTAGATATGCATTGTAGATGCAATGGCCTCAATTAATCACGAAAGGTCCTGGAATGAATACTTGCAAGGACTTTGCCAATGAGTTTGTTTTTCGTATTAGGAAAATTCTTTCTTTTTACGTCGAGGGAAGAATAAAATTCTACACATATCGCCAGAACTTACTGAATGATAATACTCTATTAAAACTCAGTGGTGGTTGTGCCCCAGATAAATTCATTGTCAATGACGCAACAATATAAAACTAATTTCTCGGGAGACATTACTACCTCACATTGAAAGTAAATCACAACAAAGCCCTATACTGTGTACTTACGTAAAGCACTTTTGAAGTCATTCAGAGAGGATAAAAACGAATCATTGTTGTTTTAAAAGATTGTACATTCAGTTACCATCCTGACTTGTTTAAACCGAATATTGAATGCCATACACACTAGGAAGCCGACACCTTAATTTTTCCCTTCAGATTGTAGATGGAATGGAGATGTGCAGAAATTGTAACAATGACGTCAATGTCACCGGACACAGACGTATTTTTACTCTTTATATACCATTGTTCAAGGTATGATATGTTTACAACTTTAACTTTTGTTATTGACCATGGCAAACACAAAAGAGGTATCAATATATATATTATTTTTATTAATTATTGTTATTTGTACGTGGTCTATACCTAAAAATGTCTTGTTATACATCATTCGACTTTGAAAGCCTACATAAATACACACACATATATGTTATATCGCAGACTTTCACGGATGGAATATGCAGACATTGTATTTTCGGGTAGTCCGTGTGGTTTTATTATTAGTTCCAACGTTTCGGGCAGTTCTTCCTGCTCATCTTCAAGGAAATTTAAAACATAAAACAAAATAAAAAACAAACAAAACCTTACTTCATAAATATTCATATTCATTTCATATTTAGTTTTGTCCATGTATATATGTATGTATATATATGAATCAGTTGTTGTGAAAAGGGAATAAGTCACGTTTTGAAGAAAATGAGTTAGCACCAAATTCTTGCTTATTTTATATAGACGCACATTATGTGTGAAAAGGAAACATGTCAGATTTACCGTGGGCTCAGTAGAGGGGGGTCCCAAATGCGAGTTTGTTTCAAAAGGGAATGAGTCAAGTTACTTATTCCCTTTTCACAACAAATGGCCGCGCTCTCTGTAATATGCTGCGATTTGACAGCTGTTGAAACTGCTTGGATTTATTTATCAGCTGTGTTGTGAAAGATGTCGGGTCTGAGGATGAATAATAAAAATAAAGTACATGCTATTCTGAGATTTTTTAATAAAAAAATTCAATCCCAGTCCCATTCCCATAAAAATATTTTATTTTTTTTGAAAAGGGAATAAGTCAGAAAAAAAATATTTTGTTATGGCCTAACTATAGGTTCTAAATTTGAAAAATGTATCTTAGTGACATATTCTGACATGCTGTAATTTAAAAAAAAAATCACATTCCAATGACCATGGATATTTAAACATTATAGTTTGAAATAAGGATGAGTCAGAGACACAACTTATTTTTTTTCTGATCAGAATATACATAATAAATTTCATGTAAATACATATTTTGATGCATATTTATATGTGTTTAGAATAAGTATACTTTGAATCATGTACTACAATTATTTCATTATGAAAAAAGGTTTCCTCGTTTATCTCAAAACTATAAAAAGTGACTTATTCCCTTTTCACAACAACTGATTCATATATATATATTCACGTTTTTCTGGGTTGTGTCACACGATAAAAATTGAGTAGGTGGTTTAGACTTACCCCACCTCACCCGACGTTTCGAGGGAATAACATCCCCCATCATCCAGGGTCACCGCGACGAGTCTGCACGGATCTCTTCCTTCGACTGGCAGTCATGTTGTTAGTTGACGCGTTGATGCTGTGGTTGCGCGCGCAACCACGTGTCGTCATTCCTTGTGGCGCGAGACTCGAAGCCTGAAGCACTTGTGCCCTTGCCATACTTCTTGTCAAATTACCCCGAGTCTCACAGGGCATGTCGCTTTCACACCCACCCCCTTCTTAAACGCTGTCGAGATCATGGTGTCATTCCCACGTGTATGTCTTTACGCTTTCACACTAAAAATTCGGCTACATCTAGAATCCTAAATAGATCTAGTTTAGCCCTAACCAGAGAGGCAATACGTCGTACCCGTTTTAACATAGAAAGGGTTAATATCAAACTTCATGATGTTCATGACGAACTTAGTACGCTCATTCACCCTATTTTATGGCAAGACATTGAATTAAAATCATTCCAACGTTCCCAGGATGATATGTACTTAATGGAGAAACGACATAAGAGCAAGTTTGATCGCTTGTTGACCTCACTCGCACACAACCGCTCGGCTACTGATAACAGCCTACGTTGTACTACTACAGTGCATAACCTGTCTAATGTCAACATTAGTGACGTAACAATGAAAGCCTTGCGGAAAGGGTTAAATTTCGCTGTTACTCCGTCACGTGTGCCAGTGGAAGATATTATTGCTAGTGTGGAGTGTGCGATCCAAACCTTAGATAAGGACGTGGCGGAAACTATTAGGCAAGACACCTCAGTTATTTTACGTAATGCTCGCGTTCCCAAGTCTAACATTTCTAAGGAAGAATTACGAGCTCTTAAATGTATCAAGGACAATGAAGATATTATAGTTTTACCTGCAGACAAAGGCAATGCCACGGTTATTTTAAATATTGACGAATATCGGGAAAAAATGAGAGTTCTTATCGATAATCCCACATACAAACTTTTAAAAACTGATCCCACTACTTACTTAGAGAAAGTGACGCGAAAGAAGATTATTTCTTCCAAGATTGACCCAGAACAACATAAATATTTAATACCGAGAGAAAAATCATCTAAGTGTCCTAAACTGTATGGGCTACCGAAAATTCACAAGCAGGGCACCCCACTGAGGCCCATTGTGAGCTCAATTAACTCACCGCTCCAGCCCTTGGCTAGGTTTCTGGCTAAGTACCTGCAACCTTATGTTGAAGATGCGCAGACTTATGTCAAGAATGCTTACCATCTTTTAGAACTTCTGCGCTCACAAAAAGTCAACAAAGAGGACATTCTAGTGAGTTTTGACGTTGAATCTCTGTTCACTAATATTCCTATTCAAGAATCACTCGATATAATACGAGATCTAAAAGTACCGGAGTACATGTTAATTTTAATCAATCATTGTTTGTCTAACACCTATTTTATGTATGAGGGACAACGTTACGAACAGATAGTAGGCGCACCCATGGGGTCTCCGCTCTCACCAGCAGTAGCGAATTTATTTATGCAAAATTTAGAAGAAAATGCGTTGTCACTCGCCCCTCTGAAACCGTCCCTATTGCTCCGATACGTGGATGATTTATTTGCTATATGGCCACACGGCAAAGAAAAACTTGTAGAGTTTCTGGCTTTCCTTAATAGTCTCCATCTCAATATAAGATTCACCATGGAGATAGAAGAGGAGGGACGTTTACCCTTCCTGGATGTAATCATAAGCAAGAGGGCTGACGGTACTCTTGGTCACACCGTATATCGCAAGCCCACCAACACCAATCGTTATTTGAACGCTGCTTCTCACCACCATCCCGCTCAACTTAACTCAGTAGTTAACTCTTTGATGTCACGCGTTTACTTAAATTAGCAGATGCAGAACATTTTACAGATGAGATAAGTAAGCTCAGACACATATTACTGTCTAATGGGTATTCCAACAGTGCTGTTTCGAAATCTCTCAAAGTGAGGAAGGCGTCTGCTAACAAAGAGGATCAAGAGGAGAAGGTTGTGCCTTGGGTCCGCCTCCCCTACTTGAAGGGTGTTACGGATAAAGTGGGAAGACTGCTCCGAAAAAATAATATTAAAACCATTTTCCACCCTCATCGCAAGATAGGGGCCTTACTCAGAAATGCCAAAGATTGCATCCCTCTGGAGAACTAGGGGGTCTATGAAGTTCCATGCAGTATGTGTAAAGAAGGCCAAACTAACAGGCGCATCTCGGTGAGGGTAGATGAGCACCGTCTTGCTGTTAAACAAAACAAGGACACTTCGGCTTTGGCTCAACACGTTCGGAACACTGGGCACAGAATGGATTTTGACGCATCTAAAACTCTGAAGACGATACAAAATTACCCTCTAAGAATAGTAAGGGAAGCTATCGAAATAGAACGGCGACCTAACAGTTTAAATAAACGGGACGATGGACAACGGGTACCCCCTTCCTGGCTGCCAGTGCTCCACAAACACAAACCGTATGTGAAAAACTCCTCTCGGGGCTATTCAAGGGAGACTTACACTTACCAAGAGCAATAAGGAAGGCATCAACGTACCCGACAAGATTGGGTGTGAAAGCGACATGCCCTGTGAGACTCGGGGTCCTTTGACAAGAAGTATGGCAAGGGCACAAGTGCTTCAGGCTTCGAGTCTCGCGCCACAAGGAATGACGACACGTGGTTGCGCGCGCAACCACAGCATCAACGCGTCAACTAACAACATGACTGCCAGTCGAAGGAAGAGATCCGTGCAGACTCGTCGCGGTGACCCTGGATAATGGGGAATGTTATTCCCTCGAAACGTCGGGTGAGGTGGGGTAAGTCTAAACCACCTACTCAATTTTTATCGTGTGACACAACCCAGAAAAACGTGAATTCTAACATTACATATGTCTGCGAAAATCTTAAACTTAATATATATATATATATGGATTGTTGTAGGTTTTCGCGGCCCGTCATAGGATAAAAACAAGGATCTTGGGTAAAACCGCGTCGAAAATAAGATGAACCAGGGCAGAACCTGGGTGTCCACCGACGTTTCGTCTGTACTACGTCAGACATTTTCAAGGTTGACTGTGACTCTGCGGAGGTTGAAGTCACAGTGGTTGGCAAGCACGCAGCGCCCGCCTTATAAAGCCTCGGCTGAAGGTGCGGGGCGGCGAGGTTATATAGAAAATAGGTGCGGGGCGGCGAGGTCATATCGTGAAAAGGAGCGGGGCGGGGCGCCCAGGTTCTGCCCTGGTTCATCTTATTTTCGACGCGGTTTTACCCAAGATCCTTGTTTTTATATATATATATATATTGTATTTTCGGGTAGTCGGTGTGGTTTTATTATTTGTTCCTACGTTTCGGGCAGTTCTTCCTGCCCATCTTCACGGAAATTAAAACATAAAAAAATATCGAAAACAAACAAAACCTTACTTCATAACATACACTGCAACTAGATACATAGACAAAAATAGATAGCTTAGAAAACATAGGCACTCATGACAAAATATACATCCATAGTTTGAAAAAATGTGAAGACATCAACACACCCTTTTACTTTTAGATGAGCTCAAAGTACGAGTAGATGGCTCAAAGGATTCTTGTTGAGTCTTTCTTCTCTTGTCAACTCTTGTTGTCGGAGGTGGACGGCCTAAAACATGTCCACAGGGAGAGCCTTGGGTTGAACGTGATAGCCGACAAAACATGTTTCCATGTGGCTGGAAGTCTTTTAGCATCATCCCGTGTGTTCATGTTGTGTTTCCGTTTCTCCATCTCCACTGCCTCTCTAACGATTCAGGGCACCTCATGTTCCACTTTGGCTAAGGTTTTAGCTTCATCAAAGTTAATCCAGTGCTCCTTGTCGAAAGCATGTTGGAAAAGAGCAGAGGTGGTTTCCATACGTCTAACTGCAACTCTATGTTCGTCGATGCGAACACACATGCGAGCACACGGGATGATGCTAAAGGACTTCCAGCCTGGCTCACTCGGCGATTGCGTCGGGGCCTACAGGGTTGGCTTGGACGCTTTGATTTACTGTCCCCCACTGCAAATCAGTTATTCAACTGAGTGGGTAGACTCTAAATACAATTCATTGTATATTTATTTAAGTCCCTTCATTTCTTCTTGGTCGGAGCGGGATAGCCTCTTGGAACGTGTAACAACTGAGAACAGTTGAGCAGGATGGTGATGTGATGAAGCATTTACATATCTATTAGTATGTGTCGGTTTACGATATACCTCCTGCTTAAGATCACCTTCCATAGACGGTTTCATCAGCGTTCAACTACAATTGAAACCATTTGGTTTAACCTATTCCTGAGAACTTCCCAAAGTTGTCCGCTTCAGTTAACGCGTGTTATATAGGTATAAAGCTTGCGCATTTTCCGTGCCTAAAGCTCTACAGATTAGTTCTATGTCCACCGTACCGGATACCATCGAGAGTGTCGTTCTTTGCACAGCTAGTCATTGTTTTGCAAGAGCCAGAACCAAAATATCTGTATCAGGAGTGACTAATATCAATTTTGCGTCAGGTAACTGTTGTGATGCTACTGCCAAAGTGCATAAATATGAGACGTTAATCAATATCCAATCCAATCAATACTGTTGCCAGGCAAATCATGAGTGTCTCTGCTTCTTCGTGATTGATGTCTTCAAAATGTTGGTTTCTGTTACTTCTAGTGTGAACTGATTCTGATGTAATTACTACCTCAGCTAGGTGAGTTTTTCTTGTAGACATGGATTGCTTTAGCAAGGTTAGTCAGGTAAGGTCTGATTTTGTTTTCTGATAGAAACCTTGTAAGCGGTATGCCATTGACGTTGGTCCCATCAGCAATTTGATATTGTACTGAAGCTTTTCCTTTTCGACGTTTCACTCTTGTTGTCTCTGAAAGTGAATCGAGTTTGTATGTATCAAAGACCAGAAAAATTTCTCTGACTCCTGCTATCAAACTCGTAAGCCTGTCGTTGAAACTTTGTGCAAGATCTCTTACTGTTTTATTGTACCTGCTTTTCCCGTCATTTTCTGGAGAAGAACCATTCCGTCAACAACGGCGATTCTCGGATTTGTTGATAAAAACGGTCATTGCACACTTGTTGCTGGAGTTTCTGTCTGCCTATTGCTTTCATCAGTATTTGCCTTCTTTTTCGATTGTATATCAGCTTAGATTTGTCATTACATGGTAACTGTAGTGTTTATCCAAGTGGCAGTGAGTTAACAATAAGGAGTTCAATTCAATTCAATTCAATTCAGTATTTTATTTAGCTTAAAGCTATTTTTACATGCAATTTCAATAGTAATAGTACAATTCAATACAATTTCATTTTTTTTTAAATAGGCCTAACTAATTGAAACAAATTTTCAAAATACATAAATTTAAAATAAAAAACATGTTTTGAGTTGCTGATTTGTTTACTCTGTCCACAATAATGTTAGTAATTTTCCTCTTGTATTATGATTGTGGTTGCTAGAGGAGTATTCTATCTAATATATTCTATCTAATGGACGGACCGGAGACAGAGGTTGTATGAAGTGTGAAGTATTTATATAAATAAAAGAGTTTACTTAAATGTGTTTATATTATAAATACCCGGGATTACGCATCCTACATTGGCGACGAGGATGATGGCAGATACAGTTCAGCCCGATCGTTCAGGCCTGCCTACATTTGATTGTTTATATACGGCAGACATAGGCCAACGTTGGGTTAGATGGAGAAGAGCCTTTGAACTTTATGCTGAAGGAGAGGGAATAGTCGACGATGCAAGAAAAAAGGCATTATTTCTTTGCAAAGCAGGTATGTCAGTACAAGATGTATACTTTAGTAAAATTAAAGATCCTTCCTGTGTTCAGATTAAGAATGAAAAGGGGTATGATCATGATGTCAGAAAATTAACAGAGCATTTCGTACCTCAGTGCAACATTCCATATGAACGATATTTGTTCCGAAAGATATCACAAGAGAATAAGGAAACTGTAGGTCAGTTTGTCACCCGTCTCCGTCAACAAGCTAGGAACAGATGAGAGATCAAGTAGTTGAAAAGTGGAGGTCATCTAAACTGAGACATAAGCTGTTAGAAAAGGAAAACGAATTAACAATTGGCAATAGCATGCTCGCTGGCTAAATTGTTAGAAGCCACTGAGTATCAGGCCAAGTCATAGACATCCTATATAATTGGCTTGACTAGCAGTCGGTGGTCCACTTCCGGTACAATTGGAAGCCATCTTGAATGGGTGAGTTTGCATGTTAATAAGATGGGAGCGATTAATCGAAAAAATATTTTTAAATATGGCCGCCAGTTTGGCAGGTGAGCATATCAGACTTTAACACCAAATGATTACTAAATTCCCTTATGCAATAACTTTGCATTGTTTCTGTTTGTTCAATACCATGCTGCACAAGGTACAACCATATCAAACAATCCAGTAAAGTACTTTATTGCATTAAAAAAGCATAAATTAAAACGCCAAACCGCTATCTTGAATGGGTGAGATTGACGCTTCAATTTGGTACACTCGCGCCTGTGCGGAGGTATTGGAGACTGCGTATCTAGCCTACTATAGGTG
The DNA here is from genome assembly GCA_024449915.1 of Sweltsa coloradensis. NCBI lineage: Eukaryota > Metazoa > Arthropoda > Insecta > Plecoptera > Chloroperlidae > Sweltsa > Sweltsa coloradensis. The sequence goes on along the minus strand of JAMZAV010001581.1, from coordinate 6,457 downwards.
TTAAGATATCTATGGGCCAAGTGGCACAGTTCTAGGCTTAGAAGAGCATATAAACAAACTTGAAGTTACCGATAAGCCTACTGATAAGAACAGTAGACCTAGGGCTAGAATTGAAGATGAACGGAGTAGGCTTAGATCTACAGAGTCAGAATGCTCTCGATGTGGCTACATAGGACATACAATTAATGATGCTAGCTGTCCTGCAGTAAACCAGGTATGCCGGAAATGCTATCTTAGTGGACACTTTGAAAAACGTTGCAGGACCAAAGATCATAAACAGGGGTACTCAAAAAAGAAGTATTCAAAACAGGGGTACTCAAAACAGAAATCATCTAAACTGCGACATGTGCAAGATACGTTCAGTAGTGATAATAGCTCAGATGGCGGAAGTGTTTTCATCATAAAAACCATCAACAAAGTGACAGCAGAAGATATGGTCAGAGTCAAGATTGGAGGTGTGTCAGTGAATGTCATTGTTGACTCTGGGGCATCTTGCAATGTTATTGATGAAACTACTTGGATACGTTTGAAGGCAAGCAAAATAATTTGCAATAGGTTAACCACAAGCAAGATACTGTACCTATATGGGAAGCGAGAACCATTGCAAGTCCTAGGGAAATTTAAAGCCCTGGTAGAAGTAGGACCAGGAAGAGTGAAGGGGGCAACCTTCTTTGTCATTAAGGAAAAGGGTCAGCCATTACTGTCTAGGAGTACTGCCACAGACTTGAGGATTCTTAAAATCGGACTGAATATAAATCAAGTACGAAATCAGAAGGTAAGCATGCAGCCAAATTGGTAAAATTGAAGAATTTCCAACTAAAGATACCAATTAAATCTGAAGTTAAGCCAATTGCTCAACCCATGAGAAGAATACCAGTCCCTCTACGGAAAAAGTTGGAAAAAAAACTTGTAGAACTGGAAGAAATGGACATTTTTGCGAAAGTTAAAGGACCAGCATCATGGGCATCACCTTTAGTTGTAATACCAAAAGGGGATGGCGACGAAGTTTATTTTTTTATTGAATTTAAATAAATGTTTAAAAATATATTTAACTTAGTAATGATTTTTTCACAGAACAACAGAAAATCCACATAACACATGGTAGCTCAATGCACCAATTACGCTCATCCAACAACGCGGCGGGCCTTAAGCGTTTTCCTAGTTTATCAAGTGATTTGTGATCGCGCTGTAGGTGATTGTTGTCAAGTTTCTATTGTTACTTGTTAATTGTTATTAAATACCTCAAAAAACTTAATTAAAAACCTTTATTTATATGGTTTCTGGATAATGTTTTCAACTTTTTATTTCAAAAAGCAATACATCACTATAACCTTAATGTACATGTGAAATATGAACGTTGTAGCCTCACCCGTTTGGTCAGAATCGGCCCAAATGTCACGAAAATATCACACTTAAAATCGAAAAAAATCGTAAAAGTACGATATTCATGAGAAATATTTCTTCGATTGTACCCAAAAACGTGGCACGTCTAAGTTCAGAGATTTCAAAGGTCCCCTCAAAATTTCATCAAGATCGCATATGCCGTTTGCCCGGAATCGTGCGAACAAACAGACAGAAAAAGAAAAAAAAAACAAAAAAAACATTAGAGCTAAATTTTTTGAGGGGTCAGTGAAATTGAAGTTTTCGCTTCGCTCGCTACGCTCATCCAAATATGCTAGCGTTTTATTTTACTAGGAAAACGCTTAAGTCCTGCCGCGTTGATGGATGAGCTTTTTTGTAAGTTTTTAGTTAGCGTTGGATACTTTGCAAGTGCTTTTTGAATGCATCGTAGGTGATTGTTGTCAAGTTACTATTGTTACTTGTTAATTGTTATTATAAGCCTCAAAAAACTCATATTAAAACCTTTATTCTATGGATTCTGGCTAACTTTTTCAACTTTTTCTTTCAGAAAGCAATACATCACCATTACCTTAATGTCCATGTAAAATATGAACGTTGTAGCCCCACCCGTTTGGTCAGAATCGAAAACGAATACCTGGAACTAAATCACATGGTGCTCGTTGGGGAACAAAATGAACCTGAAAACTGCTTCTATCTTCCTCACCATCCTGTTCTAAAATCTTCCAGTACAACCAATAAACTACGAGTTGTCTTTGACGCGTCATCAAGGTCATCCAACGGACAGTCACTGAACGACATCTTAATGGTGGGACCAACCATTCAACGCAACTTGTTCTCAATCATATTGTCTTTCAGCATGCATGTTTATGCTTTCACCACCGATATCAAGCAAATGTACAGGCAAATTCTCGTTGACCCTGTTCATACAGATTATCAACTCATCGTGTGGCGGAACAACCCTGACAATGAAATACAAACCTACCGTTTGACTACAGTCACCTATGGCACCGCTGCTCCACCCTTTCTTGCAGTTAGGTTATTACATCAGCTCGCTGAAGATGAGAAGCAAACTCATCCCCTAGCCGCCCAGATTGAATCAGAAATGATTCACATGCTTGGCTTTGGTGGATACGAGTAAAACAAATGGTGTGCTTACAACGCTGAACTACTGAAGAATATTCCTCCTGAGTTAAGAGACACATCCTATTCTATTGATACTGAAGATAGCACAGCAAGTATCAAAGCTTTAGGTTTCCATTGGCAACCCAAATCGGACACCTTCCAGTTCAAAGTCACGCTACCAGACAAGCCCGCGAGTGTTACAAAAAGATGCATCCTCTCTGAAACTAGACTGACACTATTCGATCCTTTAGGACTCGTCGTCCCAGTAACCATCGTAGCCAAAATTCTCATGCAACAGTTGTGGCAATTAAATATCAGCTGGGACGAATCAGTGCCACTCCATTTACATACTACGTGGATGCACTATAGCGCTCAGTTATTCGACCTGAATCAAGCGTCAATCAAGCAGAGAGTTACCCAAGTTACCAACATAGCATCAATTGAACTACATGGCTTCTCTGATGCCTCCGAGACAAGCTACGGTGCTTGCGTTGCGTATGTTCCAATGGCGTATGCTCACCCAACCTCCTGTGTGCGTAGTCGCGCGTCTCTCCTCTCAAGAAAATCTCTCTTCCGAGGCTCGAACTTTGTGGTGCACTCGTGTTGGCTCGTCTCATCTCCAAGGTCGCGGTCGCTGATGCATTAAATCAGCACTGCAATAAATCTATAAACTTGTGGACTGACTCAACAATAGTAATACACTGGCTTGCTTCTTCTTCTAACAAGTGGAAAACCTTTGTAGCAAACAGAGTTTTAGAAATTCAGAGTCTCACGATACATTGCACCTGGAGACATGTTTGCTTAACCGATAACCCTGCTGACATTCTATCACGTGGTGCTACTCCCAAGCAACTTTTCAAATCTGACTTATGGTGGTTTGGCCCGTCCTGGCTTAGTTTCGATTCGGGGCAATGGCCAACGGTCCACAAAAATCATGAAATACCTTCACCGAACATACGCCAAGAAAGGAAACAAATTATCGTCTCATATCCAGTTACTCAAGATCCGGCAGAAATTCTCAACTTGGAATCTAGATTCTGCTGCAGGTACAAGCTTACAAGAATCACAGCACTTTGCAAGCGCTTCTCCAAGAACTCGAGACTGTGTCTTGACCAAAGACAGTTTGGTCCCCTTTCGGTGCCTGAACTTCAAGAAGCCGAATACTTTTGGATAAGATCTGCACAGCAAATTCACTTCACCGATGATCTCAAGAGCCTTAACAAGAATTAGGAGGTGAAGCCAAGCAGCAAACTCCGCAACTTAAATCCCTTTGTTGACCCAAATGGTTTGCTCTGGGTGGGCGGTCGATTAAAAACTCAGATCTGAAATACAATCATAAGCATCCAATAACCTTGCCTAAAGAACACACAGAAACCAAGCTAATTCTACAAAGAGAACATATCAAGTCTCTTCATGCCGGACCTCAAGCCCTATTGGCAAGGATTTGCAGTAAATATTGGCCCATCAATGGGAAAATTCTCACTCGTAGAAAAGTTCGTAACCGTGTTTGCTTTAAGGTCAACCCGAGAAGCAGCCATCAACAACTGATGGTTGATCTACCACACTAGCGTGTACACCCCAGTCGTCCATTCCTAAACTGCGGAGTAGACTACTGCGGTCCCAGTTATGCTAGTCTAAAGTTTAATCGACGTTCGCCTCCAGTAAAAACATACCTTGCATTGTTCGTATGCATGGGTACTAAGGCCATTCATCTAGAATTAGTCTTGGATGTAACTACAGACGCCTTCCTCCCCGCCTTCAAAATATTTATTTCTCGACGAGGAAAGCCCACTCACATCTACTGTGATAATGCTACCACGTTTGTTGGAGCAAAAAAATGAACTTTCCGAGTCACGGAAGTTATTCCAATCCGAGACATACCAACATAATGTGGCTAGGATAGTAGCTGAAGTTGAAATAACGTGGAAGTTTATCCCCGCCAGATCACCTCATATTGGCAGTTTGTGGGAGGCTGGAGTCAAAGCCGTTAAGGGTAATTTGAAGCGTATGATATGTGATGCTCAATTTTAATTCGATGAACTAATTGCCTTGCTCTGTCAAATTGAAGCTTGAGTCAATTCCAGGCCTATCACTCCACTATCTTCTAACCCTGATGACTTACTTCCTCTCACACCAGCTCACTTCCTTATTTCCGATACTGTTTCTAGCCCTGTTGAACCCGACCTCACTTCACATAGTACTAATTGCTTGGGTCGATGGCAGAGAGGACAACAATTGCTTCAAACCTTCTGGCGTAGGTACTCATCCGAGTATCTGTCATCCCTGCAACAGCGCCACAAATAGAGCGCTAAGGGTGAGAGTATCCACCTCGACTCCTTAGTGCTGATCAAGGAAGATTTCCGTCCCCCACTCAACTGGGAGACAGGTCGCATTATGACTCTGCACCCTGGTACTGACGTCATCGTGCGTGTCTTGACTGTCAGGACACCACGTGGACTTTTCAAACGGGCTACTAATCGTTTGTGCCCTCTACCAATGAGTAGTCCACTGTGTTGTATGTGTTTTTTTTTTGATTTTTGAAAGTCCAGCCTTTCAAGGTGGGCGGTATGTTCAGACTTTCACAAATTTATATTTTCCCGGCAAATTACCGATGTAACCTTTTGCTTCATGTGCTATTAGCCATACTAGTGACTTTCCTTTTAGTACATTTATTTTACCACTAGATTTCGCTGCCTGCTCTATTTTTTGTGTTGCTACCTTTGCTCTGGCGGGCTGGTGAAGAAGATCGCGAGCAGACGAGAGTCACTGTGGTTTGGAGTCTTATACGAGATAGTTGTTTTGTTCTGTCTTTACTGATTTAGGGGCGTACGGCCTTCTGCTGTCGTCCCAGAGATTTGCTTGCTTGTATTCTCGATTATATTGTTGAATTTGTAAACATGTATACCTAATATGTGTTCTATCAATATATTCTACTTTTGTGAGTTGTGAATATAAAGCTATACTTTTTAACCTGAAACATTCCCAGTCGGTCATAATGCCCTTGATTCGACTGCACAGGAAACTTTCCTCATTTTCAAACTGTAGATCTCCTATATACTTTCTCCCTTGTCCTCTAGGAATTCTTCATTTGTGAGCTTATTGATATTTGCATCAAACCACTGATTATTCTCTTTTAATCTACTAGACACAGCCTGTAATCATTAGTACAATAACCAAAATATAATGCCCCTCGAACATCGAGATTCAAATTTACTATTTTCTCCTTCTCCTTCTCCTTCTCCTTCTCCTTCTCCTTCTCCTTCTCCTTCTCCTTCTCCTTCTCCTTCTCCTTCTCCTTCTCCTTCTCCTTCTCCTTCTCCTTCTCCTTCTCCTTCTCCTTCTCCTTCTCCTTCTCCTTCTCCTTCTCCTTCTCCTTCTCCTTCTCCTTCTCCTTCTCCTTCTCCTTCTTGTTCTCATTTGGTCTTCAAAAAGTTCTAAAGAGGAATAGGATATGATTGGTTTAAAAGTCAGGAACTTGATATTAATTATAGCAAAACAAACTTTATGATTTTTCATAAGGCTAATGATAGAAGCATGAATGATATTCATTTGAGGTTAAATTGTAATGGTAAGTTTATTTCTAGAGTGTATGAATTCAAATATCTACGAGTTTTCAAAGATTGTAATATAAATTTTAAGAAACATTATGAATGTGTGTGTAATAATTTAATAAAGTATCATCAGCATTTGGAATTATAAGTAGAATGAAGAGGTTTGTAACTGAGAGAATGTTGAGGTTACTTGTAGATTCTTATATTCACTCTGTAATGATTATTGCTTAGTGGTTTGCCCAGTAAGACCTTCTACTGAGTATGTTGTACTCCAGAAGAGAATTGACCATCTGTTTGATTCATTTCCCTTGAGCCAAGATTTGCAGACTGATTGTTTCACGATTGAGGAAAGGATGAAGTATAGCGTGCTGGTATACATTGAAATTGAAAGATATAAACTTGTCGTAGGCTACAGATGTAAA
>JAMZAV010001580.1:0-261168 GCA_024449915.1 Sweltsa coloradensis | reverse complement strand
AGACGGTGTGTTGAGTAACCTACCCAGGAACATTTTCATTTAAGTTTGATATTCAGATTCAGATTCAGATTCAGATTCAGATGTGCTTTTATTATACATGTTACATATTTATAATAGACAGTACCTACCTCGTCTTAAAAGCTTGTCGTCATTCCTAATGCAGATGGAGTCATCGCACAAATAAAACCTCAAATGCCGGAGCTGCAGATAAAGACTTTAATTTCGATATGTGATGATGGACTTAATATAATGTAGGTCTAGATAGACAAAGCTGTTGTTATTCATATATTATAAAACCTCTTTTTTACCCACGGTAGTGTTGAAATTGTTTAAATTCAGGTGTTCAATAAAACATATTTTGTGATAACAATATTGTACAAAGTTTTTTTAACTAGGAAAACGCCAATGTCGTTGTTAGACGAGTGAGCGAGCCATGTGTTGAGTACCCGGTAACATTCCCGTTCCTCCCCCTACCTAAGGCTGGATCCAGCATGGGTCTTTCCTCACTAGCCTATCATAGGCTAGAGTGGCGCATTATGGCCTTACAGTTGACCCGCCTTTAAACCAACTTAACTCAATACCCTATCATTTATACTTTATATATAAATCAAATGCAAATGTTCACGGTTACTCAACACATGACTTGCTCACTCGTCTACAGTGGCGTTTTCCTAGTATTACAACAATGAAGCCAATAGTAAGACGACAATTTTGATAACATATTCAAATTGTATATTACTAGTAACAATTTGAAGTGAAAAACGAATATAAGTAGATGAATCAAATATAAATAATTAGGACACTGAGGTTAGGGGGACAGGGCTAGCCTCTATTGAAAATGGGACAATTTCTTAACCCAGCACCACCAACAAAAGCGATCCTTTGACAGTCTATCCGTGTGTTGGATAATCCCGAAACCCTAACAGTTCTTGTTGTACTATTCAAAGAATAATTAGCAAATTGACTTTACAACTATGAATTATTTAACGTTCAACTAGCGTGCAAACAAATGCATTTATCATTTTAGTCTCGTAAAACATGTATAAATTTACGCATTACAGTTTCAATAGTTTTTAAGTTTATGTGTGACTCACTTCTGTCATTTTTGCCACTCTAATTTCAAGGAATTGGGTGGGGGGCATGTCCATGTGTAACCACACTGTCTTGTCCTTCTAAACACAACCTCCGATATTGAGGTGATGATGTCGGGACAAGGGATTCGGGTACGTGCCACGGTGTAGGCTTTCGGTAGGTCAAGATGAATTAATATCACATGAACGATGGTTTTGAATGATAGTGAAGTGTATTAAATATAAATTAGATAGCTTACAGATTCCGGTTTTGAGATATTTAAGATCGATACCCACATTGTTAAACTGGATCCTACGGTAAAAACACAGATACAAGAATGTCGGAGTCTCCTCACCGAGCCTCGGCGGACGAGAGAGCGAGTCTTTTTCTTGGGGTTTGGCGGTAGTCACAGCTTGCCGCCACGCAATGTTTTCTGAACACGCCCACACTGCCTTCGCGATGAGGAAACGCTAACATATGTGTACACTATACCTGTTAAGAGGCGTGCAGGGGAAGTTGGGGCTCAAGTGCCTCTAGCTTACGGGAAGATTATCATGTCCAGCACTAAAAGTTCAAAACCACAAGAGGGTACCTGGCTGGACTTGATTTCAGATTGTCCATATTTCTACGATGAGCACAGACATGCTCTGAATCAAACTATCCCGGGTTCAGATGGGTATATTATACGAGATAATTCTGAAGGGAACCAACGTACTAGTATTTACTCAGATATTAATGTAATCGCTCTCGTGTTACAGACTGGCCTGTCGATTCAACTCTTCCACCATATACTATGTGGACTCTTAATAGGCACCATATTCTGGGATACAGCGGACAACAGCAAGAATTGGTTCGTCCATCTCAAGTGCTGTATCGCCATCATTGTATTCCACACTTACACGTGGTTACTAGTTCCTATCCTTACTTGTAAGTACCCAGTGTTGGCCAATATTGTATAATACTAATGAATGTTTATTTGTTAATTTTACAGTTGTAAAAGGGATTGTTTTATTGGCGTTACTGAGTGGTTTAGGAGGTAAGGGGCACTTGTTTGCAAATGTAGCCACTGTTTCGATAATTATTAACTAGTTCTTTAATTATAAATGCTCTACTATTTTTAACTCCAGTCAACCTATCAAATGGATAATACTTTTATGCATTACGGCGGGATATTTAATTTTTTACTGTAATTTATTAACGTAACTAACATTGGACTCAATTTGTTTTTGTGTTTCTTCAGTCTGTCTGTCTGTCTGTCGAAGAACGGCCGAACCACTGAACCGATTGCACTGAAATTTTAAACGTCCTCAATCAGTTTTAATGAGCTGTTAACATTTTATGCAAAATCTGTTACGATTGAAACAAACAAGAAATAATCAATGGAAAATAAGCTGAAAATGTGTAGCATATAATTTAACAACAATGGCTTTTTTCTGAAATAAATCATTATTATTGAATCATGTTTTAATGTCAGGCGGTGAATGCACGGCAGTGGCCAAGGTGTACCGAATATTCAAGCTCAAGGTTTCCTAAAAATCTTCTGGGATATTGAGTAGGACTTACAATCTAACCTCGTACTTCATAAAAACTGTTTTCAATAGTATTTTATCCATTTGGAAATATGTTCTATAATATTGTTTCTTGAATAAAAAAGTATAAGACCGTGTTTAATTGAATTTCCTTATCGATTAAACTTTAAACAACAATCAAGTTCAATGCAGAGTAAAACATGGCTATAGCCCTCATCTATCAACGTCCAGCGTTTTCCTAGTATATCAGATTATGTTTTGAAAACTACCGGTACCTATAATCTGGCAGGGTTTTCTATGTTTATTGAAACTAAATACATATATTTATCAATTTACCTTAAGCTTAAGCAAACACTGCAAGCGCCATGCAAGGATGATTGATTATTAATTATTATTACTAAGTTATTATTGTACTACTATATCATACACAGTCTCTAGTCTATAACAGTGCCAATAATGCCACCATAATAATTTCAACATTCACCAGTTTTGAAAAAGTAATATAATCAGTTAATCACCAGTTGACGACAGTTTAGAAATACCTACCTACTATTGATTGCCAGCTAAGATATTACAAAGTGGTATTTTGTTGGCAAGTGAGGGGAATGGTAGTCAAACAGCAAACTGCATTATAGGTCATGGCTACACGCAAACATTTCTGGCTTGGGTTGTATTTTTAATTGGATGATGCCAAGAATATCCCTGATTGCAGTGGTGTGTGTAAACAGCACGCGAGGGAGCCAAATGGTGGTGTTGACATATTGAAATCAGAGTGTAAATAGAACGCATTATAAATGTCCTGTTTCATTCATTCAGTTAGTACTAGTAGTATAAAGCTACATTTTCAACGTAAAACCTTCGTTTAAATTCGTTCGTTGTGAATGAACTTGAACATAGAATTAAGTAGTCTGTAGTACCTATAATTCTTGAAATTAAAAAACAAAAGAATTAATTTTTAGGTCATTGCTGATAGTGATGTCCATATAATTGGTCAGAATACCAAGATTAAAAATAACATGATTGGATGAGCGTAGCGAGCGAAGCGAAGATTCCATTCTACTACACTGGAGAAAAAATTCCGGAATGTTTTTTTTTTTGTATTTTTGTCTGTTTGTCCACACGATTCCGGCTAAACCGATACTCCGATTGCGATGAAATTTTATGGAGGCCTTCGAAATCTCTGAACTTAGAACTGCCACGTTTTTGAGCGCAATTGAAAAATTATTTCTCATGAAAATCGCAATTTTACGATTTTTTTCGATTTTTAAAAAATTTCTTCGATTTATAAAACCTACATGCTTTATCCGATTTTAATGATTTTTTCACAGAACCTTAATTTTATGAATTTAGGTATTCGTGTGAAATTTGAGCGCAATCGAAAAATTATTTCTCATGAAAATCGAAATTTTACGGGTTTTTTTCTTTTTTAAATCAATTCTTTGCCTTATAACACCAACATGCTTTATCCGATTGTAATGATTTTTTCACAGAACCTTAATTTTTTGAATTAATATATTCGTTTGAAATTTGAGTACAATCGAATAATTATTTCTTATGAAAATCGAAATTTTACGATTTTTTTCTTTTTTATAAATTACGATTAATTAAAAAAATTAAAAATTAAAGTTTATTTTTAATTTAATTTAAATAATTTTTTTTTAAATCTTCAACTTAGTAATGATTTTTTCACAGAACAACAGAAAATCCGCATAACACTTGGCTACTCAATGCACCAATTACGCTCATCCAACAACGCGGCGGGACTTAAGCGTTTTCCTAGTAACAATGACCGCTTTGTTCAAGCAACAGGGGCTGAGAGGAGGATACCTCCGATCACAGAAAAATTGATAATTGTCAAATTGATAATTGATCAATATTATTGATTGTCATGTTTGACTTTTGATTTAGTCTATAGTTATGAACCTGGTATTATGAATAGGCCTACAAGATTTGTTTAGCATTTAAGCCCGCTTTTAAGGACATAGTTATTAATTCATAGCAATTGTCGTAAAAGTTTACCCCGACTAGGATTCAAACCCAGAACCTCTGGCATAGTGTGCCATAGCTCTAACAATTGTGCTTTGCACTGCCACTTTCTCACACTCGTAGCGCCACCGTAGTACCAGCCCAGTCTAGATGATCCACGCTGCCGGGCCAGAAGAACTACGCAGAGCAAATCCAGTGATCACTCAGTCACGGCCTCCTAAGTTGATGATTCATAACAGTTAGGGCCGGTACTACGGTGGCGCAAACTGTGAAAAGCTTTGCGTGTAAAGCCCAACTGAAAGGTTCTTGGTTTGAATCCTAGTCGGAGCAAATTTTTACGACAATTGCTATGAATTAATAACTATGTCCTTCAAGGGGGCTTATGCTTTTAAAAAAACACGTATTTATAATCATTATTACTAAGGTTGCCCATCGATATATATCGATACACACAATTAATTTCGATATCGATATTTGTTTTCTACATCGCGATATTTCAAAGTACCAAAATTGAGTTAAAAACGCGTAAAAAATGAAAAAAATTAGTTTTGAGTAGCTTCGGCATCGAGTAATTCTGCAGTATCCAGTCGACATCGCTATGTTTGCTGCCTAGAGTGCACACCGCACGGTTCGAACTGGCGTCATACAACAGCTGAGTTCCAGAATTCATCTCGTGAGTAATCCCGGATACCCTACTGTGACGTCAGGATACGTTGGATGTCAAAAAAATATTGGGACAGTTGGATTACAACTATGGCGGCAAATACAAATCAGCTGTAGGCATGTACATTGAGCAAATGGTGACCATTCTAGACCAATAAATCTAAATGTCTCCTTTCAGTCCGAAACTGACATAAAAATTAGTATGATCTGATGTCTGTGGTAAATAGATACTGAACTAAGGCCAAAGATTGAGGCCTAGGCCCTAGGCCTACGCCCTATACAAAACTATTAGTGAATAAACAACAACTAAAATAGCAAACACGCTTGTTATCCCTTAATAAATTTGAAAGCAAATTCTGGATCTGGAAATAAATCAGGCTAAAATAAGTATTGTATCAAGTTTGGTGCTAGGAACTAGGCTAGGCCTACACGTAAAAGCTTTCAACCCAAAGGGGTAGACATAACCTAAAAACCGGATCACGGGCTAGCCTAGACCCTAGGGCCTTGACCTAGGAGTAGGCTAGGCCTAGGTCTAATTTCTATTCAAACTTGTTGAAGTATAATTAATTACTCAGCATTTTACATTATTGTGGCCGTATCATGTGACACGGTGACGGTATTAATAATATCCACTATCACTCACTTCGATTTTCCCGCTAAAACAAGTAATCTAATCCCAGTCATCTCCTTGCGGGTCGGATGAGTCGGATGAGGGTTGGATTTGTTTTGGCTTATTTCCGGGACACTTGGATTGCAATCTGAGATGAACTTTGGAACACTTGGCTGACTCGGATTAGTAATCGGATGAATTCTGGAACTCAGCTAACGTCGTGGCGATGAGAAGACGCACATGTTGGGGGAACTGCCATGGAAACTATATTTAAAAATTGGAGGGAAAATATCGATATATATCGATATCGTTTGGCCATTTTTTTTTGATATCGATAATGGATTTTCATATCGTTGGGCATCCCTAATTATTTAAATTCTACATTCCAAAGGGCAACCATTTTATTGCTAGGACACCTTGCACAGTAATTAAGTTGAACAGATTTTCCCCTAGTTTTCTTAGACCCATGGTGTTTTTAGTACAAAGACAAACAATGCAATACTTGTTTGGAAAATAGAACTTTTACATACCATATCAGAAGTAAATGCTTAAAATTAAACATTAAAAACGCTTACCCATCAATGCGGCTGAAGCACCCGTTTGCGAAGGGGCATAGTACTACAAGGTCTAATTTCCAAGCGTTTATGAATATCCTGAGAATTTGTCAATAATGGAACTCACACACGTACAAACTAACACAACAACAAAAAAGTGAAAATAATGTATTTACCACGCTCATGCAAAAATGTTATTTATGCCTACACTTGTTAAAAATGAAATAAAGGTTTGTTGATTGATCTTGTTTTATGTTCCCAGATCCGCTAGATGTAAAACTGATGAAGCGTGAACACTTCAACAGGTGGTACAACTTCACTTCGTACTACTGTGCGCTCTCCATCTCAACGATACCGATCAAAGTAAGTTGGTAATACTGTATAGTAGGGATGTGCGGCTCCAGGTTTTGGTTTCGGTTCCTGATAGTTTGTTTAAAATATAAATAAAATAAATTTCTAAAACAGCAACCAAGGCCCCTCCTACCCAATATCATCTTCCATCTCCGAAGCGCGATCACTTAAATAGGTTATGCTCACTCATTTTATCGGAAAAATCAACACGGACCAAAAATAAAATATAAATGCCGCGATCGCAAGTCTTGAACGGAAGTCGCATTAATTTGTTAACACTAAACTCGTAACTAACTCGTAGAACGTCGATTAAAAGTATGACTGTTCACGACAGAAGTAGGGTTAAATCAGTCTTAACGATTTGTAGTCAACGTTGTATTTCGATTGTGCTGCACCTGCAAAACAATATTACGATGCATATATTTGGCAAACCAATTGCCTCGAATAATACCGAAAGTGAGAAACTAAAGGCCCTAGCCCAATTATATTAAAAAATAGTGTAACTTTTATTACTAAATAAATAATAATTATTATTAATTATTTATAATTCCTTTTTTTCTACTGGCGAGAAGACGTGACTTACACGCGCGATTCAAAATACCCGGAACCGAAGTCGGTTCTCAACTAACACACTCGTTCCGCCAAATAAAAACTACCTCGTATAGCTCGGGAGACAAAGGAAACCAATCACAATGCTTCAGGTACCGCATTGGCTGTCTCCCACGCATGGCACCGCTCACTGCTTGCTAGTATAGTACAGTACAACTAACAAAAACAGTTTAAATCTTGATAGTTCATGAGTGTTTTAGACATCGTATCTGCCGCTTGGGGTAAAAAGTGTAGGTTGTCACGTAATGATAAATAAATTGGTTTTGTTGGCAGGATTTCTAATTATTAATTGAATTTCACGTACTTCCCAATAACAGTAGAAAATCCGCCAATCTGTCCGAAAATCCTCATGTCCGCGAGGTACCCTTAAAAACTGTAAAAGAGGATAAAATCCGCAAAAACGGGAACCCTGGCATAAACTATTAGGAAGAGTCGCTGAGACTGGCAGAAAGTTGAGTTTAAGCGCTCAGCTTTCTGGCTTTTCCGGGTAAATTGTTAATAACATCGTTATTATAATTCATGGGAATGTTGATAAAGAATCAATCTGTGAGATCCAGTACGCGCATTTCCAAATTCTTTGCAACCAAGTGTGGATATTAATAGAAACATTCACTATAGCCAGTCATGCAAAATTTTGTAATGTCATTACAAACCATTCAGCTGCGATCATGAACACCTAAGCTTGTGTATTTAAGAAGAGTCGCTGAGGCTGGCGCGGAGAGGAGTTTAAGCGCTCAGCTTTCTGGATTTTCCGGGTAAATGGTTAATAACATTGGTATGATAATTCACTCCAACTTTAATAAACAATCAATCTATGACATCCAGTTCGCGTATTCCTAAATTAATTCATTGGTTTTGATTTTTGAATAAAAAATTCATGAATTCTCCATAATTTACTCAATTTTGGTCAACTTTGGGAATTTATTCCAAATGAATAGATTTTTTAACGCAATTTTTCATATTGGATATCAACGTTTAAATCAATGTGAACGTGCAGGTATATTTGGTTTTATCATAAGATAAACAATTTGGTGGGAATTTCCAAAATTGGAATCCATGTTTTGGATCTCCCATTTTTCACGTTTCGGACTTGCGTCTCGGAATGGATCTTTAAGGCTCATTTTCTGCAACCAATTGTGGATATACTTGTTGACCTTGCTTGGTCGTGACGCGCCGAGGTTGTGCAATCAGCGCCTGATCGGCGCGGGACCGGCCCGTAACACACACGCGTCATGCTGGTGGCCTATATTGCACAGTGCAGGCGCTTCGTACCTCACGCCTTACGAGTGTTGTAGATCTCGCAGTGGACGCATTTTTCACGGAATAAAGCGATTAATGTCTTGACTGGTACTATTTTATGAAGTTCTGCAGAGCGGGCGGTAAATTCAAATTCTCGGGCGGGCGAGAAATTCGATTATCGATCGATTATCGATAATCGATCGATAATCGATCGTTTCGGGAAATAATCGTATCGATCGATATATCGATTATCGAACGGCAACCCTAATAAATAATAATTTTATCATTTTTGTTCCAGATAATTTATAGTATGATCTTCTTGAGCATAGTGTACTTCATGTGGGGTCTGCCAATGGAACTGTACAGATTCGGAATATTTTCGCTGATTGGAATAATATGTTCCGTAGTTGCCGAGGGATTGGGTTTCGCCATTGGGGCAACTTTCAACATCACTGTAAGTATCGTCAGATAGCTGCAACTATTATTGAGGACTTGAGAGGTGTATGAAGGGGTTAGCGAGTGGAATGGGCCGAGGAATATTATCACTCACGTAACAGGTCTAAACATCAGCCTAATTTGTTTCTTAACTTAGTACAATATGATTTAATTTGATTTTAGGGCAGATTAATTCTGTGGTAATTTGGAAAAGTGATATAGGCCCAAGTTAAGTTAGTTATTTCCAAAAACGGGTTAGTAGCTTACATGAAAATTCTTGATTTAAATCTAGAATATTATGGAAAACAGGTTTAAGTCCATTTCAATCTCTATAACACAGTGCGATTCGATACAAGTCCTCTTGTTCACAATATTTTGCTTTTATGTGTATATGTTTCGAAAAAATTGTACAACTTGACTTGTACCTCTTAAACCATGATAAACCTCTGTTTGTGTTTTGTTTCTTTGCTACGCCTGTATCGGGAGAGTTGTATGGCCTAAGTAATATTTCACTATTTTAAGCTGTCCTGAATAATTTCCACTTGGCATGAACTATGAGGAAAAAGAAGCCTATCTCTACTGAAAAACTAGAAAAAGCATGATGGCCCAGTAAACCAAAAATGGGGCATATGAAAAGAAGAAGATAAAGTTGCCTTAAGTTATATATACCACTTTTCTGAATCGCCACAGAATAGTTATAGTACAATGTTGCTCCAATCTAAAGTAGAGAGCGTAAAGGACAGTCGACGGCATAGTCAAAAAGATAGAAAGGCGGCAGTTCTAGCCTCTATTATTTCTCCCCTTCTCAACTCAAACCACGAGAAGCCACAACTACAACATGTTCGCTCTGCGTAACGAGCTGAGTGAAACACTAACTTCATTCCGTAACCTCTGATCCTAGTTCTAATAACGAATACTACGGTTAATTTAAATTACAAATTCCTTCGGTTCAAGTCGTATTTGAATGTGCTTACTAATAAAAATAATGGAAGTCTGTATTTTAGATAGCTTGGCACAACAAACAAAGGGGAAGCACAAAGTCTTCTTTCGGTCCGAACTTTACATTCAAACTTCAAAGGTTATCGTAATCCGTATTTTGTTTAGTGAAATAGAAAAGGTTTCATCATGTTCATGTAAGATATCTATAGGTGGACAAAACAAATAATTTGTTTTGTCAAACAATTATTGTTGCATCATTGGAAGGATATTGAATTAAATATGTACATCACAAGTTTTAAGTACACAAATTATGTTCATTCTTATTGTAAATGTGACCATATTTTGAAAGTTACAAACCGGGACTACTACAGTGTAAGTATATGTTCTTTGTACTCCATGGACTATTTCGGGGTCTGGGGTAGAGCCCCAGCCGCTAAAGACGATTTTTTGCCGAGATTTATTTGCGTCAAATGCTCAGAAAAATGCTTTCTGACATGAAAATATGAATTAAAAATGTTTTTATGTGTACATTTTTGTAGTCATAAAATCTAAAAAATGATAGTACAAAATAAATTTCAAGTATTCAGCAGAAAACAATACGTGTAATGTATTAATGAGGGCATCATACTTAAGTCATAATCAAAAATAATAAAACAGATAATTGAAATGCATTAATTTTATAATATGCATTTAACTTTTAATACATTTTTTTTACAACAATAAAATTAGTGGAAGTATGTAATTAATCAAAAACGTAGGTTAGTTGCATGATTAATAATTTTGATTTTATTACTATAAACAAAATCAATGCAAATAATGACCGAGAAAATTAGGGGTGTGCAAGTCCTGATTTTTTTATTCGAGTCGAATCTGAGTTCTTAAAATATCTCTAATATCGAGTCCAATTTGAGTCCGAGTACTTCCTCTTTTTTCACAATTATTACTCTTTGTTTATATATATATTTTTTTACAATTATGTTCAATATTTATTTTATTTCTTGATATGTCTAATTATGTTGGCTCCAAAAGTGAAAGAATAACATATTGATTTAAAAATGTAATCTCACACTACCTAGATCATTTTAATTAGGGTATCAAGCCCAAATGTTATTAGGGCTAGGCTATAAACATATAATTCAGTAGAAACTAGCAAGTGGTATTACATGAAAATGTTGATACAACATAATAGTGACACATTTATTTTTATTTGTGCCAGCAAATTTGGTATGAAAATACTGAGTTAGTATTATGGATATTCAGGGTTGGTAAGGTAATGCCAAGCCAACGATTTTCATGTTTTCACACTCGCACCCGATCCGCACTTCCACCATATTTACGAATTCTGGTGATTTGCTATAGGCTACCCGCACCTCCACCAAATTCATTGAATAATACTCTCACACCCTTAGAAGAAAATGAAATTTTAAATTTCTGGAAGTGGAAGAACTAATTCAATGTTTTTATTGTTAGTATTTATCGAGGAGTGTATTTTTTCAAATAAACATTATCCTTCCACACGTTATAGTTGACAGAATACAGGGACACTTCCCCTCCAAAAATTGTAAACCGGTACAAATACATCATTTTTTAAACGGGGAAAACCGGGACAAGTGTTCTGAAAACGGTACTGTACCGGTCAAACCGGTACGTCTGGTCACCTTACTTTTTGTAAATATAGCCTACTACTAAACATTACTTTGTCCAGTTTTTTGGATTTTGATCTGGGCAGCGTTGTGAAGTTAATGAATCCCGGTATGGCCATCCTACTAAAAACCTACTACACCCAAAGTAAAAAATTCAAGTAAAAATATATTTATTTAAGGACTTAAAAGTGATGAAGTCGCGCAAAAGCTTGGGTCCAAAAATTTAAAAAACGAAAAATTTTTAACCGGTAGGGCCAAAATTCAATGGGAATTTTAGAGGCTCATAAAATTTCAAATAAGGGGCCCTGTAGAGTGTGGGCTGAAAGTGTAAATAAAAAAATTTGGTTGCAAAAAGCAGGTTTTGGGGGGTGAAAATAAAAGTAAATTTTCGTTTTTTTGTACCAAAAGCGGTAAATTTGGTGTGAAAAAAAATTCAACATTTAGCTCTATCTCTTCTCTCCCCCCCCAATTTTTTTTTAAATTTTTGGGGTGTGGAACCTTGTAAAAAAATTTGCAGATTACAATAAAAGGTATTATGAAAATTCAGGGGGGTATTTGTGGGGGAAAAACTTTTTTGCCCCTTTGGGTTTTTGTTCGACCAAAAGGGGTAAATTGGTGTTAAAAATGATTTTCATTTAGGGTTTTTTAGCGGTGAAAATTTTTTTTTTTACCGTGAATACCTCCCTCAGGGTTTGGGAAAAATTTAAAATTTAAAAACCATATTTTGAAAAAAATGGGTTTTTTTTTTCTAAACAAAAACTATACTTTTTCTTTTATGCTTATTGGGTTCTAAAATGAGTGACAAATGTAGACGGCTTTTCTAAATAAAAATAAAAAATTTTTATTTCCCAGTGGGAGGGAAAAAGATATTTTTGTGTAAATACCGGTTCAATACTTAGTAAGGTTGCCCATCGTATCGAATATATCGATACACAAAAAAAAATTTGATATATATTTGTTTTCTACATCGCAATTTTTTAAAAAAGTCCCAAAAAATTTGCTTTAAAAAAACGCGGAAAAAAATGAAAAAATGGGGTTTTTGTAGTTTCGGCATGGTAAATTCAGCAGTACCCAGTCGACATCGCGCGTCGCTGAGAGTGCACTCGCAGGGCAGGGTCCCAGCCCGTGCGGCTAAGCACGGCCGGTCCGAATGCGTCGAAAGGGGGCGTGGCGATGGGAAGAGCCAATGTTGGGGGAACTCCCATGAAAACTATTTTTAAAAAATTGGGAGGGAAAATACGATATAAAATATCGATATCGTTTGGCCTTTTTGTTTCGTATCGATAATGGATTTTCATATCTTGGGGGCCCCCAAATATTTAGTAGTTATACATATGGGTTGTAATTGTAGACCGCCCCATTATAAAAATGGGTTTGGGACTTCCGGAAAAACCCTTTATACCCCCTAATTTCTCCTCAAAAAACAAACTTCTAAATTCCGGGAACACACAGTTCTCTTTCTACTTTAGTTTTTAAAAAAATTTCCCTTTTTTTTGGAATCCCCCACTGAGTGTCCCTTTTCTAACGTTTCCACCTGTCTGTTTCAGAACGGCCCCCTGGGGGCCCGTCTTGCCGGGGCCCCCTTCCTCGGCTTTGCAGTCTACGGCTTGATTTCGCTCGTCACTTTCCGCTGGTGGGGAAACTATCCTGAAATGAGTTTCATGCGATGCGCGGTGGGGGCCGCTGGTGATCTGGTTTTCGGGAGGCCGGCAGGAGCTCGGACTGCGACGACGTCTACTGCCATTTTCCAAAACCCCCAAGGTCCCTGCTTGCAGGGCCCGACCTGGAGGAGAGGTCCGTCGGTCGGAAAATACGGGAAAACTTTGGGGATGCTTCTAGTCTTGGTACTCTCTTCGTCGCGCTCAGAGGCGAATGTTAGCTAAACCTGGAAACAAAATAACACAATTAGTGAAACTTGTAAAAACCAAAATCAGTACGAAATAGGCAATCCCTAGGTCTGTACTAATACTTACTCAAAAACATCAACGTTTTTATTCAACGATAATTAGGACGTAATTAATCAGAGCCCAAAACTTGAAAATATAAGGTTTAAAAAAAGGTAACCCCGAAGAAAAATTGTTTGCCTTGTTTGGATGCTGAGCCCAGGTTTGGCCTAGGCTTTGTGGCCCACAAGAAAAATCCTTCAAAAAATAAACAGTTTAATCTTTTTGACCAAAGAGTACTGATTTTTATCGGTAAAGAGTTTTTTAAATGGGCTTTTAAATAAAAATGAGTGCTTAAAGTGTTTAAAAAAACAAAAATAAGGGGTATCAATGGGTGTTAATGATGCCTAGAACTTTTTTTATATTGTAAAAAAATTCCAAAGCATGGGAAAATTTCAATTATTTGTTACATGAACCGTGTCTTTAAAGTAGCATTTACTTACAAGGTAAAAAATACCAAAATAAGTTTAGTTCATAATATGCTGCAAGGTGACGTGTATTTTTGTTTATGTGCCTGAATTCTGAGGCCCCCAAAAATACTCTTTAATGACACAAGAAAGGGTTTTTAGAGTATTCGATTATTAAGATGGATACCAAAACACAACTTTGGTCCCTTGGTGAAAAAACGTAAAAATATAAAGATGTTTAAGTGGGCTGACGTCATAGATATAGCTAAGTGGTATTTTAACAAAAATTAAAAAAATATTAATAATAATCATCATACTCGTTTCCAACTATTCGGGTTGGTGGTGGTTTTCCACCATTATCAAGGGCATAAAACTGTGATACTAAGCTTGCCAACTTAGTGTTTTTTTCCCACATCCCCAACCCCTTCTTCTCCCCCAAATTTTATTTCCCACTCTCTTCTGTCCCCCACACTTTACCTTGCCACATGCTCCCACACTTCTTCCGTTTTCCAACGTCTTCTTGAATTAATCTTTCCATTTTTCTTTTGGGCCCTTTCCCTACTCTTCTTTTCCCCCCCCTCTGTGCTTCAAATTCCGTTTGGAACCCTCTCCCTGCCCACCCTTTTTCATATGCCCCAAAACCATCTTAGACGTTCTCTTCCTGCTTAAATTTCAATCTCCCCAAACCCAGTTTTTTCCTTATTTCTTATTCTTATCTTGCCATTTTTGTACCCCCTTTATACTTCTTAAAAACTTCATTTCTCTGTTCCAGCTGACTCTCTTCTTTTTTTCCCCACTGCCTGTTACTGCCCCATTGTTAATAAGGAAAAAAATTGCCTTATACAGAAAAATTTTTTACATTTTTTGGGAAACAAACTCATTCCAAGAAAACTTTCTAAACCAATTTGAAAAAAACCCCTTGCTTTTTGCACTCTAATGACCTTCCCTACAAAAAACTTTTGCATCTTTTGTCAATTTATTTCCCAAATATTAAATTTTTCTTTTTCTTCTAAGACTTCTCCACGTAGAAAAATTTTTTTTTCTATGTCTCTGGCCTCCCCTTTGTTTTTTTTGCATACGCAAACATTCACTCTTTTTCTGTTTTATTTTTAGCCCAAACTCTGTAGTAACTTCGTTCCATTGTCCCCCTTTCTCCTGCATTTCTCGGGCATCTCACCCAAATAAACACATCGTCCCAAACACTAATGTTTTTGTGCCCCTTCCCATCTGTATTTGGTTCCACTTTTCTTAAATTTCATCCTTTACAAATAAAGGTGGGGAGAAAACACACTACCTTGTCGCAAGCCTTCTTTCCTTGAAACCATTCGACCTTTACCCATATCGTCTGTACACAATTTCACCCTTTGATATTACTTTGTATCCTGTCTTTAAACCCTTTTCCCCATCCTTTTACTCTAGACACCCCCATACTTTCTTCTAGGCGGGCGATCGTATGCCTTCTCCAACCCAAAAAACCAATGTGCTTTTTTTTTTTTCCCATTTTGCCATCCCCCCTCCATTGTCTTTCTTATACAAATATGGGATCAAAGTAACCGTCCATTCTGAACCCATATTGTTTTTCTTAGATCTGTGTCATTACCTCCTTCAGTCTTATTCTATAACTTTCTCATAAATTTTGCACACTGACACTTTAAATGTCACCCCTCTAAAATTTTTCACATTTCTTCGGTACCTTTCTTAAACACGGACAATTTACTTTTTTCCAATCTTCCGGTACCTTTTTTTGTTTCCACGCAGCCTTATTACTCAAATAACCATCTTCTTCCTTCCACCTGATGCTTTGATCTTTCCCCACAAAAATGTCATCCACTCCGGAGCTCTACCTCTTCAGGTTTCCCAAACGCCCGAGCCCCCTCTTGTTCTGTTACCTCGCTTCCTTTCTTTCCATTGCCCTTTCTCTTTTTCTGCTTTAAATTTTTACTAACCTTACATTTCAGATCTTTGAAAAATTTCCCCCACATTTCTTGTATTTCCTGTGGATTGTTTTTTTGGGCCCTTTTCATTTACCCTGAGCTTTTGTTCTTTCCCCTTTTTTCTTTTTTTCTTTATAGTCCGTACATAATTTTTATTTCCCTGGAAGTCATCTTTTAATTTACCAGCAAATTCTTCCCTTGCTTTGTCCCTTTTTCCTCCTTACAAATTTTTTCACCATCGGTTTTTTTTCCCCCCTACGGTACTCGTACTCATTTTCGTGGATTTGCACTTTTCATTCTTTTTCCAAGCTGTTTCTTCTCCGAAATGCATCTCGTACCCTCTCGTTCCACCCTCGCGTTTTTTTTCTCTTTCCCCTTCCACTGAATCTTCCACCGCTCTTCGCACTTTACACAAAAACCTTCTTAAATTTTGCCATTTTTTTTTCTATTTCTCCCACTTCTTTTTAGGGGTTTTGGGCACTAATTCTTGTATAACTCTTCTTGACTATCGGGGGATTGCATTTTTTCCCCACTTTTAGTCTTTTGGGGGCCGGTTTTTTATTCTCTTTTGGTCTGTCCATCATTTTTAACTTCCCAACACCACCTGTGGTCTCCTCCCAAAGATATTATGGGATTAAACCCTCCATCCCCAAGGTTTTCTTTTTCTTTCCTTACCTAGATAGTCAATTTTTCTGTCTCTGATCTGTCTTCACCATAGCCCTATTCGTTTATTTTTTGGGTTTTTACGTTTTTGAACCAAAATATTCCTATAAAATAAGAGTTTCTGGCCACAATTTCTAACAAATTTCTCTCCAAACTTTTTTCTTGCATCTATCCCCTGCTACCATAACCTCTTAAATCCTTTTCTATCTTTTCCTATTCTTGCATTAAAATCCCCCTTACTAAAATAGTATTCGATGTCATAATTGCTTTTAATTTTGCCACAAACTCATCCTTCTCAAACCCCTGGTCTTCCCGTTTTAGGCGCAACACCTGAATGAATTCGATTGTCATGCGCACGCACAATGTACATCTGTACATTCTATCACTATGGCTTTTCCATTTTCGATACTGTTTTCCATTCAGGGGTTACCACAAAACTAACCCCCTTTCTTCCTCCACCTCCCCAGACCCCCCAGCTTGTATCCCCTCTGGATTCTTTTTTCCAACCCTTTCCACTTTGTTTCCACTGAGTCCCTTACAACAGTTTCTGTTTTTTTTATGACATCAAAATTTTCTTCGATTTTTCCCCTTAAGTGACACTATATTTATTGTGCCCCCTTTATAACTTTTCCTTCTTTCCTGTGGATGATGTTCTCCCCCTTTTTTTTTTGGGTTTTCCCCCCTTTTTCCAGGTCTTGCCTAAATTTTTTTTCTCCACACCCACCTTTTGTGAAAATCCTTCCCGCCCCCTTGTTTCAGATTCTTTTTTTTTTTTCTTACTTCACATCGGGGCCCAGCCCTTTTCCCTCGTTGCTCATTACGAAGGTTTTTTCTCTTATTCCCACTTTTTCTTCTCTTTTCCATTTCTCTTCTATTTCCCTTTCCCCCCATTATGTTTTATTTCTACTTCAATCCTCTTGCAATTTTTTTTTTTATACATTATTTACACCTAACTTAAACCCCCTCCAGGGGCTTAGCCCAACTGCTATTTTGGGATTTTAAAACTTTTTTCTTTGCCAAAAACAAGTAAACCTTGTAGATTTCCCCAGCAAAGACGCCTTTTCCCCTTTTAGCCCACTTCTCTCTGTTTCCCCGCCCCCAATAACCGCCAATTCTATATTTTCCCTCTGATTTGTACTCTTCTACCTTCTTTTTAAGTTCATTTATCCTATACCCGGGGAACCCTGCCCTGACTCCCTCCAACACAAAATTATTTGCTGTTTTTTCCCGCACACTCCCCTTAGTATACCTAATGTTTTTGTCCTGTTGAGTTTTTGTATCATAGTTTCATACCCCTTTAATGTTTGGTAATGATTCACCCACCTGTGTTTTTTGATAAGTTGTTACTTTTGTCTTTGTTATGTTCTACACCCAAATTGTGACCAACTTCATTGTGTGGTATTTATTTGCCCACCTGCTGTTTGTGACAGGTGAAAAATTTTTCGTCTTGTTTTTGTTCTAACCCGCTTTTGCCCAACTTCATGTCTTGCATTTCTCTTCTAGGTCTGTTGTTACTGGGGCTGTTGGCCTGGACCCCTTTAGTCTATTACTCGGTTTTGTTTTTTCGTCCCTTTTTGGCTTTCTTCACCCACCCATGTTTGTGGCAGGGGACTTGCTTTAGGATGTTTTTTGTACCGCCAATTTGTGACCAACTTTGTTGTCTGGCGTTGCGTACCTAAACCCTTTCTTTTGGTCAAACCCTACCATGTGCTCACGAGCTCTTTTTTCTGCCCAGTCTTTTGGGCTTCAGCATGTGGGATACCATTCTAATATTCTTTGGTATCTCTTCCCACAGTTTTTTAATCTTTATCCAAAATTTTTTTCCCTCCTGTTCCTCCTCCAAATTTTTCCCACACTCACCCCTCTCATTTGTGTTTTCCCCTTTCCTGTTCCAGCCTGGAATATGTTTTTTTTTTCCCAAACCGCTGGATGTTTACCACCCCTGTAGTGCATTCTTTTCCCCACCCCTTTCATACTGGTGTACACTTTTCTAAATCCTGCCCTTTTCCCTTCTTCTTTTTCTCCTTTCTTTTCCAAATTTCTACCTTTTTACCCCAGTTGTTCAATATGTTTTTTTCATTTTACCTAATGCTGTACCATCAACTTCCATTTTCATACTAGGCCTCCCCCGCTCTTAAAAAATTCCAAGTGGTTCCCCCTTTTTCCATTGAGCCACCCTTCCACCCCTTATATCTTCCTCCTTTTGTTTATACTAATCTTATTACTTTTGGGCATCTCCCCCGGTTTTTTTCCTAACCCATCTTAAGCCAAGGTCTGCTTGCTTTTGATACATTATCTTCTGTCTCAATTTTTCCCTTTGGGTGTTGTTTTTATGCTTTCCCACCTTTTTTTCTTTCAGCAAACTTCATTGCTGCCCCACACCCCCCATTCACTTTTTTTTTTTTCCCCATACTCCTTTTCCCTTGACCCCCCCACATTTTTAAAAGGGACCAAATGGCAAGAAGTACACTGGACTCCCGCCCTAACTCTTTTCTCCCTCCCCAAATTGTGATTCTTCTTTTTGACTATTGACATTTAAACCATGTTACACCCTTTTTCCACTTTTTACTGTCGACCCTCTTGTTTTTAAACAAATTTAAAACATTTTTACCAAATAAATCCAAAACAAAACATCTTCAAATGTCAAAAAAATTTAAAAATTTAAAACACTTAAATTAGCACAATATGCATTAAAACTATATCTATCAAAAAAATGTTTTAAAACTCTCACTACTATCCTTTAAAGAAAAATTTGATATTTTAAATCACATGTGCAAAAGTTTTAAACCATTATTTGAAATATCCAGCAACCATCCCGTGCCCTTTTCAATGGGAACTTTAAGGCACCCTACAAAAACCACCTCATGTCTCAAGGTAGTACAAAAATTAATTTTTGTTTTCAATACTGTTTTACACAAACCTCAACTTTCCCCTTTTAAACCTTTAAATTATAATAATTTGTTTCAAATAATGTTATCCTTAGAAGATATGTTATAACTCGGGGTAGGATACTGTAAACCCAAAAAAAAAACCAAATATGTGTACAAAAAAAGATAAAAATTGAGAAAAAGATGACGGTTTAGTCTAATTTAAAGGGAATCAGGATTTTGTGATCTATCCCGAGCATTCCAAAGGGAAAAACCTTGAAATACATAAGATTTTAAACATTTGTGACAACAAGAAACAGGACAATTTTGTTTTTTTTTTTTTTGTTTTGTTCTCCAGCTAGAACATTTTGGGGAAAAAGGGGTATAAGATTGTAATTTTCATAATTTAATGTAATCGGTATAAGTGCAGAGTTCATAGGGCCTACCCCTACTATTTATTTGTATGGCTTCAAAGAATCTGTTTTTGGTTTTGGGAAATTTTTAGTGTGATAAAAATTTCCCCAATGCTACCCCCTCCCTCATTCTAAATAGGGAAAGTGTAAAAAGTTGTACTTTCCATAGCTGTGCCTCTTGGCTATCAGCATGTGTACATGTTTACACTCCACATGTATGTTTTTTATTGGGTTAAAAAAAATTTGGGATCTTACGTTTTGGGAGTGGGGCCAAACCTACGAAATTGCTTTAATGTGCAAAAAGCAATCACAGTAAATACAAGGGGTATATATAGACCTCAGCTTGGGCACCAAAGGGGCGGTCACACAAACATAACCTTTACGGTTTTTTGTTTTTTTTAGAGTAAACACAAACAGTAAAAAAGTGTACAGTGTACCCTAAAAAATGTACCCCCAGTTTACACCTCCCATCCCAATTCATAACAGTTGTTCTTCAATTTCATGTTTTTCAACTTGACGCAAATTTGGGGGACCAAAAGATGGGAGGTCAGCGTACGGGGGAGATCTGAGATACCCCCCCCCTCCCCCCCCCCAAAAGAATTTTTTTTTGTGTCAATAGCCATTTTTTAATTTAATTATGGAAACTTGTTTGCAAGCAGAAAGTTCAGGTGCTTTCCTTTAAAAGTCTTAAAAAATTTTAAGGCAGTAGGCATCATTGTCAAATTTTTTATAAAACAAAAAACACAGGGGATTTAAGAGTGGCCTCACCACCCCCAAATAAACTTAATTTTAAGAATTTGTTTCATGGCCCCTAATCCTTCCTGTTCACACTTATTTTTTTTAAACTGAGCTTGAAATAAACACGTTGCAGATTCACTTGTCACAAATTCAGGCTCACATCATTGCCGGTATAAATTTCCTGTCACCGGATTTCTAAATTCAGTAGTTTTTTTATTATTTTGTACTTTTATTCATCTCATCATTACCCTTTGCTGTATATTTTTATTATTCTTCTTTATCATCACATTATTATTATTTAAAATACATAAAAATGAATAATGAAAACGATTTTTTTTTGTTGCTTAAGTCCATTATGCAATTTTGCTATTGAAAAAAGGGGAGTATGATTAACGATGAAGGACAATTGCAAAAACCCACCCCGATGAGGGACTAAAACCCCATTTTTTTCAGGCCATATGTTTCACATCACGCCAATCATATGGTCCCCGGAAGGTCGTTTTTTAAAGCCTTTGATCCTTTTTTCCTTCACTACGAACGGAAACAAGAGATGTGTGAAAAAATGGTAACCCGCAAAAAATAGGGGCCTATTTTGGAATATGAAGTGAGTTTTTCACCATGTGAAAGGGACGTGATTTCTAAACTTTTCGTCCGGTTGCTATTCCAAATTTTCAATTTTGCACGTTTTGCATGTAAAATCACTCCCCACTTTTGAAAAAAAAAAAGTGCAAGGGCTTTGGTTCCCTCAAAAGGAATACGACCGTAAAGATAGCCTAGGCATATGTTGAAAAAAAATTTTAAAATTTTCTTGAATGGGGCTAAAATGTCATTTTGCCCCGATTGTATATTAAAAATTGAAAAAGAAGATGAAAAAAAAAACAGAAAAACAGTGCTATGAACTCAGATGAAGCATTAAAAATATTGTTCCTTTGGGAGGATAATTATAAACATTGATGGAAAAATAATCTTTTGGGTAACCCTTTAAATCCTTTTATAAAATTAAAAGTGTAACTGCAAAGAAATTAGAAGACGAGTGACATATCTTGGGGATAAACCCTTTTTGCCCTAGTTTTAGGTGCCCTCGCGCTTACACAAGTGTTAAAACGTTCATTGTCACCAAAAAACTCGTCCATCAACGCGACTGGAAAAAGCGTTCGCGAAGCGGTCTAGTAAATCAAACAAAACAAACTTTGTAAATAAAATAAAACAACTGTACGCTTACCAATGAGTGATGTTAGCCCAGTCAAGGATGACGGGGCGTAAGTCTGTTGGAACCCTAGGTTGGGCCACAATTACACAGAAGTTTGCCCCAATCTATGAGTTGCAGCTTCAGCTGTGCAGGTATTTTTGGCATAGAATGGCCAAGCGTTTTTTTTTCTCCGATAATTTTAATCTCTTGGGATTGAAAAATTTTTTTTTAAAAATTATTTCCTTTTTCAGGACATCTTTTCCGCTTCACACCACCTGTTTGGTTATGTTCAGATTTCATCTGAAAAATAACAAAAGTGTGGCCTTAGTTGTCGACTTGTCATCAACCTTAAAAACAGAGACTTGGTTTTTATGAAATGAAATTTAATATGAAGCCAAAAATACAATTATTGTATATATTTTGTATTTAACACCCAACTGGTACTGCAATTTCAACAAGGTACGTGGTTCTTTTGTAAAAATTTTAACATGACTTGAAGCTACAGAAAATAACAACAACAACACAGAGCAACGCAAAGTTGGCTTCATCCGTTCCTCCAAGACATGGCAACCAACAGCAAGATTACCGCAGCAAACATGCCGGCTTTGAGGTGCGTCTAGGCACCGAAAACAATCCAGTAAAGTTGACTACATGTATTTCATCCATAAATGAAAGTTTGAAGAAGGCAACGGTAACCCATTGGAAGCACCTATAACTATGTTTATTGCACATTGCGTAGCTGAAGACCTGTGCCCTGGAAAAGGGGTTTCGCAAATTAAACCACATCCAGTGACATGAGCCCCCCCAATCTACACCCGGCTGGGAGCAAAAAACTTGGGCTAAATACGATTGTCCGATATAAGTACCCCTTTTTCATTTTAGTCTCAAAGTCCCTTACCAGCTAATATTTTTCATTGTGTTTTAATATTTCAACAGAAAAAATTAGGGGGGGCTTATATTCAGGTCAGCCCATATTTGGGACAATACGTATAATAAAATAAAATACTGTAAAATACATTTCCCCCCTAAATAAATAAAAAAATAAATAAATAAATAAAAAATTGTATCTAATTTTTAACCATCAGTTATATAACTAATTTTGGGGGGGGACAGAAAATTTCAAAGCGACAAGCCAACCCATAGGCCCCGACGAAATTTGGGACGAGTGAGCGAAAAACCAACCAAAGATCAATTTTTTTAATAGGAAATTTAGCAATCATGGTATGGACAGTGCGAACACCCCGGATACCAAGCCAGAATCAACAAGGCCGATTCAGAGCAACTGTGAATTTTTATGTCTTCGTTGCTAGGACGGCTCCAAAGCCCACCGTTTACAAACTCCTAAGACAAAAAACTGATGAAGGTCAGAATTTCAGAAGTTTTTTAACTTCTGATTTTGGGCGGAAATCGAACCCTGGACCTTCTGCATTGGAAGCAGATACGCTAACCACAAGACCAACGAGCCCCAAATCAACAATCAACAAAAGATTGTAGTACTTCCTGTCATTAATATCCAAGGAAACTAAGTTAGCAAATAGTGAATCCTCACAACTTCTCGGTGTGCAGGTTGATGAAAATGTAAGTTGGAACACCTGTAGAACTCCTTCTTCCCAAATTAAGTTCTGCTTGCTATGCCATAAGAGTGTTTAAGGATACATCAGGATTTAAAAAATGAAAAAGTAGCGTACCAAGCATATTTGGGAATCACATTTACGATATGCTGTTCTATTATGGGGAAATTTTTTGGGCGCTCGGATATGTTCTTCAAAATGCAAAAGCGAGCAATACCTATTCTTAGGAATATAGTGGGGCAGCTTAACGTCAAATTTGAGGTGAATGTTACACGCCGGACAAAGCTAAATTTTTACCCACGTGCTACTTAGGCCCATAGCTTTTAATTTTTGATAGGAACCAGCTTTTCCGGCGGCCATCTTGAATTTTACAGCGTCATCTTGAAATTTAAGCATTTTACCAATATCTCGGTTTTCTAAACCACTTAGGATCACAATATTGGGTGTGTAATTTAGATTTTTTTGGGTCAGAGAATATAAATAGACATTACTAACCAGATCTCTCGGCGGCCATCTTGAATTTTCCCGCGGCCATCTTGAAATAAGGCATTTTACCAAATATCCGGGCTTCTAAACCACTTAGGATCACAATATTGGTGTGTGTGTAGATATTTTTGGGGGTCAGAGAATACAAATATACTATTGCTAACCAGATCCCCCGGCGGCCATCTTGAATTTTACAGCGGCCATCTTTAAATATAAGCATTTTACCAATATCGCTACTTCTAAACCACTTAAGATCACAACTTGTTGGGGCATATATATATTTTCGGGGTCAAGGAATACAAATAAAAAAAATAATACAAACTTTTAAAGGTACAGTCATTGGGTCTATTCAAGTCATGAATGACCTTGGAAACCCTTTTGTGGATTACAGTGAGAGTTACTTGCTCTTGACACAAGAGTAGTTTTGGACGGAATTGTAGTGATACGGTGCGAACAGTGCAGAGTCTGGGACAAGATCAGTATGCCAATTTCTGCAAATCAGTAATAAGAACTGATTTACTCGTCCATTCATGAACCAACCAATAAGAATTCTCTTCCTCTGTTCAGCAATGCTGCACAAACGATTAAGACAAAACAAAAGGGTAAGATTCCTTACTCAAGTGCGATGTCTCTCTGTTCCTTCGCATATACATAGGGGATGCGCATAGAGCGAGCGACATGACCACATTCTTCAGCCATGAGAACCATCCCTTCCCCCTTCACTATCTGAGGGTTGGAAAAGTGCGACAAGGAAAGAAGTCCAATCTTAAAAAACATTCTGGACAAGGATTCCCCAAACGATCCTCCTGAATGTCATTGATGTAAAGCTTCTCGATGGAGCCGCTGTTTTTGCATCTCCTCCCAACCCACCAACATTGTGACGTTTGATGATTATTGCTGATCAGGTATTCATTCCCACACATCATTTAAACAACCAGAAAACTGTAAAAGAGTTGTTTGTAGTGTCGGACAAATACATTTGAAACAGCCTTAAAGAATTCATAAGGGGAAAAGCGAGAAAAGGGTGTTCGGAGAAAGGTTAAGGGAAAGAACAAACTGCCACTCATTTGGTCTGACTTCTTATGAAACCCCACCAAAAAAACAGGAACTTTTTGCTTTCATTTCTGAAAAGTTAGCAAGTGTTGAATGCGATAAAAACAAAAAAATTATTGGACCTCTGGTGCCTCGGTTATTCTCCGGGGTACTAATAATGCATGCCGGACATGTGATCACGAGGAAGCAGACACCCGGCTGCTCATCCACTTACAGGATGCACTTCAGATGAATGTACTAACACAGATGTAGTGGTGATCCTCATTGAACAAATTTCATCACCTTTTGACTTTGTGTCAAGATGTGAAGATTTGGGTTGCTTTTGATACAGGTAAAACTTTCACTTATCATTCCATTAGTGCTATCTACGAGAAGCTGGATAGAGAAAAATCCCTGGCCCTTTCCCGTTTTTCCACAGTTTCACGGGATGTGATACTACATCTGCATTTTTCGGACGAGGTAAGAAGTCTCCCTGGGGTGCATGGAATTTCTATCCTGATGTGAAACATGGGCCCTTTTCATACATAGCACTTCACCCTCACCCTTTCACAACACTTGAGATTGATGATGAAGATTTCAAACTCCTAAAACGCTTCACCTTTATCTTGTATGATAAGAACCAGTGACGTGGAACATGTGCATGAGGCCATGAAGGACATGTTTTGCCAGAAGAGTAAGACAATGGAGAAATTTCCCCAACTAGGGACGCACTATACTGCAGCACTCAAAACGGGTTGCATATACCAGGCGGAGTATGGTGCACCAGTGAGCACAGTGTACACAAAGCTCCTGATCCAGAAGGTTGGGGCTGGGCCTGAATAGATACAGTGTATCGTGGGTTCCCCGTCTGGAACAATTTACCTTTTGCATTAAAGGCATGTAGCGAATTGGGGGAAAATGTAACTGTAAAGCCAAAGTGGATGTGGTGGTAGATGTGCATGCAAAAAGGCAGGCTGGAATTGCACGGAACTGGGGGCGGATCCAATGTTTAAATACGGCGTGAGCAAAGGCATCTTTTATAAGTGGCATCATCAAGGTACTGTCATATAATACTCCATGTAACATACTAACAGAATGTTTAAAAGTGTGTGTAATTTTGTATGAATTTTGAATGTATGTGTTGTTGTGAAAAGAATAAATCGTCTAATGCATTTAATTTCAATTTTTATTCCCTTTACCCCGAAAATTTTATACTTACACACCAATATTGTGATCCTAAGTGGTTTGGAAGCCGAGATATTGGTAAAATGCTTATATTTCAAGATGGCCGCTGTAAAATTCAAGATGGTCGCTGGGGGATCTGGTTAGCAATAGTCAATTTGTATTCCTTGACTCCAAAAGTATATACTTACACACCAATATTGTGATCCTAAGTGGTTTAGAAGCCTAGATATTGGTAAAATGCTTATATTTCAAGATGGCCGCTGTAAAATTCAAGATGGCCGCCGAAAAAAACTGGGTTCCTATCAAAAATTAAAAGCTATGGGCCTAAGTATTTCGTGGTACAAATTTGGTGCTTTTGTCCGACATGTAATGTTTTCTTGCCCAAGCTGCCTCACTAATATTGGGTATCGTGATTCCTGTAGACCGGTATTCAAAAGACTATTCTCACCTTACCATGTCTTTATATACTTGAAACGCCAACTTTTGCAATAAAAAATAAACATAATAGTACCTCCTCTAGTTCCGAAATTCATAACCACAATACTAGGCAATGAGACGATCAACATATCCCTTTCAGGCGTAGGCCTACTCAAAAATGCAGGAATGGTTTACATACAATGGGGTTAACATTATTTAATTGGATGAGCATAGCAAAGATTCTATTTCACTACACTGGAGAAAAAAATCCGTAATGTTTTTTTTTCTTTCTTTTTTTGTATTTTTGTCTGTCTGTTAACACGATTCCGGCTAAACCGATACTCCAATTGCGATGAAATTTTCTTAAGGCCATCGAAATCACTGAACTTAAAACTGCCACTTTTTTTTAGCGCAATCTAAAAATAGTTTCTCATGAAACTCGCAATTTTTTATGCTTTTTTTTGTTTAAAAAAATTTTACGCTCATCCAACAACGCGTCTGAAAAAGCGTTTGCGAAGCTTCCTAGTAAATTCCCTCATTGCATAAAGACTATAATAGTCATATGTATCCTATATTCCAGGGGGACATTGCCTGACCCCTACATCTGTCCCTACCTTGAGTCTAGACGCGTGTGCAGTAATTTTTGCTCTTCCCTCGGTAGAGTAGGTGGCATCAACGTTTATCACGTTCTGTAATCGCACGAAAATTGCGTCCACAGTTCCTTGGTATGCCACCCCTAGCATGTGTCTCTCTTCGACATTCAGTTCTATCTCCATGTCGACAGCAAGCTTCATAATCATCGCCTTAGCCATGGTCGAGTAGCAGTCGTTGTTCAGCGCTGTCTTTACCTCCTTAATGAACTTATTTTTGTTGACGTTTTCTTCGGTATCAAATGTATGTTTGTATCTAGGACTTCTTACCTATCGTCGTACAGAGTCATGTCCACTTTATTGGTGACACGTGATGGCGTCCACACCATTTGCCACTCAAAGTCTTTCCGGTCAGTTTTTACTTGAGCGTCTTTTGAGCCCAAGTTTTTTTCATAGCTCAGGTATGATGTACACTTTGAACGTCTTGCTTACAAAGAAATATGCGAATGTTCATAATAACTCCCATTCGAAGTTCATCTCGGTACACCTATAAAATGAAAGAACACGTATGTATTATTTAAACAGTCACATTTTAAGTTTTAGTGGAGAATAAGACTATTTGCATGAATTTTATAGATGTAAGTTTAACATTTATCTTTAGAGAATGAAACGTCCAGAAAGAATCCAAAAATTGCTTTTATTTTATAAAAATTGTTTTGTGATATAGATATTGTGGCTTGAAGCTTTCTGTTTTGGAATATACTGTGGATGACACCATTCAAAGACATGATTTTGGCTCAATTATATTCAAGATTTCACACAACTGCATTGTACTAGGATTTGCAAATCAATTGAATACGGACGGATTCTTACATTACCTGTTGTCGTATTCGAAAGGACATGATCAAGAATACAAATTAGATTTTAGCAATAAAACACAAAAACTGAATACCTGTAAAAGCAAGTCTCTATGGCCTAGGGCGTGACCTAGAGGTTGACAAAACTGCGCCACCTCAGCCTTTTTTATTGTTGTCGAACCCTTGCTATTCCAAAGATATTATTTTCACGATATACTGCACAGTAAACGAGAGTTTCAGGAAGATTTTGGCGGCGCAGTATCAAATAACTTTGGGCAACTGGTGGACAACGAACACAATTTTAACATGGCTACGATAGTTTTTTTTTTTTGTTTATTTGGATTAAGGACGCTCAACCGTTAGGTCATAATGCACCACTCTAGCCTAAGGGGGGTGGGGAGGAGGGGTTCATGCTGGTCAGAACCAGCCACGGGTAAGGGGAGTTTCTCACGTCACGGTCGTCATCGTCTTTGGCATCGTCGCCGGGGGGTCGTCAAGGGAAGTGGGCAAGGTCCCCGATGACGATTGCCAGAGCTCGCCTCTAGTTTCGGGGAGTAAGATACTCTGCTTTTACTAGCTGATGTTTGTGAGGTGGACTTTTTCTCTTGAATCGCCTTTTACGATTAGCAGAGCCATGCTTTGGGCCAATTCTACCTCGGGCCCAGGCGGATTAGAAGAAATCACGTATTTTTCATCTCCTACACTGATAACAAAATTTGTACGAAGCCAAACGTTAATACATGTATCGGCGGATAACTAAGGTTCTTCCAGTCAGTAACATTGAATTACTGTTGTCAGCCACGAAACGGTAGGTCTATTTCTAATGCGTTGTAAGTGGCCAGCTGGCATAGCCCTTAGAAGTTAGACCTGCTTTTACAGGGTCCCAGCTATTAATTGTTTTTTAAAAACCTTAGCTTGAATGTCCATTGTTTCCTTGTTAAAATGTTAATAACAGATATTAGAGTATACATAATTCAAATATTTGTGCTACCAAAGAGGTTGCAGATTTAAGAAACCTTAAATAAAATTCACCCTATCAAACTTTGGGCCAACGCTAAGTGTGGGCTTGTATCACATCCCCCTCAAAAAATATTTATTTTGCAAAAATTCACTTTTTACACATCATGTTAAAGGGATCGTTCACCTCTTATGTAAAGGTGTACCCAGACATCTATTTACCTAAGTAGACTCCATTTACAACAAATTCTTTCTCGAAAATAATCATAATCACCATATATTAATTGTTAATAATGTAATGAAATTGACTACGTTTTTTGCCATTCGCTGTACTGGCAACAACGCACGACACGGCCTTGGCTTCCGAGTCCCAGTAGCCGGGTGACGCGGCGAACTGAGTTATCATATTGACATTTAAAGATGCTTGGCGAGGGGGGATATGACATGTAGTCAAGTATGGCATACTCGCTTCAAATTAGGTTGAAATAAAAAACGCATGCCATGTGTTATTTGGCTCAAGTGTCAAGTGTAGAGGTGTTTACTAAATTTATGTCGTTTCGTTTTGACAATTGACTTCATAAGCGCACAGCGCACTTTCTGTATACACATACAAAACCTCGTACACCTAGCTGAAATATATATTTTCTGCCGATGCCCCGTACGTTATTTATTCATCCTTTTGTCGAGTATGCTGTTGATGTGTATTTTTAAATCTTTGTTTGTGTTTTTTGGAATGGTTCTTCTAATCTATATGCATAAGATATATTATGAGTGGGGTGTGCCTGCATACTCGAACGATATAAACAAAAAGCGATAAGCTAATGGGCCTAAAAAGGGAGAGAATAAACATTAAACCTGCCCAGAAACCTTACGCAGGGCCTCTTCACATCATTGGACACGTGGGACTTGTTTCGATCAATCGTTCATGATGACATTGAGGAGTGGTGTAATAGGTGCAAAAAAATAAGAATGTTTATTATACGTTACAGGGCAAACGAATTCTATTCAGTAGTGTTCGTGTAGAGTTTGTACACAAAATGTCAAAATGTCAAACGACAAAGAGTGAAATCGTTGCGACGAGAGTGACTTTATTAGTGAATTATTTGAACATGAGTCGGCGCAGTGTATAGTGTGTAGTGGGCAGATGAAGTTTTCAAACGTTTTCAAAGATGTTCTCAATATTTTACGCCACGAAAAGCTTTGGAAAAAAAAAATCCATCAGTACAATAGAGAAACTTTTATGTCTGGCGTAATAAAGTAAGCATACCTACTCATTGTTATGGCTATTACAAACAGAAATTGATCAAACAGGCAACATAGATTTGTTATTCATTCTGTATATACAAGAGTGGTCATAAGGCGGGTGAAATAATAAAATATACAGATTATTCCATGAGAAACTAAATAAAATGCCGCTTGGGATAATGAAACATTGTTAATCGGTACATGATACAATAAAATGATACAATACATGCATAACGCGCGAGAGTTTATTCGGGGGGGTCCGCGGAACGATCCTCACCACTGGCAATCCTGACATTTACAAGATTAGGAAAACTGCTGTCAGCCCATTGCGTTTGGAAATACTTTAATCATGTAATTTCACTTATTGTAAAGAATAATTTAATTTTTTAAATGCCCTATAACCAAATCACTTTTATTTTTTTAAAGTGCAAGTAATTCTGTATCTTGTGTGTGTTGGTGTGTGTAAGAATCGCTATCGCGTGTATTATGTTGTTGTATAGGCAATACTTATCAACTCCACTACCTGTCCTACCTGTCATTATTGGCAACATATAACTTTATAAGAACGTGCCCAAAATAATATTTATTCCATTAATTGACGACAATATGTATTGTTTTTAAACAGGTGTTGGTATTGTTAAACAGATGATCGCAGGCCTTCCGCTTTTTTTTTAGTAGAACAGACTATCTCGACAGATAGACCGGGACCTGCCTCGCGCGTTACTCACCACTAGTAGCTGTGCTGTGTTGCAAACACCCTCGCCCGCTCCGTACCAGTGACGTCACTGACCCCAAGCCGCCGATGAATTTAAAGACCCTAAATTGACGTAGGTCTGGAAATATACACAAAGAACTTAATTTTTATGTTCGTACTTGGTTTTAAGAATACTTGTTAAAGAGGTGAACGGGCCCTTTAAGGGGTTTAATTAAATAAATGCACCTGCCTGGTTTTGCATAACGTATTTGCTACATTGTGCGGGTATGTTTCTTTCTGGGACTTCTAACCGGTCGTCGTAGGCGTTCTTGTAGGAACATAACATAACATAGCTATTATGTGTTCTGTTCTCTTAAGAGACCGAAGGTCAGGATTCCTTTCCAACTGATCAACCACGCCTATCCACTCGCACACGAAGCTGTAAAATGAATAAATACGAAGGTATGATTAAAATAGTCACATTGTGAGTTTTACGTAGTGGGAACTTCAATTAAAACTGCCCTGAATCGAACCTGTCGACGCCGACACCATCTACAAGTACAGTAAGATCCCCCTTATCCGATCTCCTCTTATCCGATGTTCCGGTTAACCCAGCCGCCCAAAAAAAAAAAAAAAAAAAAAAAAAAATTAAAAAATTAAAGTTTTAAATACGTAAATAAAACATAAAAATAATTACAGACGCCGCGCCGCACTTTTTTAAAATGTACTCGCATACATTTGTAGGCATGCCTTACGAGTAGGGGTGAAAAATCGGGTACCCGGTTCCAGAAATTACCCGGAGACGTTTAAGATAATTCACAGTTTAAATTACGCGCTACGTGGTTGCGGTCTTTCCCGCGGAGCGTGCCCGCTGTCTAAAGAGTAAACTGAATTGACGACAGAGCGCGTTTGTAAGCTACCACGTGCTTCCGTCCGTCTCGGCGATCGGCGCCCATGCCACGAGTGAGTGCAAGAGAGAAAAATGCGGCAATAAATCTTGGGCACTGCCGTGTGCGCAGTACGAGATGCGCGTACGATCCAACCCAAATCACACTCACAGCTGACTGACAAAGATGGTTGGTGAAGAAGAAGAATTCGCAATGCAATCATCTTTCAACCGATTCACGAAATTCGTTATCACGACGCATAGGATTGTTATTCCTGGGCTTATGTTCTTCTTTCCCAGGCTTGCTTGCGACGAGAGCTTCAGCGCGGGGTATAGTAGTGAGAGGTTTTCCCACATGAGAAAGAGAGCTAGGCCTAGCCTAGCCTATGTTTGCATTGTAGGCCTAGCCTAGGCCTACTGCGTCGAGTTTAGGCCTAACTTACGTTTTATTACGACATGTAGGCCTAATTGTTTACGTGTGTTTGTGAGCTTGATTTACAAGCTATTAAATCATTTAGTATACCCTGTATGAAGTGTATCGTGTGTATTTTATGTTCCTTTATCCATTACGTGTGTCACTCATATATCATTTTACCACATCAGGCTATGCTACGAGAGCAAATAAACAAATGAAACGCGCCATCCGAGTTTTTCGCAAATCCGAGGTGCCCCCGGTCTCATCCAACTCGGATAAGAGAGATCTTACTGTAAGTAAAGTACAGCCCCCAATCACACTAGATGGCCACAATGATTTCTAAATAGAATTGTGTGAATGACATAAAGAGATAGGGTGCCAACAGCTTACCTTAAATGGAGTAGGCGCGCCGCGAAAGATAACATAAACACAAATACACAAATAAACTACATTATCAAAACGTTTTCGGTCAACGTGACCTTCCTCAGTGAGTGTAGAGAGAGAGACTGGATGTCTTGTACCAAATGCTGACTTGAATACCTGAGTTTTTTTTTTTTTAGCTTGAAGTGAACTTAATCCATCTAAACACAAAAGGTATTCTCCACAACGACAACGACAAGAATGTATTTAAGAGCTTCACGGATGGCGAATAACTCTGCAGTGAAAACTGAACACACATCACTTAGCCTCAAACGTTCAAGGTAAGGTGGAGCAATAAAAGGCACTTCCAACCTTGTCAATTTTGGAGCCATCTGTGAATACCAAAGTAAACCTTTGATGTTCATGGCAAATCTTTCTGAAGTTAATTTTGAATACACTATAGCAAGTAGATTTTTTATCAAAACGACAAAGGTCGAATATAATAATCGGCTCTGGTTTCGATTAAGATTGTAACTAGATATTACATACCCTACATTATTTAGACGAGTGAACACGAGTTTAAAACTATGACTGATTCCTTCATTGTTTGCCGGATTGCCGTGCATGTGTCAACAGAGATTGATTATGTGGGTCTAAATGGTAGTGATTTGGCATGTAGGGGTGGGCGAACCAGGTTTTTGACTTTCGCGCCGAACTCGAACTTTCGAACCAAAAATTTTCGAACTTCGAACTCGAGCCGAACTTTTGAAAATCCATTTTTATTCTGTAACGAATAGACATTTATAAAATTTTTTAAAAAAAGTTATAAAAAATTTAAATTTTAATATAAAAGCTCAATTTTTTTTTAAGTTATAAAATTTTTTAATATAAATATAAAAGCTCAAAATAAAGGCTCCATTTCGTCATAAAAAATTCAATTAATTCAAACTATTTTTTCAAATTTTGCGTATTTTCAAATTTCCCGCCGTTAAGATTCAATAATGTTGGTACTTCGTAGATCAAGAAGCAAAATTTCTAGTTTGTGTTTGTTATGTTGCCGACCCTGCACGACGAGTGTGAATTGTGACGATCGAGCCAATCACAGATGCGCACCGCCTTCTAACAGATAGCTTCGTCTAGACGTCATGGCGTGACAACACGAGAACTTTTTCAAGGCGCTGGAACTTGGAAAATCAGCTGTTAGAAAAATCCAGTATGGCGATCGCTGCTTTGTTGTTTTATTACGCGAACG
Source organism: Sweltsa coloradensis (assembly GCA_024449915.1). NCBI lineage: Eukaryota > Metazoa > Arthropoda > Insecta > Plecoptera > Chloroperlidae > Sweltsa > Sweltsa coloradensis. Next base: position 227,438 of record JAMZAV010001580.1, on the reverse strand, counting down.
ATGTATTCAATCAGTTTTTGGCGTGTTTTTGGCGTAATTTCAAGACGAAGTTCGTTTAAAGTTCGAAGTTTTGATAAAAAACGAACTCGAGCTTAAAAAGTCAAGCCCGAGCCGAACTTAAAAAGAAGCTCGGCTTGGACTCGAGTTTTTGAACGTTCGCCCACCCCTAGCATTTTGCTTGTGTATGTTTTACAGTTAAAATTGTGTACTAGACTAGAAGTTGCAATGCATATCATTCGAAAGATGAAAGAAAGATTCGAAGTCAGTAATGAGGAAGAACATTTATTTTATAGTGACAGAAATTCAAGAGTACCTTGAAGGTGAAGTACATGTTAATTTCCTAAGAAGTTTTAACCAGAAGAAGCTAGTTTTGGCACCCTTGCATTCCTTACTAACATGCCAGAGAATCCCTGAAAAATTCATTTCGATTTGAGTAGCCATATTATGAAGAACCGCTTTAAAATTAAAAAAACTGGAGAAGTGCAACTTTGTGCACAGTTGTGATTAGTACTGTATTTGAATTAAAACAAAATTGTAAACCATGGAGAGGCTTAAAATAGGCTTATATAAGATATTCAATTTTGACAACTTAAACTTAACCTTTTTAAAAATTTCTTTAATACGTTTGTATAAAAAATTGACTTCACCTTCATGTGAAGTTTGAGCCATTTAGTGCCAACCAACGTTTTGGTAAAAATCGTTGTAACAAAATACTGACGAATTAGTCACTAGACGACATATTGAGCATGTTGAACTCATCTGATGGCGCATTGTTCAATTAGAAGGTGACTTACTGTCACTTTCTCTGGAAGTGTAATGAATCTTGTAGTCATAGTTGGGAATGGCAGCCTTGTTTCCCAGACGATTTCCTAGCCCCGGGAGTCTTCAACGAGCTTCGGCTCCAGTTTCGCGTTCAGGTCGCCGTTTCGTGGTCGCTGAGGGTCTCGTCGCAACTTTTGGTTCAGTTTCCGCCACGGCCCAAATTGTCGTCAGTAAAGTAGATAAGTAGTCTTGTCGCATACGAAGTGAACCAACCTGGAAAGTAAAAGAAGCATCACAGGATAGGAAGGATTGGTTCACTGTGACCAAGGTTGCAAGGAATTTTGTAGCGCGTTATAAATGTCATGACTGCCTGAAGATGACCAAAATATACATGCGATTAAAAGTTTATCTAGACCAATAGCATTCATGGGCGCCGCGAATGGGATGGGGGTTAAGGGGAGGGCAAATCGCCCCAATGATTTTGGAAAAAAATAAAGTTTATCTTTAACTTTACTTCATACAACAATGTTAAACTAAACACAATGTTGTATGTATTCAAATCAACATTGCACTATTTAAATATTGTGGTTGTGAGTTCATTGCCTATTCTATACACTAGCATTTTGTATCTTATTTGAACATCCCAAATCGGTTATAAATACGCCTAAGAAACTAAAATAAATAGCATTGCAAAGAACACTCCCCCCTCCGCCCCCTTGGAAAATATCCTGCTAGCTCGCCGCATCAACATTTTTTGTAAATTTGTATCTACGAAAAACCCTAAAACAAGTTTAAAAATACATAAATATGAGACAATGGTAATTGGCTATGAAATGACAAATCTACCACTAGAGTTTTTTTTATAACTTTTTTGCAATTGTCCGATCGGATCCATCTTGGGATCAATGGAAACGGACAGACGAGGCGCAGATTTTGACGTAGCGGAAAAGCGTCCCAGAAAAACATTTGTCCTGTATTTTTACAAAACGGCGTAAAATGCCTAGATAAAAAAATTAATCTGCGACTTCAGGGCGGGAGTAGGGTCCGACGGCGTACCGGGAAAAAAATTGTTCTAGAATTTAAAAAACTTCTAGAAAACTTTCTCGTTTTTAGCTGTTTTTTGAGATGTGTATTTTCAATCTTCTGTAAAAATGGTACAATTTGCACCATTGACCTGGGAGAAAGAAATTAATAAATAAAATAAAATTGTATTTAGAGTCTACCCACTCAGTTATATAACTGATTTTCAGTGGGGGATAGTAAATCAAAGCGACCAAGCCAACCCTGTAGACCCCAACGCAATCGACAAGATTAACACAAAAGGATTCCGAGTTCTTCAATAATGTCCAATATTTTTTGGGATCAAAATCCTCCAAGGTCACGGGACATAAAGATCGTCCCCATGTTATTTCTTATGGGGGATTTTTGCAAATGTGACCTAGATCGAAAATTACCAAGTTTGAGAATTATTTTTCAGGTCACTTTGGACCCAATAATTTTCCTGTTACATTCTAAATTCATAACTAGTAAGTCTGAATGAAATATTTTTTGAATGAGTCGGGACTTAACAGCTACTTCGTAGAGAGCAGCTGGCATATCATACTTGAAGTAGCAGACCAGGATCCTATAGACCGTGCCCTTGGCCAACATGAGAACGAAATTGGAATGATCGATTTCAGTGACGGTGTAGGTGTTGTTGGATAGAACCTAACATGCAGATCCTTTAGAGACAGTCTAGGACGTCCAAGAATTCCCGTGATGAGGGTACATGAGTACAGCCTGTTGCTAGGCCAACTAAGATACCAGGAACAAGGGCACAGGTGGGAGATGCGGCTAACCTCGCATGAAAGAGGAAAATCGGATCAGCTACCGAGCCAACACAGAAACTGTGTCCAGTATTATTTGTTCGTCCTTTGCTAGTACGGCCTCATTGGTACAATATACACGCGCCTAGTCCATCCGGAAGTACACCTTGGCACTTGTCCAGCAAAACACCGCTTGCAACGCGGCCGGTAAGGAGACTGGCGCCATAGTATACACGCAAAGAACTCACAAATAATTATGTGATTTTTTTTAAATTATCAGTTTTCAATAGGGGTGTACGAAGCTTCGAAATTATCGAATCCGGATCGAATCTTTTGAAGATTCGAATTCGATTCGTCAGTCGAATCCAAAATCCTAAATTTCGAAGTATTCGGCCGATTTCGAATCCGGCGCCAAATCTGCGCCTTCGCGATTTGTGATCGATCGATCGATATATTTGACTGCCACTGAGATTTGCGATCGGTCGATATAATTATATTGCCACTACTGCGATTTGCGATCGATCGATATACCGGTGTGCAAATGGCCGTCATTGCGTCACTGAAGCTCCAGCTGTTTAATATATCACGCACACGGAAAACGTTTTTACTTTTTTACACCCATACTTTTTTTTATAAGTCAAAAAAACTAAAAAGTTATGAATAATAATGACGAGGAAGATGTGGATGATCCGCAGCCGGTTGAAGCGACGTCCAAAAAAAGGGCTAAGAGTGCAATTTGGGATTTTTTTCTGTAAGAACACTACTAGTGCTGCTGACAAAGACACTTCCATGTGCAACACATGCAAGAAAGTATTTAAAACTCCAAGTGGTAAGTTAATTTTGTATAACTCATATTTTTGTTTATAACTTAGTTTATTTTGTATTTAGTGATCATCCTAGGCTAGGCCTAGGCCTACCCTATCTTTCCAAATTACAATAAATGTGCACTTGCTAGGCCTAGGCCTAGGCATACTAGGCCTAGAGGCTTATCCCAAGCTCAGTAGTTTAGGCCTAGCTAGGCGCTAGGCCTAGTCCGCATTATGATTTGGAAGGATGTCTAGGCCTACTGTTTGTGTGATCTGTCTTTCACCATTAGTGTGTGGGCAAGAAATACACATAGGCCTCAGGCTTTATGTTGGGGCTATAATCTAATAGAATAGGGCCTAGGCCTACAAATCGAAATAGGACTAGGATTAGATAATGTTTAGAAGTGTTAGGCCTAGGCCTAGGCCTAGCAAGTGCACATTTATTGTAATTGGAAAGATAGGGTCTAGCCTAGGCCTAGCCTAGGATGATCACTAAATACAAAATAAACAAAGTTATAAACAAAAATATGAGTTATACAAAATAAACTTACCACTTGGAGTTTTAAATACTTTCTTGCATGTGTTGCACATGGAAGTGTCTTTGTCAGCAGCACTAGTGTTCTTACAGAAAAAATCCCAAATATTATGCACCTACTATGTGTTTTTTATAAATAAATCTTAACTTTTCAACTAAAATAAAATAAAATAATGCATTTTAATTTATTCAATAGTGCACATGTGGAATATTTAGATAGTGGCCTCATTGTGCAGAACAGAGGGCACGTGTCTCTTTCAGGTACCGTACCGTACAACAGAAACGTGGAAGTTGCCGGTAATGCCACGCACAACAGCTTTAGGAAAATAATAATCTTTGGATTCGGATTCGGATTCGGATTCGAGGATATTCTTGCTCAGGATTCGAGATTCGGATTCGAAAGCAAAAACTTGGATTCGCACACCCCTAGTTTTCAAAGGTATTATTTCTTTTTTTTCGAATTTTCGAAACGCGTCGTGGATTAAGGTGACAACTTTAAATTAGTTGCAGTTGTCATCAGCAGGTGAAAAGTTTTGTCGCCCCCAGCCCTTCAGGCTGGGATTTATGTTCTCTTTGCTTTCCCAACCTGTCAACCCTTCTTCAATCTTTCAAAGGTGGTATTACCGGTAGTTATTTCATATTATAAACCGTGTCTGGGAGAACAAGTACCAGTTGTACACACGTCCCCGTAGAGACACACGCTTCGGACCAGCGCCCTTATCGTATGAGCCACCGCGAACGGCTATTATTGGTTTTAAATATATTTTATAAATACTATGTATAAAAAATATCACAATAACATGCCCAAATATGGTAACATCGGTTGTTGAATTGTTGAGCTAAGTGCCTTCTGCCAGTCAAATTTAGCCCACACATATTAGCCTATTGATCCTGTATTCACTTCATTACAAAATTAAGTGCAGAATTATCTCCAATTGATTTTATGTCACTTGGTTGGCAATTCATAGTCAAGTGTTTAAAAATTAAAAGTTATTTGGGGTTGGCCACTTCTGGACGAGCGTGTATTGCGGAACGTGACACTGCAGAACTTAGCATGCGTTTACGGCTGAAATTGTTAAGTTTTGTTCTTAATTATTTTGTTACTTTAACTGATATGGTTGGCAATTTTATAACAAAGATTAATTCTGTGTAATGCAGTTAATTTCATTGATAGGCTTTTAACAAATACATTGATGCCTTATTTATGAGTGAATCTCATAATCAACGCTGCTTAAGAATTATCTCTCGGAAAATACCTTGATCAAGAGCCATTATGATGAACAGCACAAAGGTAGGAAAACGCCAAATTTGTTGTTAGACGAGTAAACGAGCCATGCGTAGAGTACCCGGGAACAATCTCTTTCATACCCCTACCTAAAGCTGGTCCAGCATTCCAGCATAGTTGAATCGACCAAATTGACGGCAACAATGTGCAAATGAGAGTCTCCTTTTAGGATCTAAAGTTCAAGACAATATATCCCTGGACATAAAGATACAAGGCAACAAGATGGTGGTAGGGGTTGTATGAACCTATGCATGTATGTCCTTCATTTCAGTGGCAATCATACATGTGGATACATGTGGGTGTGTCAACAGTGTGGAAGTGTATTCTGCCTATGCTTAGGCCTATAACTAGAGGTAATGAAAAATGGTGATATAAAAACGCAAATTTCGTTTTTAAAAACCCAAATTTCGCGTTTTTCGCGATTTCGAAAAAAATTGTCAAAAACGTTTCGAAAAAATCCAAAAATCCAAAAAAAAAAAAAAAAAAAAAACGGAGCCCCCTTAAGTTAGGGATGACATTGTGACATTCCCACCCCTCCTCCGCAAGGGTGTGGTGGTAGAGGGGTATGCTTGAGGGGTGGACGGCGTGGTACAGAAGAACGAGACAGAGAATGGCCAGTAAGGTTTGAGCGGGAGTTCCGACTGGTCGCGCCCTTCACCCCCAAGCAGGGACTACCTGTTTGTACCGTTTTATATTGTGTCTAACAATTAATAAAGCTAATAATTAAAATACCTTACGTGTGACTATTTCTTCATTATTACGGATATAGCGAGAGACAGCACAACATCGATTCCAAAAAGTTAGAATCGATCATTGTGACCTAAAAATCGATTCCGAGTCGATTCCCAACAAACAATAAATATTTGTATGCACTGTTATTTTGGTGGACTATTTCCGCGGAGTCATATACGCGCCGTTATTTCCGCGGTCTATTTCCGTGAAGCCCGTGACGCGCGCGTTGCGTTGACTGTTTGATGGACTGTACCGCCTACCGCACGCGTAATATTCAGTCTGGACCGGCACCACCACCAAAACTGGACCGGCAACCTCCACCATCCCTTACATTTTGCACTCTACAATTTCGCAAGTTAATTCGCGTTTTGACCAGTTTCATACAATTTTGTTCGTTATTTCGCGCTATAACACGAGATTTCGCGAATTTCGCGATTTCAAAATGTGTTTTTTTCCATCTCTAAATGATGTAATTCGTCGACAATATTACATTTTAGGCACTAAAAAGGACACTTAAAAAAATTCGCGAATTTCGTTATCACCATTTTTCACTACCTCTACCTATAACATATAAAAGGGGTTTCGTTATATCTCCTCTTATTGACCAAGGAAAGGATATTTACGAGTTTTTCCTCCTAACAAAATTTGAGCTAACGCTAAGTGTGGCCGGGTAGCCTATCACATCCCATTAAAAAATATTTATTTTAAAAAAAAACATCAGTTAAGGATTTAAATAAATGCACTTGCCTGGTTTTGCATAACGCATTAATAGCTACATTGTGTGGGTCCGGGTATGTTTCTTTCTAGTACTTCTTATGTCGTCGTATGCGTTTTTGTAGCTTGGTCATGGTAAAGATGATATTACACCCTTCAGCCTTTAGTCTCTTCATGATAACTTTCTCGTGTGTTCTCATCTTGGCTTCCCACTTAGCAGACATCACAATCGTGACCTGGTGCCCTCTGGTCAGGCAGTATACCGTGCATGCTTCGATACCTTCCCAGCTAAAGCTCTTGTCACCTGCCAATCTGTAAAATAGATAAACACGCATGCATGATTAAAAAAGTCACATTGTGAGTTTTAGTGGGAGAACTCCAACTTAGACATTGTTGCTTGTGTTGGGAGTGATGATTTTGGGTACAAACGAAGAAATATTTCTCATAACAATCATACTCTTTAAGGTAACGATTGGTCAATATGACCTTGCTACCTCGCACCTTTTTGCGGCCAGCACAACGAGGCGCGTGTCGGTTCTCTTGGACTCGCAGCCGGTTGCCCCACAATGTTGAAGAGAGACATGGTTCACACCTGCTCTTGTCTTTACTAACATGTAGAGAGTACTCTAATGGAACAAGTTAACAGTGACGACACAAAACAGTAATCACTGTAAAGAAATAGCCAACCAAAAAAACTCATTCATCAACGCGACTGGAAAAAGCGTTCCCGAAGCGGCCTAGTTAATCAAACTAAACAAAACAAAGTTGTAAACCAAATAAAATAACTGTACTCTTACCCATAGGCAATGTTGGCCCCGTCGAGAATGACGGGGTGGAGTTGTGTTTTGACCATTGGCTGGGCCAGACTCACACAGAAGTTTGGCCCAACTTTGTGCCGTCGCCTCTTCTCGTCCCCACACGTGTGTTAAAGAACGGCCAGCCTGGTCTCTCCACCGATTTCAGTTGCTCAGGGTTGAAGAATTGGACTGTGCGGGTACCCGAAATTTCGGGTCGGGTCGAGTATTTGGAGCCCGACCCGAAAGTAAAATCACGATACCCGAATTTCCGGGTTTTCGGGTATTTGCGATGTTTCAGCCCGTGAAGAATAATATTGGTTGGTGAAATAAATCATTACGTAGTTATGACGTGACGTCACAAACATAGTTCCAAACGGTGTTTAATAGCCATAGATAGCACCACAAGATACCATTGAAGCCAACAGCACAACATATGCAGCAAGTGAAATGGATGCTTCTGCAATGGAGTTTGCCCTTATATGTTTGGGGGAAATCATTGTGAACAGTTGGTCACACTGGTCACTTGCGTCAGCTGTTGTTGTCCGAGCCGCCATTTTACTAATCACTTGTCTCGTCTCAACTCAAATGTTTACGTCGCTACAGCTGCCTAGCCTAGGCCTAGCTCTTGTTTAGTTCATTTTTGCCTTTTGTTGTTGATTTGTTGTGCCTTTTGTTATGCTGTGCATCATATCTAGCTTACATGATTGGATGGCAATCTCGTAGGGCGAGAAGAAAACACACGCAGCCTAGGCCAAGCCCTAGTGCTCACGTTTTGTCAATTTTGCTTTTTGTTTTTGATTTGTTGTGTTGTGCATAATAGTATTTTTGCTACGCCGGTGTTAAAACTTATTAAAATGAGTGACGAATCAGACGTCGATGGCGATCTCGTAGGCCTAGGCCGAGATGATAACACGCAAAACACACGTACCGGTACAGGCATGGGATCGGCGATATGGCTTCATTTTACTAAAATAAATGAAACGGCAGACTGCAAATATTGCAACTCGAAGTTGTCAATTAAATTTGGATCGACGTCAAGTTTAGCTAGACACCTCCAAAGCAAGCACCCATTAAAGTATTATGCTTTCACCACTACAAAGGAACAGAGGCTAGCAAGTAGGCCTACTAAGCCTAGGAGTGCAGATAGTTCTGACAAGCGGAACAACCCTGGCCAGCAAACAATAACTGATCTTTTCAAAAAAAAGCAGAAACTAGACCACAAGCATCCAACTGCAAAAAAACTCACCAGGTAAGATAAGGAAATGCACTTAGCCTTAGCTAGACCTAGGCCCTACTACTTATTGACCTGCTTAGAGGCCTAGGCCCTAGGGCTTGCCTTGGGTTAGGCTAGCTAAGCCAAATTAATTAGCTTTTCTATTCTAGACCCTACAATGTGTATTTATTTATTTTTAGGGCCATTGGAAAGTGGATAGCCACTGATTTACAACCCTTTTCTGTGGTTGAAGAAAAGGGGTTCATTGAAGTAATGGAAATTGCTCAGCCAGAATATAAAGTTCCATGTAGAACAACAATGTCGAGGACAGTCATTCCGGAACTTTATGGCAACAATTGGCATTATTCAGTGTACAAACTACATGGTACTAACAAATTAAAATGAAACTGTTACCAAATTTGAGTCATTATTTGAATTTTCACTACCCGACCCGACCCGAAAACCCGGTGCAGTTTACTACCCGAACCCGAACCGAATTCAAAAACCACTACCCGCACAGTCCTATTGAAGAAGTCGTACACACTTCAGAGCCGGGCCCTGGTGTTTGTTTACGCACGTACGACGAGAATTGTTCTGAAAAATAACAAAAGTGTGGACTTAGTTGTCGTAACCTAAAACAGAGACTTGATTTTAATGCAATGAAATTTAATATGAATCCAAAAATACAATTGATTTCTATTTATATTTAACATATCCTATTTAGTCATAAAAACTGGTTAACAAAGGATGACATCTAAATTCAACTATGCAAATACAAATGCAGACAAAATAATGAACTGTAGGCCTAGTAAAACAAATTTTTGAATACCGTATTCTGCCGAATATAGGCCGAACCCTAACTTTTCTTGTTGAAATATAAACAAACATATGCATAAGCATGCATATATAAGCTGATAAGGGACTTTTGAGACATAAAATAATGAAAAAAGGGTAGGCTTATATTCAGGACAATACGGTACATAGTAATATTACACACAATGATCACTCAACATAACCCACCACCTCGTCACCATCTCAACACTCGACGCCCACTCTTCATATAACACCACAATTGGCAATTTGCATGGTAAAAGTTAATGTCAACAAATTAAAACGAAAAAATATTTCAACAAACTTATTGTAGGTACTAAGAAAATGTAATATTTTTCAATAGAAGGACCAACTAGTAGGAAGGCCTACATAATTTCCTAGCAAATTGTGTAAAGTTTCAATAAACTAGGGAAAACGCCAAAGTCGTTGTTAGACGAGTGAGTGAGCCATGTGTTGAGTACCCTACCCGGTAACATTCCCTTTCTTCCCCCTACCTAAGGCCTCCCTAGAGCCTTACAGTTGATGCGCCCTTATACCAACTAAACTTAAAAACCGTATTATTTATTTTACACGTACCAATATAATTATCAAACTTAAATGCAAATGTTCCCGGGTACTCAACACATGACTAGGGGTGTTTACAGAAACCTCAAGAATCGATCGGATCGGATCTAACCCACTTGATCCTTCTTTTTCATGGATCCAACCTGATTACGTGATCCGACGGATCTCTTAAGCTTTTCGAGACTTTTTTTCAGATACTTTGAATCGGGCTGGTTTCCGAACACCAATTTATGTCGGGATCCGGTCGGGTTAACCAGATCAAGGTTTCCGAAAACACCCCAGCTCACTCAACTAACGACGACTTTGGCGCTTTCCTAGAGTCCATTTTCTTAGGCTGTAGAATTTGAGTGACTGATTTGACAAGTTTTTGTGCAAGCGCTAGTCTAGACAATAAAAACACAGGGGTTGGTATATAATTTAAAATTATGCTATGACGTAAAGTTTGGTTTGAAACTCACAAATTAAGGTTTGTCCATCCTTAGCAATGTAAATCAAACAAACTGGCCATAAAACCCATGTCAGACGATAGAGTTAACTCTCTGGGAGTAGGCTAACATTTTTGTTTGTTCACATGGTACTCGCCCTCTCGCCGACAGTTGGTAGATCGAGTCAGCTCTTCCCAGCTTGCGTGACTCCTAAAATAAATAAAATAAAGTTAGAGAGCCTCATTCAAACTCCACTACTATAAATTGGACCAGGAACGATGGCATTATTGCTACTTTTAGTATCAGTCGTGTCAAGAAAAAGCAATAAACTCTCGTGAAACTTACTACTCAATCGTCTGACATGGCTTTAAGCGGTTACAAAACTTTAGAATAAATACCGGTATGTCTGCGGTAAGATAATGCAGAGATTGGTGAATCCATTGCGAGTCTCCTTGTATGTTAACTACGGTATATCCAGGGCCAACATGGATTGTTGTGTTCTACTAGTTTCCTCTGAAATATTGCTCGAATTTGAAAGCGTAAACATACCAAATACTAAAATACTATGAATAGCCCATGCTTACTAATCTGGATTCAAACAAAACGAGAAAAATTACAATTCAGGATGGTTCCCTTCCCTGTGTATGTGTTGAACAATAATTAAGGATGCACACACCATTTCTTTAGACACTCACAGTGAGCATTTATGCTAATGTTTAAGATGATGGTCACAATAAAGCCAATGTTTCGGAGAGGACAAATTTACTCATAATTGTTCCTTAAATAGTACTAGGGAAACGCCAAAGTCGTTGATAGACGAATGAGTGAGCCATGTGTTAAGTACCCTGGAACATCCCCTTTCCTCCCTATACCTAAGGCTGGATCTAGGCTCTAGCCCAGTAAGGGGAATGATACAGAGTACTCAACACATGGCTCATTCACTCGTCTAACAACGACTTTGGCGTTTCCCTAGTATAATCATTGCACAAACATTTGTGGTCACAGACCCTTGTTCAACAGATACACCCCAGGCTAAATGGAACGGCCAGCTAGTGTAAGACTCCTAGACTTAATATTGACACTGCCTCCAGCGCCAATGTAGGCTTATGAAAAATTAAAGACAATTTAGGCCTATAGGCAAACAGAGAAAATGGTTTTTAGTTTATTTGGTTTCAGGGTGCGTCAAGCGTTCGGTTATGATGCGCCACTCTAGCCTAAGGGATATAGGGAGGAAAATCCTATGCTAGTCAGAACCAGCCACGGGTAGGTGAAAGAAAAGAGGGGTTCTCACGTCGTGGTCGTCATCGTCTTTGGCATCGTTCGCGTTATGATGGTCGTCGTCGTCAAGGAGGTCGTCTGGGAAGGGGTAGAGGTCCCCGACGACGACTGCCAGAGGTCGCATCTTTTCGGGGAGTAATATATACTTCTCTATTATACTTACCAGCTGATGTTTGCGAGATGGACTTAGTCTCTTTCCTCGTCTTTTACGATTATCAGAGCCATGCTCTGTGCCAAATGCCCGACCATACTGTATACAGCTTAGGCCTACGCGAAGCGTACAATATCTAGAATTCATGGCTTAGGTAAGAATAAAGAAGGTGGTCTAGTCTACGATTTTAATTATACCTTTATACGGCGTAATACTGCTAGATACTGCGGTATTGCACTGTTTCTTGTGGATGGTCATTGGTCATCATTACCGTATTAATTAGTTGATAAATCTAAACAAGAATAATGACATCAACTTTAGAGAATGACATATTGACAACAAAACCAAATGAAAAGACACCAACTTTGAGATATTTAAACTGATACCTAATGACTTTCAGAATTGTTTTTATATTGCAGGCTGTGGCCTATTTTACATATGGAAAATCTAAACAAATGCTAGGTATCGATATTTTTTAAATCACATTTTTATTTAGTGTAGGTTTAAATCGCAATGGATCTAGTTGATTTTGTTAACAGTTCACAATAAACTCGTACCGGATGTCTGTTTAAATTTCAGCTCAATCTGTCAGCGATTTGGCTGATTTTCAACATACACTTACACACACAGCCTCACAGAATAAGTGCCATTTGAGTTGAATGGAGACACTCAGTCGCTTCACTCCCTCGTTTAATTATCATAAAATCATACGGTCATACCATTCATTTTTATCATCAACCTGATCACTATTTGTAATTGTATGGATGGGTAGCCTTTACAAAAGTGAACTACTAATGAATAATTACACTCAGCCTCTTTACTAACTATAGAAGGCCTATGTATCTTGTTTTTAATTGGGTCTAATTATCTACATGAATTATGTACATATCTATGACAATACCAATAAACATCAATCAATAACTATGATTTTTTCAAATGTGCTGTTGCGGAGAGGACATGAATAAATAAAATAAAATAAATAAATTGTATTTAGAGTCTACCCACTCAGTTATATAACTGATTTTCAGTGGGGGACAGTAAATCAAAGTGACCAAGCCAACCCTGTAGGCCCCGACGCAATCGACGAGTGAACGATAACCAACCAAAGATCGATATTTTTAATAGGAAATATAGCAATCAGTGGTATGGACAGTGCGAACACCCGCAGATCAACGCCAGAAACAACAAGGCCGATTCAGAACCACTCTGAATTTATTATGTGCTTCGTTGCTAGGACGGCTCCAAAGTCACCGTTTACAAATTCCAAAGACACGAACTGATGGACTTAAGTCCAAATCAGAAGTTAAAAAACTTCTGACTTTGGCGGGAATCGAACCCTGGACCTTCTGCAGAAAACTAATAATAATAATGCAGAAAACCTTATGGGCCTATTTTAGATTTGAATTTCCATTCAAAATTTCAGCTCAATTACCCCAGTGCACACACATTTAGCCTACAAACCATAACAATGGAATGATAAAACTTAAAGTTATTGTTATGTTTAAAAGCCCTGAATGAGTTAACAATTTGAATTATTTGCATTTTTATGACTGTTGCGGGGGGGACTGTTTCGGAGGGGACATTTGAAATAGGCCTACTTGTAAAATACCTTTATGCGCTATAGCCTCTCTGCTTGTTGCGATGGTCGATGTGCGCTGTTGTCGCCTCTGACGAATCCAACATGTAGAGTTGACAACAGCTACCAACGCGGGCTGTAAAGAGTGTAAAATCGCAATGTCACGTACCAGTCAATAATTATTTAAATCGAGTGGGGAAAAAAATACAGGGTATAACCTACCTCGTCGTGGGGCAAGTCAATGTGATTGGCGAGTTTGTCACAGTCCCACCCACCGGTCGGTTCACCCATACCCAGGTATGTCAACGTTTCTGTAGGCGAGACAGAATAATTATTAGTACAATACTTTCTTAACCCTCCGTCACTCGCGAGGGGTTCTACAAACCCCAGGGTCTTCATTCGACTCTGTTTCTCTGCATCGGACTGTTTTACCGACTCTAGATTCTCAGTACCTACCTACCTTCAAGTCATTCTATTTATTAGCGAAATTTGTAACCCTCTATCATTAGGTCTTTTAGTGTCGTTATAGGGTTATTCCACCAGAAATCAACCAGAGGTGGTTGCTGACCCATTTTTATTTTTTTTTAAATTTTGCACATAGATACCTGCATATATGTAGATTACAAATCAGTTCTCCTTACATTTTTAGAGCAAACCATATCCGATATACGGGCATTATTGGTAGAGGCATGAAAATTTAGCGTTTTAGGTTATTGATGCTAAATCAGTGAGTATAAATTCTTAAAAATGCTACAAAATGCTAAATTTACTGAAAATAAGGTTTACCTATACCAATTGAGAATTGGTTTAGCATTGTATTCTAACGTTTAAAGTGACTACATTGAATTGAAATGTTCCTATAAAGCATAATTTGAATTCATTCCCCATTAAAAATACAAGAAACTCCTCACATTTGGGGTTTTGGTGGAAAGAAGAAAATTAATGCTACAAAATGCTAAATTTGGAAAAATTAATGCTAAATATTCAGAATATAAATGCTATTTTTTCATAGCTCTAATTATCGCACGTGCCGGTAGAGCGAATTTGTCACTTTTTGACGTTAGCGATTATTGCTACCATTTGCATGTTTTTGAAGCTACAGCAACCATACTTACATTAATACTTTTGAAATACATTGTTCTATATAAATATGCAAGAAAAAGGAAAATATAAAAATAATTAAAGCATAAACAAGGGCATAAACTTTCCTAGTTAAATTTGAGGTTTTTTCACTTTTTGAAGGCTAATCAATCAAAATGGAGACCAGATATCAAAACAGATCCTTTTGGAATTAACCCATCCGCACCAGCGCCCCAAAACGCTAGCGCGCCCACGGAAACCGCGCACTTTTGCCCTCTGCACATCAAAGTTGCAGCGTAGTACAGTAAGAACGTAATCAACATCATTACTGTCACTATCACTTATTATTACTGTAGCATTATTTCTAGGCCTAGGCCTGTTCACAACTAACAATACACGAATTTGTAGGGCTACGAGTACGACCCTCGTGATCACGCCCATTCCTAACCTCAATGTTACTCCCACGCACACCAACGCACATTTCTTCTTCGCTGTCACTTTCACTTAGGCCTACTATATCTGCACCGGTTCTACGCATACAATTAAAATCACAACCTTCACCATCACTATCACTGAAATCTGATCGAAGAACATCCAAAAATTTACTGATTTAGTATTGTTTGTGCCGAGAACGACGCTTTGATTGATCCGAATCTGCCATTATTGACAGTAGACAGGCGGGTAAGTTTCACGTCGATAACAAAGTCGATTGTAGCTTCACGTTTTTGCCGTAAGAGTACCAAAGAACACCACTAGATGTCACTACATGCTTGACGCGGGAAAATGCAACAAAAAGTACAACAATTGGCCGATAGGAGCTGATACTACTGCAGTTTGAATGGCAGCGCGCGTAAATGCGGACCAGTCCGCTTATGGCTTCCGTGGCCAGGCTATGATTCGCGGACTAGTCCGCTTACGGGTGCAGATGGGTTAATACTCTAGGTACACATGTATCAGAAAAAAAATATTTTGTTTTGATCCTGAGTCCCATTTACCCCCCAAAACAAATCCAAAATGGGTGGAAACTCAAAATTTGGCAGTTTCAAGGTCACGTATCTCAAAAGGGGGACCTAGTAAAAATGTGACGTTGTTAGGGTACTAACTTATCATCCTAACCTACATTGGCTTCAAATTTGGAGTTGATACTCAAAGCCGTTTAGGTGTGACAGCTTTTTGAAATTTGATGAAAATGGTGCTATATTTCGAGGTTTAATTCATAGTTTAATACCACTATCTCAGTGTTTTAAAGTGACTTATTACTAGTAACTCACAGGATTGTGGATGAGTGTCTAATGGGCATTCATCATGCTGCTGATTTGTAGGCTAAGCTCATATGGTATGTTGTGTGACCGTCCAGTAGATGTAGTCAGTTCGTTTGCCGATAGAACTCGTAGAATGTTACAATGCGGCACCCAAGCTTCATCGTTTTTTGAAACTTTTGAAAGCAGTGCCAGGGCCAGCAGGGTGAAAGAAGTGAATATTAAAATCATTCTTTTCTTCACAATATTGACGCACAATGCCCAACCACCAACTGCCATCATACACACAAGCAACATTATCGTTTATTTCAATGTCTTTTGATGGTTTAGCGAGTGCTAGTTTGGAGGTAGACATTTCACGGAACAAACAAGATGATGATGTTCGTCGAACCTGCATTGTATGTTCGTTTATTGGGATGAAGCTGTGATTTTCACGAGTGTTAGGAACTTGCAGAGCATTTTCATAACGTTGTGAAAGAGAAATGCCGCTTTCTTCAATTTCTTCACTGGGGACATAAATGAAGGATATTCCCTTTATTTTGCTGGTGCAGAATTGAAACATTTTTTCGGGTGTCAATATATGGTGACTTCACTGAAAAGCTTCTAGAAAAACTAAGTATCTTAAAGCAACACCATTATATTGCAAGTCAGCAAGGAGCATTTTTGAGGGAGAAGAAAGAAAATTTGACAGATAATGAATGTATTATTTCCGGGGATTTCTCGGAAAACTTTACATTCATTGTGCAAGATGAAATTCAAAGTTACCACTGGGTAAATGCTCGGGCAACCTTGCACCCATTTGTTGTTTATTACCGTGATGAAGGAGTAACAAAATCAGTAAGTATTTGAATTATAAGCGACAGCCTTCAGCACAGCACAACGGCAGTTTATACATTCCAGAAGCATGTCATAAATAAACTAAAAATACTGGCTCCTCAAGTAACTAAAATTCACTACCTACTTTTCGGACGGGGCTGGCAGCCAATATAAAAACAAGAAAAATTTTACAAACCTCTGTCACCACAAATCCGATTTTGGAATAGATGCTGAGTGGCATTTCTTTGCCACTTCGCACGGGAAGGGCCCATGCGACGGTATAGGAGGGACTGTCAAGAGGGTGACTACAAAAGCAAGCCTTTATCGAACTACTAACAACCATATATTGACACCCGAAAAAATGTTTCAATTCTGCACCAGCGAAATAAAGGGAATATCCTTCATTTTTGTCCCCAGTGCAGAAATTGAAGAAAGCGGCATTTCTCTTTCACAACGTTATGAAAATGCTCTGCAAGTTCCTAACACTCGTGAAAATCACAGCTTCATCCCAATAAACGAACATACAATGCAGGTTCGACGAACATCATCATCTTGTTTGTTCCGTGAAATGTCTACCTCCAAACTAGCACTCGCTAAACCATCAAAAAACATTGAAATAAACGATAATGTTGCTTGTGTGTATGATGGCAGTTGGTGGTTGGGCATTGTGGGTCAATATTGTGAAGAAAAGAATGATTTTAATATTCACTTCTTTCACCCTGCTGGCCCAGGCACTGCTTTCAAACATTCAAAAAACGATGAAGCTTGGGTGCCGCATTGTAACATTCTACGAGTTCTATCAGCAAACGAACTGACTACATCTACTGGACGGTCACACAACATACCATATGAGCTTAGCCTACAAATCAGCAGCATGATGAATGCCTATTAGACACTCATCCACAATCCTGTGAGTTATTAGTAATAAGTCACTTTAAAACACTGAGATAGTGGTATTAAACTATGAATTAAACCTCGAAACATAGCACCATTTTCATCAAATTTCAAAAGCTGTCACACCTAAATGGCTTTGAGTATCAACTCCAAATTTGAAGCCAATGTAGGTTAGGATGATAAGTTAGTACCCTAACAATGTCACATTTTTACTAGGTCCCCCTTTTGAGATACGTGACCTTGAAACTGCCAAATTTTGAGTTTCCACCCATTTTGGATTTGTTTTGGGGGGTAAAGGGGACTCAGGATCAAAACAAAATATTTTTTTTCTGATACATGTGTACCTAGAGTATTAATTCCAAAAGGATCTGTTTTGATATCTGGTCTCCATTTTGATTGATTAGCCTTCAAAAAGTGAAAAAAACTCAAATTTAATTAGGAAAGTTTATGCCCTTGTTTATGCTTTAATTATTTTTATATTTTCCTTTTTCTTGCATATTTATTGGATGAGCGTAGCGAGCGTAGCGAGCGAAGCGAAGATTCCATTTCACTACACTGGAGAAAAAAATCCGGAATGTTTTTTTTTTTTTTTTTTTTTTTTTTGTATTTTTGTGTGTGTTTGTTAACACGATTCCGGCTAAACCGATACTCCGATTGCGATGAAATTTTATGGAGGCCTTCGAAATCTCTGAACTTAGAACTGCCACGTTTTTGAGCGCAATCGTAAAATTTTTTCTCATAAAAAACGCAATTTTACGATTTTTTTCGATTTTTTAAAAATTTCTTCGACTTATAACACCTACATGCTTTATCCGATTGTAATGATTTTTTCACAGAACCTTAATTTTATGAATTAAGATATTTGTGTGAAATTTGAGCATAATCGAAAAATTATTTCTCATGAAAATCGTAATTTTACGGGTTTTTTTCTTTTTTAAAACAATTCTTTGAATTATAACACCTACATGCTTCATCCTATTGTAATGATTTTTTTGCAGAACCTTCATTTCATGAATTAATATATTCGTGTTAAATTTGAGCGCAATCGAATAATTATTTCTTATGAAAATTGCAATTTTACGATTTTTTTCTTTTTTAAAAATTACGATTAATTAAAAAATTAAGTTAATTTTTTATTTAATTTAGTTTAATTAAAAAAATTAAGTTAATTTTTTATTTAATTTAATTTAATTAAAAAAAATCTTCGACTAAGTAATGAATTTTTCACAGAACAACAGAAAATCCGCGTAACACATGGCAGCTCAATGCACCATATACGCTCATCCATCAACGCGGCGGGACTTTAGCGTTTTCCTAGTTATATAGAACAATGTATTTCAAAAGTATTTATGTAAGTAGGCCTATGGTTGCTGTAACTTCAAAAACATGCAAATGGTAGCAATAATCGCTAACGTCAAAAAGTGACAAATTCGCTCTACCGGCACGTGCGATAATGCCCGTATATCGGATATGGTTTGCTCTAAAAATGTAAGGAGAACTGATTTGTAATCTACATATATGTAGGTATCTATGTGCAAAATTAAAAAAAAATTAAAAATGGGTCAGCAACCACTTTTATTAAAATTGGTTGATTTCTGGTGGAATGACCCTATATTGCCGGTCTGAACGTGGCTGGGGTTGTTGAAACCCCACTCGAGTGATCACGTTACAGTAACTGCATAGGGAAACTCAAGGCTATTTTGGCTTAGGTAAATTTTGAAATTTTGGATTTTTGGAAAAATTCTTCTTGCAATTTACTAACTGGTTCATGTTTATTACTAAAAAGTGAAACAAAACTTAAAATAGCATTATTTGGACAACTTTATTGAATATTTTGAAAATGTCCATTTTTAAATCTGAAAAACACAATAAAAAAATATTTCATACAAAAAGGTTCATTGGCAATTTATTTCACTGTCCTCCCAGTAGGGATGACTTCGGGTACCCGGAAACCGGTTCGGAACCGGTTCCATTACGATCCGGTTCCCCTTTTTCGGAACCGGTTCTATTTTTAACCTAAAAGTTGCCAAGGGCCTAGGCACAGACGAGAATAAATGAGCCGGAAACACCCGTGGTTGCAAAATTCTTAGGCCTAGGCCTAGGCCCTATGAATGTTGCGTCACAATTTTGACCTAGGCTTAGCCTAGGCCCATGTGTTGTGTTATAATAACATTGCAGAACTTGTTAATAACATTTTAATCAAATACTTATTCTATTTTTCACGTTTAAGATCACATAATCCAAACTTTATGAACGAAAACGAAAGCAAACAATCTTGTAGGCCATTGTTTGTTCAACTGTTTCTCACTAAGCAGTTCCTACAATATCTGGGACACGGCTCCGCGTGGCTCCGCCCCCTATCGAAATTCGAATCGATTATCGCCCCGCCCATGTTTCCAATCGAAATTAGCCCGCGCAGATTCAAATTTACGAAAATTGAGAAAGAAAAATATGTGTAGGAACCGGTTTCGAACCGGATCCGGCGCGGGTGGATCCGGTTCCGGATTTTTCGACCCGAAGTCATCCCTACCTCCCAGTAACAACCACCTGCATAGTAGTTCTACAAATCATTTGAGCACAGAAAGAAATACCCAAAACATCCTACTGCACTAATTACAGCCCAAAATAATTTGGGGTTTGAGAAACCCCACGCGAGGGATGGAGTTAAGAAATTCCGCACGAGTGACGGAGGGTTAAACTTGCTAGGTGTAATAATGATAGCACAACGATCAAATAGATACTTGCCCGATATATTGGCGGCCTAAACACACAACTGCCACCGCGGTACATTGCCGCCATTTGTATTGTCGTACCGTATCCGTTGGATGTCTTTGGACACGCCACGGTGCCTGCGGACAAGAATTTATTACCTTTAATTAAAGCATCCCAGTTAAATTGCGCTTTGTATGTAGATTAACGATAGTAAATTTAAAAAATATATACGTATATAAAATACTCACGAGAAGTTCCTACTTTGCTGTCGCTGTCGGACATTTTTTCGCCCATTGTCTTTGTTTTGCTGAGATTAAAAAGAGAGAGACATTTTAAAGTAAACTAACCACGGGTACGTTGTACTGCTAGACTATATTTTATTTTTCTATCAATACGCAACCAAGTGTGGATTACTATCTTGGATATGTATACAACGGTAAATGGGCATGGGTAAATATTTGAAAAATATCCAGTGGTGAAGCGTAGGCTAGTCTTGAAGTTAGGGTAGACAAAAGTAATATCAGAACCAATATGACCCTTATCGAACGACTGGTCAACTTGATGATTTGTCGATCAATTTAATATGTGCGCGAGACTTGAAAATTGGGAGCTCATGACATGAATAGAATTAGCACTTGTTCAACATATGACGTGGGCAAGCGAGAGGGAGGGAAACCAACCCAAACCCTCCCCAACGTCCCTCAAGCGTCTTGAACCACAGAGGCATGACTCCTACTTCCCCTTCAGATTCTTGGAAAAACGACAAAAATAGCACTCTGAGCATGCGCAGGCTCGAAATGTCTCTGCCTAAGTCTTGCATGTCAAATCATGAGTGTGCCAAGGACCGCCCCTACCACCTGTTTCAAATTGCAACGGTAGATGGCGCCGCAGTGGTGTTTTGCGAGCTATTCCACTCCGTCATCGGGTCAATTCAAACTTCAGCGAGACAAGGAGACCAACTTGTAATAGAAAATAAGTTTGTTAAAGGTAGACATTGTCTCATACGGCACTTTGCCACTGAAAATGTCTATAGTCAATTTCATTTCCAAGTACTTAGCTCTCGTAGGGCCGGCCAGACGCGTGGGGGGGGGAGCTCGTGAACGATGTTGCTAGCGTTACTGCACGACATGTGTCACCTTGTCGCCGTCGAGTTTGTCTATAGTCCGAAAGTGGACGTCATCTAGTATTTTCAAATACAGCTGATTTTCAGTGGGGGGGGGGAACATTAAACCAAAGTAAGTACTAAGTAGTAAGTAATTTTTATTCATTTGACTGATACAGAGTAAAAGTATAACACTTCCGCATATTCTCTAAATAGAGAGATACGTGGAGTGAAATGAATAAGGTGGTTCTAAGATTAAGTTTAACAAAGGTTATAGAGAGAAAGGTTAGGTATAGCCTAAAGAAAAGGTGAATAGGGTGTAGGCCTACATGATTTTAAACAAAAAATTGCAATGACATCAAATGATGTAGCCCTAGGCCCTACACAATAATAATTATCACAATGTTAATATTGATAAATGATATTAAATAGATTAATTTAAATTGGTATATATATACTATATAATTTCTGAGGTTTTCGTGGTTATTTGTATGTGTTACCTACCATCTTTAAATAATTAAATTTACTTCTTTCGGTTTACCACGTATATTGTTTATTTAATGTGACGTTTCGATTGGATTTCACCAATCTTTGTCAAAGACAGTAAATCCACTCAAGTAAAAACCAAAATATTCCCTCTTGAAGTGTTTTTTTATTTTGGTTTTAACTTGAGTGGCTTTACTGTCTTTGACAAAGATTGGTGAAATCCAATCGAAACGTCAGATTAAATAAACAATATACGTGGTAAACCGAAAGAAGTAAATTTAATTATTTAGGGCCTAAAGATGGTATAGGCCTATATAGTATGTATATATGGGTCATTCTCAAATAAAATGACCCTTGTGCTGTCCCACCTTAATATTATTTTTTTTTTTAGATCAAGATATTGATTTGCATAAATTTTGGTTGTACATTTTCAGAATACTTATAGTTTTTATTAGCTCCATGAATTTTTGCACTTCTATCTTGTAAGGTTGACCTTTAATTCAATGTCGGGTATTGCAAAATGTGTTAAAACCCATGTCCCTATCCTCAAAACCAGAAGTGTTTTTGTAAAATGTTTGACTTTAAGACTAAAATTTATTTAGTCTCTAGATTGGAATTAATGCAGAAATAACAGTTAATAACTGTGTGTTAGTGACTTTTTTAACAATTTACATTTTCAAACAATAACTAGTGGAAAGTGTTTGTCCCTAATGTGGCAATCATAATAATGTCATGACTGTTACCATTGTAAAAGAGTTTAAATAATTTTTCAAGAAGGCAGTGGATCAATCTAGAAGAAGAAGAAGAACAGCTCCTGACATGGCATCATGGAAGTTTGGTTTGTTTTGACATGAGAACTCTTTAAAATTGAATAGTATACATTTTAACGGTGAGTATTTTAATTCAATGTCATGAATGTTACCAAGATAAAACAATTTAATTTGTATTTAATATTTTATTTAACAATTGAGTTAAGTTACAATCAAGTTCCAGCTCATAGCAAACATAACCCTACTTTTTCAAATGGGATTGTTAACAGCTAATGAATTAATGAAGTTGAAATGTCATGCATGTTACTTGTCAGGTATGTTACTTTCAAAAAGTAACATTACCAAGGGCATCGTGGATTACTGCATTAATTTCCTGCAACTGTAGATGTGTTTTGAAGGGAGAGGTTGTAATTCATTGCCATACTCAAAAGTAACAAAACACTTGTTTTTATTGATTTTCAGTGATCACTTGTCAAGAATGTTACTTTTTGTCAAGACCGTTACCCGTAGTGTCTCTTTACTTTAAACTCAACACAAACTTGTTGGATTAGATGGATTGTATCTTTAGGTTGACTGATTTGTACACTAACAAGCAACATGATCTTAGAAAAAAATTATTACTGTTAGAAAAGTAACTTTTTTGTCAAGACTGTTACTTTTTGTCAACACCGTTACCCGAGCTAATTATTAAATTAAGTCTTATTTAAAGTTTAAAATAACTGAATCACATTTTTAATCTTATTTATAATATTAATACTTCATTGCTAACAGTGATCTTGATAAAATTTGATTTGCCATTTGTCCATTATTAGTAAGTTAATTACCAGGTTTTGAAATTTGAGTAACATTCTTGACATTTTGGTATTATAAAAAGTGATTAAAATAAAAATGTATATTTTATTGAATGTATTAGTTTTGTGTGATAATGTAACTAAAACTATTGTGCACATGAATATAGATTTAATAAATAACTTCTTACATCAATTGTCACTTTTATGTCCGGTAACAGTCATGACATTTTCGTACACTTGGATTGATGAAAATGCTTGTATGTAAAAAAATTCTGTTTTTTTAGATAAACCCTTTTAGGGCTGTAAGAACAAATTATTGGATAATGTATTGTTAAAGGAGGCATCCAATTTTATGTTATAATTTTTTCTTGCAAGCATTTTTTTCAATATGGTCATTACGTTTGAGAATGACCCATATAGGCATATACACACATTACATTACATTTAGGCAGGTAGAGGTATTCAATATTCATGGAGCGAGTAAAAACTTTTGGATATAAGATATGATTTCATGTTTGACTTAAAAGTTGAAATTGAGGAAGAGGTTCGTATATTGTTGGGTAACTTGTTATGGAGAGTTAGGGCTAGATATTGTGGACCTTTTGAGAATAGGGTTAGTTTATGATTGGGGACGTGAATTTGGAGATTTGCTCTTGTAAAATGGGAGTGGGCAGAGGTGTTCAGTGGGAAAAGGTTAGGGTTGGAACGGACGAATGTCCCAGCAGGTTGAATAAGGGAGCAAGCCAGAGTAGGTATTCCTAGTTCCTTGAAAAGTTCTCTACAAGTATGCCTCCTGGAAACACTCAGCTAAGGTGCAGGCTGCTCTCTTTTGTAGGATGAATATTCTGGTCGCTTGGATGGATGCGCCCCAGAAAAGAAGGCCATATGTTAGAGCCAAGCCAACCCTGTAGGCCCCGACGCAATCGAAAAGTAGGCGATAACCAACCAAAGATCAATATTATTGTAAGAAATATAGCAATCAGTGGTAGGGCTGTAGCCTACAAAATCAAATTAGTAAAAATGCCTCCCCAGGTAGGCCTGCCCGTTGATCTTACGGTTGGGTAGGCCTACCTACCCGAAATTACGAAATTTTAAGATTTTTTTTACTATTAGCCCTACAAAGAAAGTGAAAAACAGTTTTTGTAAAGTTAGTAAATTATTTACTTTAGGCCTATATTGCCAGGTTGTCACTTCGTAAACATGTCGACGGTCTCGGGCGCCAGAGATGCTCGTTTCTAATGTCCAGCTGTTGAAAAAGCACATTCAGAAGGAACTGATATTGCCGGAATGCATAAATATCTCCGCTAGTCACTTATCGGCCGAATACACTGATTAGGCCCAGTAATGCGCGCCCGGCGAGGGCCTTACCCATTCTCTTCTCTTTCCGCATAATGTTCGACTCACGTCAGTGTTGGTAACGTCACTTACTTGAGCTCGACACAGACAAAATATGAGCGCCTATTAATGACGAATCACAAACTGCCACCGCTGCACGCTGACGAGTGAAAGACTGACTGGCAGCGGCAGTAATTGAGCGGAATTTGAGACGAAAAACAGTCATAACGAGTATCCGACGACTCATTAAATCATCACAAGTGTTATTATCAACGGGTGGGTACCCGTTCATAGCCCTAATCAGTGGTAGGCCTACATGGACAGTGCGAACACCGGCGCGGATCAATGCCAGAATGAACAAGGCCAATTAGAACAACTTTGAATTTATTATGTGCCTCGTTGCTAGGACGGCTCCAAACTCCAAAGTCACCGTTTACAAATTCCTAACCCTACAATTGGTGGACGGAAGTCCAAATCAGAAGTTGACAAACTTCTGCCTATAGCGGGAATCAAACCCTGAACCTTCTGCATTTGAAGCAGAGACTAACCACAAGATCAACAAGTCTAAGGCCTAGCCGCTGTCTAGGCCTACCTCTTTAACATGCGAGACAGTTCAAAATCGTAGGCCTAACGGAGGATGGAAGTGGGCAAGCAAGCTACCTAGGCCCTAGGGTACCGGTAGGGTATATAGGCCTAGTAAGCCTATGGGATAGGCTAGGCTAACACCAAAGGATGTAGGAGTCAGTAGCTTTGAGGGAGATGAAATATCTCCAACAAAGTGTATTTTTATGCATATAGCCTAGGCAGACCTCCATAGCCTAGCCTAGTGGGTTGGCCTTCTCCTACGGGTAGCCCTACATGATTTTCATTGGGGGACAGTAAACCAAAAAGCCAACCCTGTAGGCCCCGACACAATCGACAAGTGAGCGATAACCAACTAAAGGCCTAGGGCTAGGCTAGCTAGACCCTAGGCCTACCCTAGGTGAAGTCCTAGGTCTAGGCCTGGCCAGCGACTTGTGGCAGATGACGCTCCAGCCTTCAGCCGTTTGGAAAACATAAATAGGCTAGGCCTAGGCCCTAGCTGAAAACTTGTAGTGCCAAGCTTCGAACCAATCAATAGTGCCTATTTGTCTGTAACAGATTAGGGTCACACAAAAAAGGCAATTCCATAGGGGACGCCAAAGGGACAGACAACGCTCTTATTTTCGCCAGTTCAGACAACATAACCTACAAAACCCATCCAAATATGTAATCATGATTCCTGTTATTTAGTTACGTTTAAAGTTCGGTACCTAAAGTTCGTAGACCCTGTGATCTAGAAAGAAAGATAATAATGGTAGAATTTTAACGAATGTATTTTTTATTGTTATTACTATTATTAGGCCTATATTATTACTATTTACATTAAATTAACTCACATTTCGACACCAGCCAGTTTTTGGACGCCATTGCAAGAAGCGGGAAACAAAGTGACAGCATAGCCAACACATTTTTTATTTCGTTCAGTGCTACCAACTAATATGGAGTGAGGCGGAATTTTTCAATTTTCAAATTTTGTAACCAAGTTCTTCGAGGACACTTTTTACATTAATT
Organism: Sweltsa coloradensis; assembly: GCA_024449915.1. NCBI lineage: Eukaryota > Metazoa > Arthropoda > Insecta > Plecoptera > Chloroperlidae > Sweltsa > Sweltsa coloradensis. Next base: position 201,126 of record JAMZAV010001580.1, on the reverse strand, counting down.
TTGCGTTTAATTTTGTTAATGGACTATGGTTAAGCATTTTGGCTTTAATTCCCGAAGTTTTAATTTCAGTTTCGTTTTGCTATTTTGTTGCAGTGGCGGCGCGGGCGCCAGACAAAAATCAATAGGGGGGGGGGGTGGCAGAGCAGGAGCAAGGTAATAAACTGAGAGGGCAAGCTAGAAAATAATATTATGTAGAACCTGAAAATTCACCGTTAGACCCTACACCCCCCCGCCCCCAGACCTCAAACATTGGAATTTGACAGGGCATCACCTCAACTACAATAATTGTGCCTTCTAGCACAGCATAGACGTTTGCTCTTCATTGACATTTAGTTAGTTTAAAATAAATCCGGGACTTTGGACGTGACACGTGTATCTAGATTCCGGGACGCTAGAATAAAGTGTTAAAAAGTGGGACTGTCCTGGCTAATGCAGGACATATGGTCACCTTACAATTGGTAACATACCCAATGTGCGCTCTATACCTGCGCCCCACAGCTGTTTTAAGCAAGAAATGAATGCACTATGTAAACAATAAACATGGACTTGCAGTAATAGTAACTGGCATTATGTAAACATAATCTTATCCATTTCTACTTTTTATATAATTATTTTATTTTGCAAAATTTTGTAAAATTGTACTTTTTAGCAAACTACACTGTAATAAGGATAGGCTAGGCCTGGCAATATGCCATATCGTAATCTTCTTTCGAATTAGGATTATAGGATTTCAGAAGCCATTCGAAAGGATGAATTTTAATTTAAAAAATATATAACAAAAACAAACAGTTATTATTATTTTGTCATGCTCAAGAGCATTATTATAATATTCACAAACCCGGTAAAATAATAAAACACAAAATTAATGTCCACGTGCTGGTGGATTCAGTGTTAGCTAGCTAGAAAATTCTTTGAGTGACATGAAATCCCATTATAAATTGAAGCACTCTTTACAAAAACAGCCAATGTCCAGAATTACCGATTTCTAACCCATACCATAAAAAAATTCGTATTTTCACTGGGAATAATACTATCATAAAAAGTTTTGACAAAATCAACCTATGTCACACGTTTAGGCTTGAAAAAGCACAAACTTTTCACAAAAACAGCCAAATGAATGTGCATTTTTGTTTTTGCTTTAAATGAAGTGCATTTAGTCCAGCTGTTCTATGTTGGAACTATAGACATATCCTATAGAACTTTCTGGAACTTTACCTGAACAAAAATGCATACTTTTTAAAAATATTTTACAAAGACAACCAAAATCCAAAGTTTGTTTTGGCCTTCTGAGAGATGGGCCTACTATGACAAAATATTCTAGCAGAAATAGAAACTATCATCAAGAGACACAGTTAAAACCCAAAACCCGGATTAAAATGCATAAATTACAGATGGTTTGAAGTTTGATTTACTGTAAAATGTGTTTTTTGGACATCATTGACTGTTTTTGTAATAAACCCCTCAATTTATTGATAATCGCAGTAACTTGCTGTAAACACAATCATAGCTTTGTTATCAATATGGTAGACTCTCCAAATTTAACATGGGCGACGGTGGCGAAAAAACCCATAAGGTCTAGAAATAAAACTCTTGGACCAAAGTGGATAAAAAGATTCTTGGAAAACTCTTTGTCGATTAGAAGTATGTTGTTATTAGTAGCGCTAGTGACGCGGTGGTAATTCGGGATGCAAAGTCATCAATGTTGTCGTCATTGTTTTCGCCCACATCTTCCTTGCGTAGCCTGCATTAACAGCTAAGTTATTCCTATTACAGTATTTGGTATAAAGATATCTCTGTATCGTTGGATCATGGATTTGGACAAGAAACCTACAATTTGTATAAACTAATGCGTGAAGTAGTTTCATCAATTATTTTATTGTGCTTAGCTTAAGAGATAAGGGGACAATAGCCAGCCTATCAACATTGCCTGGCATAATTTGCTACACTAGGATATATTAATATAAACATAATAATGAATTTACATAATCTTTTCTTGCTGAATACACCCATCCATGTCCTAGGTGGTGCCAGTTTAAATTGGTTAGGTACTTACAGTTACATTGTTTCTAGCAAACAAATGGCACTAGACTTACATTTCTATACCGGTTACTCATTGTCAACATTGGTTTTCTGAATACATACATTTATCTTCAAAATATAATACAGTGTACTCAAAGGCACTTGCACGCTTCATATAAAAAACTCCCATCTCAAACGCGAAATAAAATTGATACATATATATATCACCATAATTTTTATGTTAATAATTATTATGTACATAATTCAAGATTGTCGGATATCTTTATGTGTGCAAAGAGATCTTTTATTTAAATTTTAAAAGACAACATAACAAGTGTAATTAAAATAATTATTAATAGTGATAATAATAATGATAATAATATTAATAACTATATTTTAAAACACTTTCAAACCACATATCTTTACGTTCCAGAAACATCCATAACACATACGTAGGAACAAACAACACAGCATCGCTAATTCATGAGGTAATCAATGCACTCACAAAAATATGTCATCACAACAATATGTTTCGTGAAGTAATTGCATTTTGTAACTAATAGTTCAGTTTTTCTGTTCTTAAACGTGTTTTATGTTTTAGACACTGGCTACTTACAGAGAAAACCCAGCAAATGAAATCTAATTTGATTGTTTCTCTCATGGAGGTTCTATGTTTTCTCTTACACGTGTCATTGATTAATGTTCTTTGTTTACGTGGACACATTTACAAACGACAAATTCCTCCGCATTTCTTGGGTCAAACTTGGCTGGATTGGGACACACACTACAGTGTTAACTGTTTACGCCTCGTTACGTCACTTCAAGCTTCAGAAAATACAATATCTATTTTTATATCCTTATATGTCTTGTTTTCAAATCTTTTTTATACTATTAACATTTTTGATTTCATCATAAATCTAATTTCTTTTATAATCTAGCTACACATAGATTGATCCATTTCTTGCAAACAATCATACACAATGTACTGTTTACCACATTTTGGAAACCCGTCAATATTTTGCACATTTCTCTTTGTTTGTGATTACTTCAATTACAGTTAAAAATAAAGATGTGTCTAAAGTTTCTAACGTGGTCATGTTGTGAATCAGCGAAAGATTGAGTTGTTGACTTTGTAATGTAGTTGTAAAATAAGAAATGTTTAAAAGAAAAAGGGGTTTAAGATATTATGTGATGGCCATATTCTCTGTTAAATCAACTGAAAATTCATGCATTCAGGTAGAAAGTTACGGTTCTAAGAGTGACATTATTGTGTGCGCTGTTGTATATCGTGTATGACACCATCAATAGTGGAAAAAGATAATGTAACAATGACATAATGGAGATACGCAAAATTATTCCGAAGTCGTCTGAACAGTATGTATTAAAAATACAAACCCAATTTGTGTTTGGATATTTGTGTTCTTAAACAAAAAAATGTCTTACATTGTGAGGCAAGTTATAATGATATTAAAGATTCATTGAATTGATTAGATAATCAAATTTATTATTTTGAAGTGTTGTTTTGTGCCCATTGACCTGGGACATCAGGACCCTCAGCTACCAGACACAGATTGTGTACATTTGATTTACGGTACATATAAACAGATGGCAGCCTTACACATTTACTCAAATAGAAAATACAAATTTTTCTTGTTTTAAATTCACGTGTACAAAAACAAAATCAAAGTCTTTTAATGCCACTCTGTAGTCATGGCTAATCAGATACACATATTGCACAGCAATCAGAAGAAGTGGTGGCAGTGAGGAGATTTTTGAATGATGATATTGAAACAGTTTAAGTTATTTAACAACAGCGTGTTTGCGTGTTGTAATGTCTTGCTGCATGCATTCGTGCAGACTTCATTAACCACAAAAACAACTGAAATACTAATCAAATTTAACAACAAACTCATCCATCAATTAAAACCTTCTTATCAGTCATGTGCGAAAGAATACAATAACTCACACACTTCAAATTTAGTTCCACATTGTTTGGAAAATGAAACAATTCCAAAAAAACTCGCTCACATATAAATTAAAAATTGTACAAAAACTAAACGATAAGTGTCTTAATTATGAACAAATATATTCAGCAGTCATCATATTGATGCTTTAACCTGAGCAAGATATTTTTAAAGAGTGCCACATATTATTTCGACTCGAATTTGACCAAATTTTGATCTTTGACAACGAGCTTAGTTTGAGTTAGATACTAACATTAAACTTACATAATAATAGTGGAAAAAGAAATAATAATAATTAAAAAAAACAGTAACACAAAATGAAAATGCAGGTATTCCACCTTCACTCTTACGGTATGCCATTAACAGTCCCTTCCTTTAATACTCGTATTTTTCGAAGCGATAGATGCCACTTACCTGACAATGGTCTTAATAATTTCATATAAAAATATGAACAAGTTATAGCACCGCTCTCTCTCTACTCGCTAGCTATCACAGCTCAGCTTTATACATACGTACATTGGACACAGGCCAGACTGATCTATTGGGACATTGTTTCAACAAGAAAATAGACTACATTCAAAGTGTTATTGTTTTACAAGAATTTATATCGGGTGCTTACAATAACCTTTCACCTGTTCCAAACATAGTGTAATATACCATCTGATCAGAATGGATCACCTAACATCATGTGAAATAATCAATATGAATTGCTGACAGCAGATTGCGAGGGCTCTACACTGTAAAGAAATTGTTCAATTTGATAGTACGTAAATTATGTATATTCCTCTTCCGATATGGAAAATTACTTCCAGTGTAAAAGCCGCAAATTAGCGCAAAACATGCATCCGTACTTCACATGCACTAAGCACATCCTATTGTAGAAAATTCTCAAATTTTGACACTAATCTATATAATAATATGTTCAATGCAGACTTCTTATTTCAATGATAGTTAATTTATTCTATATACATTGTATACACACATAGGCATACAAGAGACAATTTATAAATAATGGAACAATTTGTGGAATTTGTAAGCTATAATTTCGTATATGAAATATGAAAACATTTTGGAAAGGTAGAAAATTATAGTACGTATTAGGTAATAACTTACCAATCATAATAACAATGAAACTTTTTAATGAATATAAAGCAAAATTAAACTAAGGTTACAACAAATAAACAAATAAACAAACTCTCATATAAACCACCTGAGAAATGTTTTTGTCAGGTCTGTTGTGAGTTATTTTTTAATTGTTATAGTTTGATAAATACTGCAGTAAAGCAGTTGAAATATTACTCTTTTCTTAATTAAATAAGATGTAAAACAGTAAAATGTCCAATTATTTGATAAATATTGAGACAGCAATGTCATTGAGAAACAATTGAAGTACGGAAATACTTCACAGCAACCAAATAGGTAAAAAATAGATGATCCACTAAAGTACCATAAAGCTGCTATTACGTGGGAACTGTTACAGCCAACAGCAGTCTGTTGGAGACATACAGTTTAAAGTGCAATCAGAACAAAAGCATGCTCAGTACCATAATTAGCAAACCGGTAGTTTGGAACAACCTTTACCAGACAACTGTAACCAATGGTTGCAATGATCAATCACCATCAGTGACTGACTGCAGTTGTGAGCAGTCCTCTGTCCCATGTAACAGCCACTTTAGGTCATATCAGATTGACAAAATGTAATGGAATATATGCTCTGCACTTCGAAACTCAACTGGTGTTATCGAAGAGACTGTTTGTGATTGGTCTACATATTTTGTAAGCACCCTAAATGACTGGGGTAAAATGACAATTGTGTGTTTGAAACTCTGAAAACCTAATATTTCCTTTGGCACTACATCGCTACCGGTACGTCCTTTATTCACCTATACCTACGTTGACTTCGGATATTTCCGTAGATCGCCGAAACGAAACGAACTCGAGATCTCTCTCCATATTCTCTCTCTCTCTCTAAGTCATGTCAGCCTTTAAGCCCTCTCTTATTAGTACAATCCGATTTTAATAAAGAGACAAACAATGTCCGAATAAATACATCTTTTTCTAATTTATTACTATATAAAGGGAGAAAATATTCTTTGCTAATGAGTAAAACATAACTAAACTTGACTTCAGAAGTCATTGAAAAGAACAGATATTATTACATCTAGGGCATAATTTTAATTAACAAGTAGTCAATCACCTTGATGGCAAAGAACTGTGCAAGGAAGATATTCCCTGCAGAATGAAAGCATGAAAATCAAAGGCTGCCAATGCGCCATTTCTGATCAATGCCTTGGTAGTGGAGTTTACTCATTCCTCACCGTATGTTCTTAGATTCACAACAGGAATTCTCCTGGTCTAATTCTATGGACTGAAAAGGTTTATTATAGAAATGGCATACTTTTTACTTTGTTCTTTTGTTTTTACCAATATTACCCAAAAATAATTATTTGCATTTATTGAAGTTTTTGAAATCAAGTCTTCTTGGGCGGCTCGTCGTCGGGGCATTGTTCTGGCGCCGACCAGCGTCGCTTCCTCGTGACGTCACCGGAAGTGGTCGCTATAGAGGGCGGTGTGCGCGGGGTGAGCGAGATGCAGATGTCGCCCACTTGAAGGCGGTGACATTTCAGTCCGTACATCTGCAGCGATCGCTCAGGGGAGAAGGAGGACCAGCCGTGACCGAACACGAAGAAGGGGTGCTCCAGGGACGATTCGAAGTCCACCTGCAGACACACAGTAATTGGCATGAGACACGTGGCGCGAGACATACAGACACATTAGACACGTGGCAGGAGATATACATACAGACACATTAGACACGTAAAGGTAAGACATAAAGATACATTAAACACTTGGTGGTAGACAAACGTAGACATATTACATACGTGGCGGTAGACATACGTAGACATAAAACCCTCGGTGGTAGACATGACATACTAAACACGTGGTGGTAGACATACAGACACATTAGACACGCTGCTGTAGACATACAGACACATTATACACGTGGCAGCGAGACATACAGACACATTAGACACGTGGCAGGAGACATACAGACACTTTAGACACGTAAAGGTAAGACATAAAGATACATTAAACACTTGGTGGTAGACAAACGTAGACATATTACATACGTGGCGGTAGACATACGTAGACATAAAACACATGGTGGTAGACATGACATACTAAACACGTGGTGGTAGACATACAGACATACATACGGACACAGACTTGGCTGTATCTTTACAGGTTTTTGTATGTGTGGGATTACTCAATATACATACATTGGCGATGTGAACTAGAAGCCTGCATAGGTTGGGAAACACAATACCATGTCCATTAGCTCGGAATACAGACTCGCAACTGATGGGCAATAAGAACATGGCGCACACAAAACAAGATGGCCGCGCCGCGCACCGAGTACTAATGCACTCGACGCTGATGCATCGCAAGAAGTGATTGATGACGTTTCACTTCCGGGGGAATCACAGCTCGGGATGGGATAGAACGCCATTTTCTTTTGATTTATTTTGCAATTTACTTCAGTTTGTGTTACGCTATTCAGATATTAAAACTCAAGACATTAATAATTTGAAGAGTAATTTATTATTGAGTTATTGCAATTTTGAAATTGTAATTATTAGTATGCCATATAAGGTAAGAAACATATTGAGTTATATGCAATTTTTAAATTGTAATAATGAGTAGGCCCTTTAATGTAATGAACATAGTGTTGAGTTATTTTATTCACATACAGAAGTAAATCAAAGGTCGGACAGAAATCTGATGTGTCCTATTTTGTCTTGTGCACTTTACAATCTAATAATTATATTGATGTACTTGATATTCTAGAAATCAATGAGTAGGTTACATTCATAGATGAGCACTATAGTCAGATGAGAACAAAGATTTGTATAATTATTATAATCAATGTGACTAAATCAATAAAATTTATTCTTCAAAATTAACTAAACTACATGGGACCCATTAGTAGTTTTTTTCGATTTTGCGTAGCGTTTTATGAATCATTACTCAAATCAGGTAAATATATCGCACGTGCTTTAAATATTGGCGGTGGTCCGTCTCTAAGAAAGTATATCGCCCACTTTGTATTTCAGTCGAATCCTCCTCTGCCAAGAAATAATTAGGTGTAAATAAAGTCGGAACGAGGTTTGTGTATTTCCTTGCTGACAAACTACCAGAAGGTATATTATTTATCCCCCCCCACCACCACCACCACCACCAGCCGCGTGTGTGTCCTCATAATCGTCATCAGAACGGACATTCCTCGGTCCTCGACCGCCCACTTCAAATAACCTCCGTGCGACTAGGAGCGACGCTGGCGTCGAGCCCGCGAGGAGGCGTCGCGACGCCAGGGACTTCGGACTTGATTCATTTCTTGTTTATTAGTTTTAGTTTTATTTTATTTTACACCTTCAATGTTTTGCAATGAAATAACTATTACATAATAACATACACTTTTATAAATACAAATCATTGGACTTTCCACTGTTACTAATATCTTAATTTAAAATGTGATATTTCGACTCCATTACAGGAGTCTTTATCAAAAATAAATTAAAAAATTGTTAGTTTGATAAAGACTCCTGCGTAAAAGAGTAGAAATATCACATTTTAAATAAAGATATTAATAACTGTGGAAAGTCCAATGATTTGTATTCATAACGTCACTATACCTGTTATATAGTTTCATTTTAATAGCCTGCACTTTGACTTGTGAAATATTGATAATATTGAGTAGACCTATGGAATATTATTATGTATGCGAAAAAAATGTATAACTTCATTAACAATAATCTGTTAGCTATGTTTTGGATTCAAAAAAGTTTCATAATAATATGGTATTTTCCAATAATTAGGATTTTATATTTGCATTTTATATCTTTGTATTTCTTGGTATAGGTAATTAGGTATCATTCGTTTCCCATGTTGTATTGAAATGTACGAATATACATGTATTTGTAAAATATATTAACTTTTGTTATTGTCTATTGTAAATTTATTTAATAAATAATAATAATAATAAAAAAAATCGTATATAGAGTCTACCCACTCAGTCATTATACGCACACATTATACTAGCGGTATTTGTGATGGGTATCCATTAGTTATAACTTATTAATAAATCAAATTTATAATAAAAGCTACTTAAAGTCATACACATTAAAGTACTGTCAAAAAGCAAAGAAGACTCTTATAACATTCTGCTCTGTTCGATCGGATATTTTCAATTCATTGATTGATAGACATAAGCTGTACGATTGCAGAAAATAATTAAATCATTTCCCGTCAACAAAAGCATCCTCCCAAACAAAACCCAAGACAAATATATTGTTTTTGGTTTTATAATATGCCCCCTCGACTTGGAAGAATGAAGCCACCACACCCCCAGTTGAGTGATCGAGTTTCTTCAAGAATCGTTTGTTTGTGGAGAGAGAGAGAGAGAGAGAGAGAGAGAGAGAGAGAGGAGAGATTAGGGACCCACTCACCACTCGGACTCGGACAGTAGCCATTAATTGTGTTGTGTAGCTGTGTGGAAAAGAGTTTTTTCACACGTTCGTTGTTGACGAGAAAGTTGTCGTAGTTTGGTAAAATCTTTCTCGTTGAGAAACATTTCCCTAGGGGGGGGGGGGAGAGGCCTCACTCCCTGGACCGCCATCAGATTCACACATATCGCAGAGGTATTGCCGCTGACCATCAGTCTTGGGGAAGTTACCCCAAAAAAAGAAACTTTGAAAAGTTGTTACTTCTGCTTAAAAAGGAACTGATCCAAGTTAACGTTCCTATTCTTTTTCCTTTTAAAAAAAAGGAACTGAGACGTTCCTTTCACGTTTTTTTTTAAATTACGTATTTAAGTAATAATAAACGTGATAGGAGTAATTTTATCATTACTTTTATATGGTGGAATGAAAATAGAAAAAAAAATACGAAAATTCTCCCAATGAATCCGTCCACTTCCACCACTCGGAATCTGACAAGGGGTTAAGGGACAAGGGGGATTTTCGAAAAGATGGAAAGTCCCATACTATTGTTCCTTGTCCTCCCTTATTGAGTCCTCTTAAAACAGCCCTCGGACATCCCTTCATAATAGTCGAATCCGCAACATGCACCCTATTTCAAGTTTCCTTGAAGTAAAAACTAAAAAAAAAATATATATATTAAAATAATTGTCACTAATTGTTTCCAATTTTGTTTCTTTCTTGTGCGTGTGACTGCGAGTGAGTGAGTGTGAGTGTGTGCGTGTGACTACTACGAGTGTGTGTGTGAGTGTGCGTGAGTGTGAGCTCGGATCAAGTCTTTGTCCACCCTAGAGCCTAGAGATCGATGCACAATGGACGGATGGACGTTCCGTCTCCAAACATAAACCTCTTCCATTCATTGATCAGTACGCGTTTTTCCCCACTTCTTTACTGCCTTACCCCTCCCTCATGCCTGAAAAACCTCCCAATGGGTCAAAAAAGTAGGCTACTCTAAATCACCCCCCCCCCCCCCTCCAACATACACGCCCACCTTGCTGCCGACGAGACAATGTATAGCCGACATTTATAAATCATGCCACAAGGAAATGGACATTTTTTTCAATCGGTCTTCGAAGTTTTCCAACCGAAAAGAAAAGAGCAAGAAGGAGATAAGAGGAAATCCAAATGTGATTTGTTTGTTTTTTATCGTGTTTGGGTCCCTCTATGGATGAATGAATCCTATGCTGTTTGCTTTTCTCGACGTTCGATGAAAAATGAGGGGAATATTTCAGTGCATCCAGAATGAACAGTGATGTCACAACCCCTAGTCACAACTCCTAGTCACAATTCCTAGTCACAACTCCTAGTCACAACTCCTAGTCACAACCCCTAGTCACAACTCCAAGTCACAACCCCTAGTCGCAACTCCTAGTCACAACCCCTAGTCATAACCCTTAGTCACAACCCCTAGTCACAACATTACCGTCACCACAGGAGGAACGATGTTGTGCAGGGAAGTCTCGAGTCGTTATAGATTGGTGAACACTATTTCTCAAAGAAACTTTCACTATCCAATGACGACGTGGGTCTTTGTCAAAGAGATTGCACTTTCGAAATGAATGTCTTAGTAACAAAATGACAAATACAGAGTGCCACCGTAGAATGGTTTATCTCGACGCGGTAAAATACTTAAACCACGTTGGTTTATCTTTATTGAAGAAAGTAGCAGTGAAAAAAATAAACACCATTGAATGCTATATCATTGTCAAAGATATTGCACTGTTGAATGGAATGTCTTTGTCAAAGAGATTGCACTGTTGAATGGAATGTCTTTATCAAAGAGGTTGCACTGTTGAATGGAATGTCTTTGGCAAAGATATTCCACCGCGGAATGTCTTTTTTTAACAGAGATTGCACTGTTAGTTTTTGTGTTGTTACAGGGCGCTCCAACCGTTTTTCTGGTATAATTCTTAGTAAATAAAATATATAATATTGTTAATTATGATGTTTTGTATTAGTATGTGGCTAGTGACATTTCTTGTTCTTTATGCTTTTCAGTTTTTGTACGTGGGAAGGATAGACATTAAACAGATAACATTAAACGTAGTTGTCAAAGAGATTAAACTATTCAATGTATGGAAAGTCTTGTAAAACAAAACCGAGTAGTATCGAATGGAACGTCTTTGTCAAAGAGATTAGAGTACATAATAGAAGGCAGTGAGTAGAAAGGGTTCTGTTGACTCACTCCACCGCAGAAATGCGCGCTCGAGTCAAACGGAAGGAGACGGAATCTTGATAATAATTGTCCTAGGCATTTCGTCTTAGGAATATAATGAAAGCTCGGGTGGGGGGGGGGGGGGGGGGGTATTCTCAGCACTTTGGACTTCTTGCTCCCAGACGTAAATAATTACGCGCTCCCTCTTGTTCTGTTGTGAAGGCTGTAGGTGGACTCGCCCACTCTGCGCGTCTTATTACCGAGAGAGGTCTTCGTTTTTCTTCCTCGACCACAAAGTTAAATTTGTTTCACTCAACCGTGGTAGTCAATTTATAGCAATTTCAAAACAACCACGAGTACGGGAGTAGCGAAACAAGGATGAAGCATTACTGTTATTTATTTAAAACGTAAAAATGTATTACAAAGAGAGTAACACATGTTGTGTTTCGACGTTGAAATAGCTTTGGCGGAGGCGCCGGGTATAAATATATCCAGTCAACAAAAAAATAATGTTAATCGGAGGTCGTGTTTGGGTTTTATCGTGAGACGTGATACACGCACAGACGGACAGACAGACGGACGGAAAAGTGTTGCATATAGGGAAGATTAGCTCTTTAATTAATGAACATAGTTATACAAACCTGGAACTTTTGCTATTATGTCTCAGATATTTTAATCTTAAGTGTGGCTCGTTGGTCTTGTGGTTAGCGTATCTGCTTCCAATGCAGAAGGTCCAGGGTTCGATTCCCGTTAAAGTCAGAAGTTTTTTAACTTCTGATTTGGACTTCAGTCCATCAGTTCTTGTCTTAGGAGTTTGTAAACGGTGACTTTGGAGCCGTCCTAGCAACGAAGCACATAATAAATTTCAGAGTTGTTCTGAATCGGCCTTGTTGATTCTGGCGTTGATTCGCGGGTGTTCGCACTGTCCATATTACTGATTGCTATATTTCCTATTAAAAATATCGATCTTTGGTTGGTTATCGCTCACTCGTCGATTGCGTCGGGGCCTACAGGGTTGGCTTGGTCGCTTTGATTTAAAGTCCCCCACTGAAAATCAGTTCTATAACTGAGTGGGTAGACTCTAAATAAATTTATTTATTTATTTATTTATTTATTTATTTGTTTATTTATTTAATATAGGACATGCGTTTTAAGCATATTCCTGCTCGTCCGGCCGACTGACACCACAGGTGTATGGAATTTTGAGTAATTGTCACGGAAGTGGAAATATAGGGCTGTACATTAACAATTTTCCAAAAAATATTTTTAAATAATTTACAAAAAATAAATTGAATTTAAGGATATTGGATTTTCTTGACCAAATTCGTGAATTGATTCTGGTAGATCAAAATTGATATTAAAAATCTAATATTGTTGGGTTATCCATGTATGCTTTATTGACAACTATGTAAAGTTTCATACATGTCAGCTTCATCCGTGGTCTAGCGAATAGCTACGTGCCAGCTGCCAAAACTGTCCTATTCACCCTTAACGTTTTAATTTCACACATGAACGAAATAGAGGTAATAAAAAAGGAAAAGTGTGGTATTCAACTATAAATACGGTCATTCACTAACACTACGTGTTTTAATTTAAAAGTTCTTACTTATATTTTATGTCTCATAAACCTTAGCATCTTTCATTCCAGACAGTAAAATCCAATAGTACTAATAGCTAAACCAATACCAGAATATCAATAGCAAAAACCAACAGCAGAAGAATTGTTATTAGCAGTCAATAGTCAAAACAAACGAGCATTATCGTTTAACAACGCAATAATGTTTATGTAGTATCTAAACCCGTTTGTCATTTTGAATGAGAACATTGAAAAAGTTTTAAATCTACATTCTTCCGAAGCTCGAAAAAAAAATTCAAGTAAGAAAAACACCACAAAGAATAATGTATACTACACCGTTTCCAAGAGTTTTACTTAAAAATTTTAAAAAAATGAAAAGTTTCTTCAAAATATTTAAGTATGGAATAATTTCCGTTCTGTTAACATACGAAGGGATGTGATGGTATGTCGGGGTGGGTGAATGAACTGGCCTTGCGAGTCAGACGTGGTGAGGGGGAAGGGGGGGCAGTCAGAGCGAGTGGAACCAAGGAGGTGACGTTAATGGGGTTTGAGGGAGTCTAGGCCACCAATTAGCCCCCCTACCCCCGCCCCCCAACACTGCAACTATCCTAATTCCCATCGTAAGTTAGACTGTCAGCAGAAACGTAATGTATAGTTGTCCCGGAATAAACGCTTTAACGCTTTAAACGAACAATGCGGCTGATTGGTCACCGATCAAAATACATCATTAAATTATTAAATTCATACAAAATTGTTTGATTTCATATTTATTACAAAGCTAATTGACAGATACAAAGTATACATATCATTCCGACCTATCCTGGGGGCCGTAGAGAAGTCAAAGGCACACGGGAACTACGGACGAGAATTTTAAAAAAGATGAAAAGATTCAAGTTTCGTTATTATTAAATCACAATTGTATGAGTTTCGGGGCATTTGGCCGCGTCGCGAGTAAACATGTAATTGTACGTACCTCAACGTTTTTACCTCTGTGGGTAACATATTCATGAGAACTTAAGAGCGTTCGGAACATGCAGTTTTGCTACTCTCAACAGAGGTTCAAAGCTGCACCGATTACGCACAAACTAATAATAGAATATTTACTATATTTTACCCACTCTCAGATAAACGTTCAACCTATTTGCGCTATTAATAATATTAACGATCAACATTACCAAAAATGAAAAAAAAAATGTTGAATTGAGCTTTTATATAACATTTGCATGAAATGGTGAAGCATATTTTGAGAGTTTGACATAAGCTAGAACAGTTATTCGAAGTAGCGCTAATAGTGGATTTTGTTAACAACAATTGCTGAAATCGTTGCCGAGATGGCTATTATTAAGCTTCCTTAAAACGGAACAGAAGCGGATGTTAACACTCAATCAAATATTCCTTCAATAACGGTTTTTTCACTACCGAGTTCGTGGGTTTGCCACAGATCGCTCCACAGTAGTTCCGTGACTCAAACAAAAGAAGAGGCGCTTAGACCAAACTGAGCGTAAAACCGCCCAAAGCATTTTAGCGGGCTACCTGTTTCGAGGAAGGGTTAGAAATTAGAATTGCTTGTCTATTGTACGCTTGACAATAAAATTCCTGTCTTAATAAACAAACATTTTTTATAATTAATAATATATGAAATTATATTTGATATAAGCAACTCCAATACATTGCAAAATGTTTTTAATCAAAGCTCTACGACAAAAATTAGCATTTCACAGCAAATGGGTTACACTATCAACTTCAGAAATGGTAAAGCATGAGAAATGTTAATTTTGGTCGTGGAGCTTCAATTAAAAACATTTTGCAATGTGCAGGAGTTGCCGATTTCAAATATAATTTCATAAATTAGTAATTATAAAAAATATGTGTTTATTAAGACAATAATGTTCTTGTCAGGCGTACAATAGACGAGCAACTAACCACAACGTTCGTGTTATTGAAAGCTCATTCACTGAGCGCTACGGGGAGTTCTAAACGCCTATGTACAATAAATTGAGAAAACTTATTGAATTTATCTAAGCTCATCATTGAGCCTCCTACTCAGTCATTGTTGATATATTATGTATTGATTGATTTAATGAATGATTTATCAATGTATGGGTTTGCGTTGCAAAGTTATCAGATTACGCACATCGAAACGACCATTAACACCGCAATTAATTTCTGAAAATTTAAGATTTGTTTCTGATAAATTATTGCAATCGGAAACTTTGCCACTTTATTGTTCGATGTAATAATATAATATATTATACTTTATTATCCTATTTGCTTTTATTTCGTGGCCGTTTACTGTTGAGCCAAAAGCAAGTCCGTTTGTTACAAATAGCCATGACCAAATGAATATTCAGACATACTATTTTTCCTTTTCATTATTCTCTGTTGCTTACTTATTTAATCATAAATCACCTAACGATTATTGTGTGATTCGCAAGCCTACTGAAAGTTCAGGTGTATTTTGTTGTATTGTATTATTTAATTATGGGCGATGTACAGTTCAACCACGGGCCACGTCAGATATATTACTGACGATTATTATGTGATTTGCAAGCCAAGTGACAGTTCAGGTGTATAATTAATTGTTGTATTATTTTAAATTATGGCGGTGTATAGTTCAGCCACGTTCAGATACATATCTGACGATTATTATAATATGTGATTCACGCTTTAGAACGCTAAAGTGGTTTAGGACGTATAGATGTATAGATTTATGTCAGGAGAATTGGGTGGAAAAGTCTCCCGGAAATATACGACGAGCTACGATAATCGACTGTGTGACCTTGTCAAAATCAGCTAATACCTGCTTAGGGCTAGTACGGGCGAGCGCGATCTGTTGTGTAGTTGCGACGCGTCGGAGGATGTGGTGACATACCCCTACGCGATCAACAGCTAAAATTGAACTTTCCAAAATCTAAAAGTTTGTGTCTGAAAGTAAGTGCAGTGAAAAGTTTATTCCTAACACTGGTTTTGGTTATATCTGGACTTACATAATGCAGAGTAATTAAATGTAGCCCTCCGTGGCCTTGGGAGAGTTACTTGATTATTTTGTTATTGTGTTCACACTCACTTGTGGAGCCCGGTCATTGCATGGTAAACGTAGGCCTAAGGGGGGGGGGGGGGGGATTAAAGGTTTTTGGTGAAATTAGCAAAACCAAAAGCTTCTCCACTCATGGCCATATTACACAATAGGCCAACGGCAACAAGGCACGTGGTTAGGGTGTCCCCCTGTTGCACGTAATATGTATAAAAAATTATCACAACTGTCAGCTAACAGGATGGATTAATTTAGTAAATGGCATAATACTGAACTTATTTGTTGTTTGTGATGTTCACCTTCAAAACCTTACCGCAACGTCTGCAAAAAACATGTTGCGATGAAGGCATGCAATGAGCTAATACAAAGCAATGGCTATTGTGATCAGGCTAGAGTTTCATTGGATGGGCGTAGCGAGCGAAGCGAAGATTCCATTCTACTACACTGGAGAAAAAAATCCGGAATGTTTTTTTTTTTTTTCTTTTTTTTTTTCTTTTTTTTTTTTCTTTTTTTTTTTCTTTTTGTATTTTTGTCTGTTTGTCCACACGATTCCGGCTAAACCGATACTCCGATTGCGATGAAATTTTATGGAGGCCTTCGAAATCTCTGAACTTAGAACTGCCACGTTTTTTGAGCGCAGTCGGAAAATTTTTTCTCATGAAAATCGCAATTTTACGATTTTTTTCGATTTTTAAAAAATTTCTTCGACTTATAACACCTACATGCTTTATCCGATTTAATGATTTTTTTACAGAACCTTTATTTTATGAATTAAGATATACTTGTGAAATTTGAGCGCAATTGAAATAATATTTATCATAAAAATCGAAATTTTACGGGTTTTTTCTTTTTAAACAATTCTTTGACTGATAACAACCTACATGCTTTATCTGATTGAAATAATTTTTTCGCAGAACCTAATTTTATGAATTAATATATTATTGTTAAATTGAGCGCAATCGAGAAATTATCTCTTATACAAATTTCAATTTTACGATTTTTTTAAAACAATTACGATTAATTAAAAAAAATTAAAAAAATAAAGTTAATTTTTTTATTTTATTTTATTTAATTTAAAAAATTTCAATTTAATAATGATTTTTCCACAGAACAACAGAAAATTCGCATAACACATGGCAGCTCAATGCACCAATTACGCTCATCCAACAACGCGGCGGGACTTAAGCGTTTTCCTAGTAAGTTTCATATTATGTATGCTGTATTTGTGGGATTCGCAAGCCCAGTGACAGTTCGGGTGTATTTATTGTTTTTTGTTTTATGGCTATGTACTTATCAGCCACGTTGAGCTAAGTTTGTTCATCAATGGCAAAAATAACTGATTCACTAGATCCAATACTAGATTCTACGGGAAAAGGTTTTATGGATGAGCGTAGCGAGCGATGCGAGCGAAGCGAAGAATCCATTTCACTACACTGGAAAAAAAATCGGAATGTTTTTTTTTGTATTTTTGGCTGTTTGTCAACACGATTCCGGCTAAACCGATACTCCAATTGCAATGAAATTTTCTGGAGACCTTCAAAATCTCTGAACTTAGAACTGCCATGTTTTTGAGCGCAATCGAAAAATCATTTCTCATGAAAATCGCAATTTGACGATTTTTTTTGATTTTTTAAAAATTTCTTTGACTTATAACACCCGATCCGATCCGATTTTATCCGATTTTAATGATTTTTTCACATAACCATAATTTTATGAATTAATATATTCGTGTGAAATTTGAGCGCGATCGATTGATTATTTTATATGAAAATCGCAATTTTACGATTTTTTTTCTTTTTTAAATTACGATTAATTAAAAAAATTACAAATTAAAAATTAAAATTTATTTTTTATATAATTTAAATTAATTTTTAAAAAATCTTCAATTTAGTAATGATTTTTACACAGAACATCAAAAAATCCGCATAACGCAGTAATGGTAGCTCAATGCATCAATTACGCTCATCCAACAACGCGCCTGAAAAAGCGTTTGCGGAGCTTCCTAGTATATTATATACATGCATACGTATTTTTTATATGCAAAATAATTTAATATTGAACCTTGACATGTGACATGGAATATGATATGACAAAAATGAATCGTTCCAGTGTCAAACGTCAGTGGGACATCAGGGTCAACCCCTATAGTCGTGATAAAGAATTGGTCAGGGTAGGGGAAGTTTTATTTTACTGAAATTTAGTTCAGACTACAGTTTTTAAATGAAGAACTATTAAAGATTCAATTTCCGTTTTTTGTTATATAAAAGTTCGTCAATACTATGATCTAAGTTCTTGAGAAGTATTTTGGTGGAAAATGCTGTCATGTAGTACGTTTTACGAATATATTATTTTGGGAGGATTGAGCGGAGGTGTCTCCAGGAAATATACGACGAGTACGTCAATCTTCTGTGTGACTGTCGAAATCAGCTGAACGGGGTGGTTAGGACGGGCGAGCGATTTTGTTGTTTTAGTTGCGACGCGATAGCAATAGTGGATGAGGAATTAGGCGACCAACAGAAATTACTTTCGAATAAACTAGTTCGTAGGCCTATAGAGTATTGCCTAAGTTCATTGAGAACATCACTAAGTGTTTCTCAATCTCACATTGGATGTGGTTATTTCTGGACTTGACGCAATGACCTGTAAGAATTTACGACTCCTTTATGAGAGTACCTCGATTATGTATTTTGTAAATTCGTATTTGTTCTCATTCACTTACTAGCCTCACAGAAGCTATTTTTTCAAGTGGGGCGGGGGGTGGAATAAGTTGTTTGGCTTCCTCTATGCGCAAGCACTGAATACATCCTATAGTATACTGACTAATTAGTTTTTTCACTTGTTGTAGCTTTGATGATGTATGGCGTGACTGGATGTCTAGCATTCAATTGGGGGAGGGGCCTTGGGAGGAATTCTCATTATCCCCCCACCCCCCATCACATCTTCTTCCTACGCGCCTGTTCACATGGTTTCTCAGTTATTGCAGGGCAAAGAGCATACTGTGATTATTACACTATTTTGCTTATAAAAATAATGACTGCTGCTATCCACAACAATATTTAGGCTTTTACACTATTTCAATAAATAATCATTATAACCAGTCGGGATAGTAATCATTCATATATTTTGCGGGGGGCAACTAATTGTAGGGGCCCCCAGGGGTCTGGGGCGAGCCTCAACCACCAGAGGCGAATTTTTTGCGAGTTATTTTATCCTCAATATGTCTTTTACAGCGATCTGAGGTATTATTTTTAAAGGAAAGATGAAGTGACCAAGACGTTATACATAAATATATTTTGTAATATTTACTTCAGATAATTTTGCTATTTAAGTTTAAACAAAACAAAACAATTAAGGTTTCAATACGTCTGACGAAAAAAGTCGCAATATTTTATCCTCTATGTGGATTTTACAGAGATTTGATGCAAAGATGAAGTGCCCTTGACGTAAAATTGTCATCTTTGGTCTTTTCTAAAATTGGTTCTCGTCACATTGCAAGGGGGGCAACTGCCCCCCTTGCTCCCCCCCCCCCCTGTGGACGTCTATGACATCACTGGAAATTAAATCAGTTATTGTTTCAGTGACAGAGTTGACTTCAAATACGAACTTATGAAGTTTATGAATTATGGTTGTAATTTGTAGGCCTACTCAGTGGCGGATACAGGGGAGGGGGGCGGTGAGGCGATCGCCCCCCCCCATGATTATGTCCTAGATCCGCTACTGAGCCTACTTATACTAAACCCATATAGCTAATACCACTATGTACTATCAATATGTTATTATATGGTAATATTATTGTTCGCGTCAGTTTGTAAATACAACTGCAATTGAATGAACAAGACTACAATCTAGATTTATCACATTTCCCAATATTCAACTGTTCCCTACCCTAATCATAAAAAAAAAACTGTTCACGCTCTCTCACTTCGCAAATCCTCTCCTGGCGATGCGCAGAGAAAAACGGCAAACTGAGATGTATTCCAGATTTGGGAAAAAAAAAAACAATTACACCCACGGGAGTGTTTCCCGATCAACCAAATCGAGAAATAAACATTTCTAAGTTGTATAGAAATGATAATTAGGGTCACCACTGGCCAAGTCGGTTTGGATCCTTGTGCGTGCTTGTGCGATTGTCTTTTGTTACCTAGTTCTTACAAATGGCAAGCCTTTCTTGATGGTGTCTGCAGCATCATGGCAGCATCGATGGTCTGCAGGTGGTTTGGAAGAGGGTGGGGTGGGGGGAAGGTAGGCAGGTAATACAGACTCAACCTCTACCGTCATGGCTTTCTCGTAGTTCTAATAGTGACCGCAAAATTTGAGCACGCTCGCAGGAGCCGAGCACTCTTAAGCTGTTTAGCTAGTTATTGCCTCAGCCGATACCACAATCTTATACTTCTCATTTCAAATATGTCTATTAAACAAGTACTTCGCGCGCACAAGAAGAAAGTTCACTTCTTGTTGTAATTTTATCAATTATATGCAACTTTCTGAAGACAAAAATGCGATAGTTACTGTTTAGAAAACATTTGTATTTGATTTACTCATGACATTGAAAGCGAGAAGAATTTCGGACGCAGGAAATGTTCAGATTGGCATTAAATCCGCAAGACCTGTGGTTTCCTTACTCTGTCTGGCGAGCGCTTCATGTATGATAAGTAAGCTCAACATGTATGATTAGCTCAACATGTCTGATTAGCACAACATGTCTGACCATCACAACATGTATAATTAAACACAATATGTCTGACAATCACAACAAATATGACTAACACATCATGTATAATAAGCACAACGTGTATGACAATCACAACATAGCACATGTATTATGATCACAATTCACAACATGTATGAATTGCACAACATGTATGATTAGCAGAACATATCTGACAATCGCAAAATGTATAATTAGCACATGTCATCTGCTCTGTCTGTCCTGTGCACTTCATTGGAGACCCGGAGAACGTCATTCATTGATGAAATCCGTGTGGTGCCCTAGCCCGGGGGCTGGGGTCGATACCCGAGACACCCACACCCACACCCACACCCACACCCACACCCACACACACACCCACACCCACACCCACACCACACCCACACCCACACCCACACCCACACCCACACCCACACCCACACCCACACCCACACCCACACCCACACCCACACCCACACCCACACCCACACCCACACCCACACCCACACCCACACCCACACGCACACCCACACCACACCACACGCACACGCACACGCATGGTACAACATGCATGTGATGTTGAAGTAGATATGTAGTTTTTCTGAATGGATATTGAATGGATATAATAAATATTGTGAAGAAAGGAGAGAGACCCGGCACCTCCACCAAAACTGAAACTTGATTGTTAAAACATGCCAAAAATGATTGAGTTCAGATCAGTAATGTAACTACACGCACTTTCACGTCTCACGATGGACGGAACATAGTAGTGCGTAGTTTTTCAATTGTCACAGTGGGAGGGATTTCAAGCTAAAATTCACAAATTGAGCAACAACTCGTTCTGTTCTGTAATGGTATCCGCCCTCGGCACATCGACAAATTGAGTTGCTAGAAGCGATGCAAAACTTGTCTGAAAGTGGAAACAAAATGTATTTAATTAATTTGTGGGGAGGGGGGGGGGGGGGCAAGACAGGCAAGCAGGTATAGACAGACATAGGCAGCCAGACAGATAAGTTATTGGACTAATTACAAATAATATTAATTTTAATAATGAAGTATTTATTTATATTAGAACCTGTTATATTAATGATGAAGTTTTTAGAATATTAGAGTGTATTTGTACCAGGCGTACAACATATATCACGAGAAATAAGTTTCTACTCCACTCTGTAAATTAAATGGCGCGGATTCGCTGCGACACATGTCCAATAAGTGTGTGTTCTCCCTGGCACACCGGCTTTGTTTTAACGATGAAAGACTGCTCGTTGAAATGTCAAACTGAAGAGCACTTTAAATAATTAATAACTCCCAGACTAGACTATATTAAACCATGAGAATATTTAAAACTGCACAATCCGTTAGCGAGACGTAAGTGAACGTTTGAGAGAGGTTGATTATTACGGCGATGAGACGAGACTGCACAGACAGACAGACAGACAGACAGACAGACTCGCACACGGTTCAATATAGTCAGGGTAGACGCTTTAATTCGGCGATAAATTCAAGAGAGACAGTGCAATTAAATAAAATAGCGAATTTTGAAAGAGTTTAAAGTTGAAATAAATCTCAATTTTAACGTGAGAGTTTTATGGTTTTGCCGGGAAAATTGGGGTCATAGAGCAAATACCAAACTGCAAAAATATAGCTGTAAGTCCTTGGAGAGAGTTACTGAAAGATTCTCTTATTAATAATCTAGGGATATTTCCCTCGACAGCAAACCACGGCTTGGTCACCGCAGGTAGTTGCGCTATTGTTATCACGCTGTTTCCATGTCGCGTTATACCGTAAACTTACTCACTTCAATACATGTAATAGTTCTCTGTTTCTATGTTGTACCAAACATGAATCAAAAACTCACGAATCTGTATTTGTTTCTTTCAAGATTATTTCCATTAATATTAGTAACAGTTTTTTCACTTCCTATTCATTTTTTTCTTCGTTTATTGTAAAATTTTATTAATGTATAAATATGTAAATTACTTGTAATTGCTTTTTTGTGTCGAAAGGCAAACATATGGTTCAAAGGCAGAACTTTGTTTATAGTTCTCACTACAGATTTTTCTGTCATGGATCGAATAGATGTTCTATAGACCGTCAGAGATTAAGAAGATGATTGCCTACTGAGACAGGCCTACGCTGCATCAATGTAACCACAGATGAATCAGGAGAAAAGAGTCACCAGACGAGAAATAAGTCGGTCTTGTTATGACCTGTTGGTGGGGAGGGGTAGGAGGGGGGGGGGTAGATATTACAATATATGAAATAACTTTGATGACTATATTAGTTAACAAGGTAAGAAGTAACCAACATAGAACATTAAAGTTAAATTAGGTTTGTAAAAACGAGAACAAACGCTGGTGAATAATTGAACTAAAAACCTGAACTGAATCGAGAATCACTCAAAGTGGCTGTTCCATATAAAACAGAGCATACTTTAAAATAACACACACGTAAAATAGAAACATTTTGAAATTCACCAGACGAAATCTGCTTCTAAAAACACGATTCGATGTATGTTGGTCTTTTTGTCGTCTTGGTATACCGTGTGTTGCAAGTCGAGACGGCAGTGATGTATGAAGCCGCCACCTTGCACCCCATACTTCACATTGGGGGGGGGGGGGGGAAGCCTTGCACCACGGAAGATTGCAGCCGTCACCAGGGCACGGGGGCACTGCATCCATCATGGTAAGTGGAAGTACACCGTAACTACGGAAAATTTAATAAATAAAGGCCTACGTATGCTACTAAGTACTAAGCATCGTCGAGAATAATATGCATCATATGATATTTAGAAATTCATTGAACTCAACATGCTCTTAGTAGAAATTGTTTTTAGTTTTGTAGCAACAGTTTAACCACATTGATGTGGATGTTTATGACAGACGTTATTTTTTGTGTAATATAGACAGCCAGTTGAAAAAAAGAGAAATTTTTCGAAATATTGCTACATGATGAATACAATTTCCTACCTAAGAGCAGTGTTGAGTTCAATTAATTTTTAAATAACATTTACCTGTTCTATTAAAGTTTCTTTTTACATAATATGATTTGCTATACCGTTTGTTTTCCGTTTGTAATCATTTAAGGTCGACCTTGAAAAGTACCTTTGAAGAGTTCCTAACCCCCCCTGACTCTATGACTATTTAAATTGTATTTGTAGTAAAGTTCCTGTATGAGTACGATGTAGTGCATATCCAAGGATTGTCAAAACAATTGTCACACAACATATAATTCACATATACTTATTTACAATATTTATCTGGTACTAGCTCTGTGTCTACTAGACTAGTGGTGCTACCTCATGAAACCGAGACAAAGAACAAACTCTGTGTGGGGGGGGGAGGGGGGGGGGGAAGTTCCGCTTGACAAACGAGCCGGATTTAAAATTTGTCGAAGCGACGTGGTGGCTATATATATTGAATTTATGTTCGGTAAAAAGTTGTGACATTTTCGCTTGGTATATTGATAAACAGTTAGACGTCGGCTGCGGGTGGCTTGGTATGTAAATGTCAGAAGAAGAACACCGTGTTATTAAACCGGGCTTAAGACAAGACGTTCACAGGTGAGTGTTCGTCATGGGGAAGTTACGAAGAAAATAAGAGACTTGGAATTAAAGTTTAAACGAAACTTAATTCTGCATAAGCAGCAGTGTCCGTACAACATAATCAGTGGGCTTCTCTCCAACTAAGGAAAAACGAGCTCATTTTGTCGTTTCTATTATTTATATGGTACTGATAACATATTGGTGACAAACTTTTAATTTTGGGAGCTAAGCTTCATTTTTGTTTTTGTTTTTACGAAGAAAAACCTGTTACTGGGTACAATGTATGCCCCTCTTCAGCTAGGTATAGTATAGTTTGGATTATTGTGATTGTGAAGGGATGTCCGTGGGCTGTTTAAGAGGAGTCAATCCCTGTGTTTGCATAAACGACTAAGGAAAACCTCTGAAAAACCTTCAGTCAGGATATCCGGTCATGACGGGATTCGAACCTGGGGCATCCCGAATCAGAGTCGACACACACAACACTCGTCGGCTGAACTCCTTCTTTACATGAATAACTTGTCTCTATCTGTGTGTGCCACGTTTCACTATAAAAACCGAACATGATTGATATACGATGTTTATTGTTGACATTGACATTCATCAAGGATGATACACAACGTTTAAACTTTAAACTGACCCTATTGCTCAAGGGGATCCGGCTAACTCATAGACCCGGCACCTCCACCAACAATGCTATTCCTATGGAGTTTTAAACTTTTCTCGCTCTACCGGCACCTCCACCAACAATGCTATTCCTTGATTTAACCTTTTCTCGCTCTACCCGGCACCTCCACCAACAATGCTATTCATATGGAGTTTTAACTTTTCTCGCTCTACCCGGCACCTCCACCAAATATACTAACCAGATCAACGTTGTACAACTATAATCTTCCCTCCATATCTTAGGTTCTCCCACACCAACTTGTATTATTCTCATGCATCTGATGTCTTCGATTTAGCAATACCGTATATTTGGGGTTCTCTTCAATCAAGATCTAATTTGAAAAATGTTCCTCATTCTTAGCCTTCAATAACATTCGCCCGACGGTTACGATAATCCTAGCAATTCCCAGTCGGCATAGTCATCGCCCACTAAAACCTTTCTTGAGAGGAGATAAATGAGAATTTTTTATTTTAAACATCAGGCTTGTGTACAAAAACATATATAATAGTATAATGTAAATTGTATATTGACTTTGAATCCAATACAACAAATATAGTTCTGTGACTTGTAGTGGGAGCAGATTCGCAACTTTACGCAAGTTTCGTCCATCCTCTGGTTATTTCACAATTACTCGGCCCTAGACGTCATCGATGATCTACAAGCAACTTTCAACAGGAGTTCTCTACGTTCTTGTTCCAATCCTCTCACTCATGTATCGATTATCCTTCGACAAGACAAGATTGAACGAACATGGTTCATCACCCCCCCCTCCCCCCCCCCCGATGCATCTTGTCCAGACAGACTGGGAATGGGAAGATTGCCACAGAGAAATTTGCATTTTCACGATTGAGAAACCCCGAGTACTCACAAAAACTCTGTTAGATAGGTCGGGAGGGGGTAGGGGGGGGGGGCAGACAACCCCCCTCCATCTTGTGTCGGTTTGTCTCTCACCTTACATTGTCTGGCCAAGTCCTAAAGTTTCGAAGACCTCGTCTCGCGTCTAATGACGATCTTTTATGAGCGTTTATGCATTGTCGTTGTGGTTTAATGAGGCCTCACTTCTGCATTCTACGAAGACATGAATCACTACGAAGAAAGTGGAAACAATAGGTTGCTCGCGAAACATACAGTTTGTCCTATCTAAGATGTCCCTTCCCACAAAAAGTGAAACTTTCATGGTCGTTACAATATACAAAACGTATCATACTTTTTTTTTTATTAGCGAAATTCTACCCTAATTCAATTTTTGGGAAGAAGTCTGAGAATTTCGAGAAACTGAATATCACGTTTGAATCAGTCTCAATCTGAAAGGCGGGTTTTATGAATCGATTTAGTGTCAATATAGATCAAACTGTTGGGAAAAAGTGAGCCCCCCACATCCCCCCAACGATTACGGAGTGAATGCGTATAGAAAAGGGTTTTAGTATGGGGACGAATATAAGAGTGGGCAAAGAAAACTGCCATCGTAGACATGACCTATGTAAGGAACACATCACTAGATAAAGTGTGGCCAGGTTTGACTACATGCTCATATTTTACTTTTCTTTTTCTTCTGTTCTCTTTTCTGGACAATATTTTAAATCGTAATATTTTCCATATCGTCTTTTATCTGTTAGCGCGCTTTACGACAAAGACGAAACTTCTCCAAGCGGAATAAAATATCACACGATCCAAAATACGAATGACAGTTTTAAGGGTCACATCAATAGGAAAGATTTCAAAGACGGGATATTTTTAGTGACAAAATCGAACAACGAAAAGTCACTAGCCATGAGCTGTTTGTTAACGGTCACAATTTGTCACAACAAAGTTCCATTTTACTCGGACAAAGTAGATATGGGTTAACAGCATTCTGTTCGAATGGACAAAGATCAAATCACATTGAAATAAGCAGTAAAACGCCACAATTCTAGCCAGAAATACGTCCGTACTTTTCAAACTACGTCTACATTTATATAGCGATCAAAATGAATTTTGTGTGCAAACTTACAAAGGTAATGACTATGATTTGAATTCCAAATTTTGGTCCGTTTGGTCGAAAGAATTTGTAAACGTCGACGTAAAATTATCCATTTTTGTGGACTTTAAGGAATCGCTTCAAAATCTGCGGCTTACATAGAAAAGGACTATACGTATTTAGGAGGGGGAAAAACACAACAAAGTTGTGATTTTTCTGTTTGTAATTCGAAAAATACGAACGTACTATAGACTCGATATGCTAAACGAACGCACCCAAGCCTCTCAAATAGTAAGAAAGTAAGAAACGTAACCAGTATAAAATAGAAATCAATCCAGAAATTAAAAAATGCATCTCAGTGGGGTATCGAACACCGGTCTCCCGATTGTCGGTCGAATGCTTTACCCCTAACATACCGAGAGGGTTCTTTGTAGATCTGAATAGATTATACGTCTAAATACTGCTGAGACGGATTTTTAAATTTCTGGATTGATTTCCATATAATCAATTTCACCTACGGGAATGTTTCCCGATAAATGAAATTGAGAAATAAACTAACCAGTCTCGAAACTCGGAATGTTACTAGCAAATAATGAGTTGTACTTTAAAGCCTGCCCAGGGTCAATTCATGCCTCTCTTCAGGTGACTACAATATGGCTATATTGCCGATAGGACAATTGTGAAGGGATGTCCGAGGTCTGTTAAGGACGTAATCCCTTGATTCGCATTAACGACTGAGGAAAACCTCGGTGAAACCTTTAGTCAGGATTGCCGGTCTCGACGGAATTCGAGCCCGGGACCTTCCGAATCAGAGTCGCGCGCTTAACGCTCGAGCCAACACTGTCGGTAAAAGAAAGCGCATGTTCGTCCCATGGAGCTGGAACGGTACTATCTAGAACTCCATGTTCGTACATTCTGATTGGAGAGAGTCAGCAATATGCTAGTTAAGTTCTCGTGTGCTTTGTTTTGCAGCATTGAGCGAACCAGGAGTCGTAATGTAACGTGTGTTTACTTGAGAGGAGGAGGAGAATGGATGAAACATTAGTTCAATTAGAGTTCGACGTCAGACAAATCACGTCATATCTCATCAGTGGGTACCGACGGGTTTTATCTGTGGGGAGAATTAGTTGGGGGGATAAAAACCAAGAGCTGATTCGATACATCGATCATTGCGAGATATATCGAACTCTCGAGTGATAACGATTGAATCAGTCAGAGGTGAATCGATCACTCGTTGGGTCGATCGGCATTATCGTATGTGAAGCAAACTCTTAAATCTGTCTAAAAAATACCAGCTTAAAATGTCCAAATTCATAGTCACATCATCACACGTCAAAATGATGAAATTCACACATTCAGTATAGCACACAAATAATTCAATTAATCACAAACATTTTTTAATAAAGTACCATCTGAAAACCATCTGATTACTGGTATTAAGAAGACGGATACGTTTAGCATTAAATAGAAACAAATGTTACTATCTCACTACAAAAATCTAATGAGTAAAAACTTGTTGGCCTACTTACTAATGAGTTTTTATTAACTGCTCAGGGTGGCAACATTTTTTAAATTTGTTAATGATTGTATCGTCATGGTTTGATTATATTTTATGCACTAAATTTTGTGTAATAATAATTAATCTGAGTGTATACTTTCCACATGAGTAACCAGGGTCAAGACAAAATGCAATGTTTCATGAACGTATATGAAACTGCATAATATCATTGTGTCACGCAAATAAAACTATATTGTATTATTGTATTGTTCCACTGAAGATTCTTTTTGTGCAGCTTTGCATTGTTTGATATTTGTTGCAGGTCAAGAGTGAATTACGTCTGTTAAAACAATCTCTTTAATGTGATTACTTTGTGTATAACTTCTTTTTTGAAAGTAGAAACATTTTCATACATTTTCCATAACTTTATTATTTTTATTAGGACAGGAAAGTGTAATACTTTTTCATTGTATTAAACTATTAATAAGCCAACTGATAAATTATTGTTACTATTCAACAATAACTTATCATTAGTGGGATATCATAAATTAGAAATTTACATTCCGTTGAGGGCATCTACAAACAAAAAGTGAGAGTAATGTATGATAATTCCTGCCGTATCACCCTTCGATTTGTGTCATCGCATACATTTGAGATATAGTCAAAATATAATTCCTCACTATATTAAATTTTCATTTATAAATTTGAATTATTTATTTCACATTTTTTAAAATAAATTTAACTAAAGGTTTTATTTTTAGAACTTTGTTTACCAAACATAAATAAATGTACATAAACATATACTGTTTGTTATCTCTTTCCTATCATTTTGTAACTGAAAAGTATAACAAAATAAAATTTACTACATATGACAGAGAAAGTAGTTTTTTGAACCTGTGCATGTAATAGAAATCTTTAAGTGGGCATCGCACCCGTGCACATTTTCCGCAATGAGAACCTCGTATGCAAACACTGAGCCGCCCCACATAAATCCACTTCATCTCCTCCAGCCCGTTAACACGGCTCACTTTGGGTCATTATTTATTAAAATACCTTGAAAAACAAGCAAAGTGGTTGAACACAGTTTTCCAATTACCCAAATAGCGTCCGGTGCTTCGATAATACCCCCGTATATCGCTCGCAATGTGGTATTTTAAACGTCGTCGTCCCTTTGCGCGTTGCATCGTACGAGAGCGCTGCATTATTTATCTCGCAGACTGAGCTGAATACTCGGCAGGAGTGGTGCTAGATTTACACCCGCTCTCGAACCCGTAAGCCTGCTGGATTATAGGAGGATCTGATGCTTAGGTTATGTGAGGTTAGGACTTGCCCTACTGTGAGTTAGGACTTGCCCTAGTGTGTTAGGACATGCCTTAGTGTGTTAGGACATGCCCTTAGTGTTAGGACATGCCCTGTGTGAGTTAGGACATGCCCCAGTGTATGTATAGACGGTCGGTTATGAGTGATTACAAATACATACAAATGATTGTTAGAAATACATACATTACGAAATTTTCAGTGGGGGAGAGGGTGGAGGGAATTCACCAAAGGAATAAAAAAGCTTTCTACAGCAAGTACTTTTTCAGATAATAATTAAATTATGTTTTATGTTTGTCTAGTGCGAGCACACTGTCGGTTCCATCATGAAATTACCTAGACTCAATTACATTAATAACTGATGTTATTGAGTCTAGCTAATTAATACGGTAATTAATTATTACTTAACAAATATACAAGTCATACATAAATAAAACACAAGACTCCAGACAGTAAACATAAGTGGTCTTCTGACAAGAGCGTTCTGTTTGAACATTTGCGGTTGAGGAGGTGAACACACGTTACTTTGACTATCATCACAAATATGAAACAGAGATTCCCGCAAACAATGTGCGGTGTGGACATTGGTTTTATATTTTTACTATTACAATTATTAACTTTGCCTAAAAAACTCGAGTCTTTCATTATATATATTATTATGAGTTTATTATTTCCTAATATATACGGCAGTTAATGTAATCAAGTTTGTAAATAGCTCGTAGTAAAAAATAAGTATAAGAAACCATACAAATTTAGAAAAATAGACAATACAAACAACATAAATATTATATTTAATTAAATCAATCCAGAAATTACAAAATCCACCTCAACTAGGGATCGAACCCAGCCAGCGGGAGACCCGGTCTCGATACCCGGTCGAGGTGGATTTTGTAAATTTCTGGATCGTATTAAATATAATCAATTTCAATCCCGACTATAACTACATCGACGAAAGAAGAGTTGTCGGGATTTAGCCGCGTATTGTTCGTGGAAGCACAGTTAAAAACCCAACACTCTTTGGTTGCCATGTAACATATTTATGAAAATGTAATTTGGGTGCACACTCGACATAAAACCCAGCTTCAACGCTTCTTAAGAATCATAGGAAGGATTTATAAATAATGCATTTCCATTATTCATGTATCTTGCGCTGTAAAACCTTTGGATGTGTTATGCACGTCAAAGAGTATAAATAAAGTATAGGGGACTTGCTGTATACAACGGAATAGCATTGCCCTAAAACTAAAGCATTAAGATCTAAAGAGGAGTTTTTTTAATGTACTGAGACTTCGAAGATATTGAACCATCCTTAAATATTGTTTTCTTTTCTTTAGTGCATACTCCTCGTAAAGTAAATGCAGTGGCTATAAAATGTTGTATAATGTTGGACGTCCAATTACAGACAGAATGCATTTTGTATCGAAAAACACTTCAGGGAAACAAAACTCTATATTTTATAACATTAAACATTGGTTCAAGAAAATTCCATTTAAAAAAAAAAAAAAAGATGATGCTTTGATAGCAGCAGACATGCTTAACACAGCTAACTCAGTTATTCCCAAAAATAAGGATTAGTTGAGTAAGTAAATTAGTTTTATGTCTCCTTGATTTGTTGAATGGCCACCTTATTGTTTATGTATATCTACCTTGCACATTGACTCTAGTTTATTTTCAAAGGGTTTTTAATTTGATAGGATGTTCATAAATATATTTTTGTTTTTTTAATAACCTGAAGACGGGAAAACCTACAAATTTCCCAATAATTTGATTAATTTTGTTTCTAAAAGTGTTTTCTTTTTAAATCAAAAATAAATAATATGAATTGTGCTAAGTACAATACAGGAACACATCATATGAAACAAAAAACATTCACACTATAAAAAAAAGTCTTACGCTATAATGCTCAATCTATAATTAGTAATGGTTCCACGGAAGCAACTGGACTACTTACTGTAGGGCTACTGTGCAATTTTTTTCTTTATAAACCACATTTCATAAGTTATTTATACAAGTAAAATAACAAAGAAACGCGAGACGGTAGAAGAATAACTGTAAATAAAGAGTGATTACACTGTGTTACGCATTAGGACCAGTCCTAAAAAAAACGCATTTAACTTTCAGTTTTGTGTTCGAGAAAGGTATTAGCTCACTTGGTTATTAATAACTGTTAGTTTTTAGGCTAGAGAAGAAGAGAAAATAGAAATATTTAACATGACAAAAAAGTGTAAATGGGATTGACATGTTTATCAAGTTGGTAATGGCTTTGGTTTGGTATCTATCACGTTGGTATTTGGTATCTTGGAGACACAGAATACAACTAAAAACCCAAACATAACGGTGAAATAGTTTATAAAAAGTTGTCAAGGACGTGAATACTTTATCTTTAGAAATGATCGTCGTCTAGTTTTATGTTGAAAGGTTCTCTTCTTATCCGCGCTTGGTGATAGGTTAGATTCTCTCAGAATGTCGGGTAAGATGGTGAAGTGTATGGAGGTACACAGAAACCCAATCAGGAGGTGATTGAGGGGTATGTTGTGGGGGGGAGGGGGGGGGGGGGGGGGGGGGGGTTGGGTGCCGACCTGACCGTAAAAGTTTGTTTTTAAATTAAACATTTAACATTTAAAAATAATCAAAAATAGCTAAGAAGGAATATAATATAAATCTATAGAAACACCACAAAACCCTTGGCCACAACGGCAGGGTGATAGAGCATGCTCTAGTGATCGGTAGAGAAAGGAGAAAGTGCGGGGCAGCGAGAACTGAGCCAAAACAGCACCTGCGCCCCAAAAACAGAATGAACTAGGACCAGAGTTGCGCGCTTGTAATGGCTTAAGTATAAAGGCACAGTTTTCAAACTCGATATATTCAACAAACCGTATTTTAAGACATATAAAAGGAAATGAAATAAGATGTATGACGAAGGGTAAAAAAAAAGCGCCACGGATATAACAATGTTGATAAAATAAACATTATTTGTGTTTTTGATATTGAAGAAAATGCAAGACT
Source organism: Sweltsa coloradensis (assembly GCA_024449915.1). Classification (NCBI taxonomy): domain Eukaryota; kingdom Metazoa; phylum Arthropoda; class Insecta; order Plecoptera; family Chloroperlidae; genus Sweltsa; species Sweltsa coloradensis. The sequence continues at coordinate 168,168 of JAMZAV010001580.1, read as the reverse complement.
TTAATGGATGTAGCATATGAAATTCGTTTATGATGTGTAAACCACACATCAGTCAAAATATTGATTTTCTTTGCTGGAGACGCAAACATGTTACAAAGTACACCTAGCTGCATCAATCTTAACATATTGCAGCGACATTTTATAGTTTCCATCATGTATGTCTATATAAAGTCAAGATTAATGAACGTAGCTACTTTACTCTGGTACATACTTTGTTTCTCTCATGAGTTATGTTGGTACTGGTCTTTGTTTTGTATTGTTCTAGAGTGCATTTTTTTTAGTACTCTCCATGTATTACAAGTGCATGTGGTAAATATATTCTTGGGTAATACCTAATGTTTTAATTTTTTACATGTCTACTCAGTGAATCTCGGTTAAATACGACCATAAATCCCAACTAAATTTGCCTACACTCTGTTTATGTCCATGCCATGTAATACCGAGTCCCTGTTGCTTTGTTCCTGCTTAGTTCTTTAGACATCGTAATAATGGTTAGTCACCACATATAACTTTTTATAGTTTCGTTATTATGTGCATGGTGTTGAAATGTTAGTAAAATGTAATGAATACATTTGTTCGCTTTGTTGCGAATCTGTGGCTAGTTGGGGTTTTATGACAGTGCAGCTCCCGTTCGCAACTGCGTCCCTTATTAGTTCATTCATTCATTCATTAATGTATTTGTGAATTGGTTCACTCAAATACAGCATTGCTGCCATTTTACATTGAGGTATAGACTAAAATAAATTTAAAAGCAAATAAAACATATCAAATCCAAATATATAAATTAAAAATATCAAAATTGACCGCCAAGGGGGTTTAATACACTTCTACCATCAAGTAAAATTAATTTAAATCCCTGTAGTTTCTTCCATCAGTAGTTTCTAATAGCTCTCCCCTTGATACTTCATTATGTCCTTTCTTTCGTACCCACTTCTTTGACATTGATCAGCTGTTTATGCATTTCTCTTGCAAGTTTTGTTGCCCCTTATTTATTTATTTTATTAATCTTCTTTGCTCAGATGTTTGTAAATATATAAATAAGGTAAAATCACATAACTGATTTTCAGTGGGGGACTTTAGATTACAGCAGACCAAGCCAACCCTGTCACCGCATGTCCTGATCCGATCCTTAAAAAATAAAAAATCACTTCTGGGGGGTGCGTAATTTGGTCAGGAAAACTGGCTCTTACCATGTATATTTTGAAACAAATTTGCAAAAAATGCACTCAACTAGTTCGGCAGTTAGCTACTTACTTATATTGAACATCGCGCTAGTCAAACTAATAATGTAGCGCCCACACTTGTAAATTGAAACTGAAATATTTAGCTAATTTTTTACTTTTTGCACTCTGCATTTCTGGTAATAACTAAGCGGGGGTCTCATATCATAGGGGCGTAGAGCCAAACAAAAATAATTATACAGAGGAAACGTTATGCCTCTCTGAAGGTACCGTTTGGTTCATACGCCAGTCTGATTGAATGATGCAGCTCCATCTAATGGAGCTTATGCCGCAAAATCCCGTTTTTGACGAAAATGGAACGTACGCCCCTATGAAACGTATACACGCTAAGTACATTATCCTTTGAAACCAACATGATCGAAAACGTTCAAAATTCTCACAGCACAGATCGTTTCATTGATAAACAGTTGAAACTTACATAAAAAACACCAAGGCCGAAGATAACTATACACTTACAACAGACACGTAATTAGCTCTAAAGTATACAACTTCATTGGTTTTCCCCACCGATCAACTCCGCAGTAGTAGCGTACTATCAGGCCTAGCCCGCCGAGGAGTAATTTACTCTAGTGCTGCAATTACTCTTATTACCAGAAGAGACGCACTTGATGTAGACGGAGATAATAAGCGCGAGGCTTGGTTCGGCACGTTCACAGTTGTGACGTAGGGCTGGCAAACTAACAAGAATAATTACCCTTAGACCCGAATTAAATTGGTGAAAATTAAATGATTTTTAATTACAATTATTTTTATTACATTTTCAATGTTTTCAAATATTTTTTATCTCTTTTTTAAGTTAAGATGGTTTTCAAATTTATATTTAAACTTTAATTAAAACTTTAATTTATAATCCGAAATTTCCCAAAATTCATTAAAAAATGTGATAAAATTTTTTTTAAACATTTTAAATCTAATAAAAAATAATTAGATACTAATTTAATTCGCGACTGGAGGGGAGGCTACTTTTGCGTCAACCGCCCTAGTGAGGTAAAACAACAAGGGGCAACCGAAGAACAGAGTAACTTACGTCTATACACCGAAGTAAAACTAACAATGAAATATTTTTTATGGCGAAAAATACTTTAAAATAACAGCAATTATTGCTTTCGTATTTCAGATTATATACGACATGTTGTTATTTTATTTGTATAGTGATGTAGGTTTTTAAAATCGAATAACTGCGTCACACTATTCCTAGAAATTGTATCGTGGACGAGTTCCAGCTGAAAGACGGGAAGACTGCATTGGCGCCAATATTATAGATACCCCTGTGCAACCACATTACACATTCATTGATAATGGGTGATACAAATGGTGGGGATATGGGGAAGATATGGGTGATAAGTAGAGGAACGTGAAAATAGCGTTTTGTGAATAGATGCTACAAAGCGCTATTTTTTCACTTAAAACTGAGGTTTTCAAGTTCTTTTTTATTTTATTTTCCATAGTATCTACAAATTGTTTATACACATCTTTAATCAGTTAATATTAATTCAACCTTGATGACCAAATTTCAAATTAAAAATCTGAAAAAAGTTCATACAGAAGGTTTTGAAATTAGCCAAAAAATAGATGCTAAAAAAAGCTATAAAATGACACGATATACACGCATCTCTAGTGATAAGGTGATAATGCTTAAAACTGCTAACATTAGTGTGTATAAAACAAAATTTAGGCCTAGTGGCTCGCCGGCCACTACGACCGTCAAAGCTATCCAACTTGAATTATATACGTATGGAATAATGAATAATATCATTTATGGCAAGGTTGAAATCGATCCTCGGCTTGTACACCCGAGTGACTTGTAGAGTACGTCCTTGTGCCCCCCCCCCCCCCTAATTGACCCGGCCGATGAAACACAAAGGTGGGTGCGACGCCCGGTGGTGACCCCCCAGCGTCGCGACGCCCACGGCCCGTCTACCGACGCCCGCCCCCCAGTCACAACACAGCACGTCACACGGCCAGATTACACATGATGAATAGTGTTGCGAGTGCGGGTACTATCTTACTATACCCGGGCGTTCAACTACGAGCGCGTTTTTATACGCCATTCCTTTTTTACTACAATACATAACCTTCTTTGTAACCAAACTTTTTTTTAATTAAGTAGGTTTTTAATAATTATTTAAATTAATGATTTTTTTAGCCAATATCCAATTATTTACATTTTATACTGTCAATTTTTTTGACACTATTATCTTTTTTTACACTACGTAACCTTTTTCGTGAAAACATATTTTGTATTCAACAAGTTGTTAATTAATTAATATTTATTGATTTTTTTTAGACAATATCCAATTATATACATTCGGCGCTCATAATTTTTACCGCGTTTTTCTTTTTTACACTAAATACAGTTTTAGTGGAAACATCCTTTGTAATAAAACGGTTTATAATTAATTAGCGTTTTTGTAATTTTTCAATTATTATTTTAATTATTATCTGTTTATATTATGACAACCCTATTGCATTGGGTTCAGTTTTACAAAGTAGATAAATAAATGACTTCTAATTCATCAAACCCTGGGATGTATTATAGATATATATATAATTAATTATACTATGTGCTCCCCAATGACGTACATAAGCTTTGCGTAGCAAAGCGCTAGACGCTCAGTCTCCTATCCTTCCAACCGAGCGCTAGCGTAACAATTTGAAGCCTCTTGAGTAGGGAAAAATCACTTCACTGCAACATCGATACTTCATCTAGTTGAATGAACTAAGATGCAGTGGATTATTTGAACGTCGCGGGGATAAACAAATACGTAAACAAATGGCGAACATTTTTTTAATTTTGCTTCTATGTGTGAGACGAGAAAAATTGTCATTACTTTCATAAAACAAACCAGAAACCGTCCCGGGCCTAGGCCCAGATAAAGAAAATTATTTATAATACAACAGTGTAAACCTTTAGTTCCATTAGGCTATAGGACTACATTCAATTAATGCTAACATTACACGTTTGACAAGCCCTAGGCCTCTCCTAGGCAACCCTAGGCCTGCACGACCTTGTCTTGACACACATCCCGCACAAATAGCTAGTTTTGATTACTAAAAGCCTAATGCAGATAGACAATAGTATGATAGTCCACCAACTTGAATTACTTTGTTCGGAAATCGGAGTAACTGAGAGATTTGCGGAAGAAAGACTGTTTTTCTTCAATAATATCGAGAAATCGCCATCTTGCGGTTTTGATTTTACACCGCTTGTAAACACAAAGGCTGTTAAATTTAAGGGTACGATACATTTAGACGGCGGTGGGTTTTTCCCTATTCAAGGTAGCTTAAATTGTCATGCTCCCCACGGCCTTACTGTGTGTCTAGCGCTTAGCTTATATTATGTCATTGGTGCTCCCTACTATCTAACATATTATTTTCAGTAGCTTATTTCAGTAGTAGTGAAGGCATGTGGACGAACTTTTTAAGAATGACAGACCTCGATTAATATTTTTTAATGTTTGGGGGAAATACATTTTATCAAGTTTATATAAGTATAGCGTGTTTCAAAATTATAAATGCAAAAATCAAATTAAAAATTGATTGGCTAAAAATTAAATGGTTATACAAAAAAGTCATGCTTGAAAAAGTCCCAAAAGCGTCGAATGAAGGCAACCGCTCGCCCAGGTACTACCGAGGTCCACCGCCCCCGGTGACCCGCCCCCCCCCCCCGGCTCGCGTGGCGTGTCTCCTATCGGCCGGTATGTAAATGATAGATAAACAACACTTACCATTACCAACCTGCTAAACGCAAAACATTTCACTTTCTCAGGGCAGGTCCTGATTGGCTTGACGTCACATGACCGGATGTCGGTTATATTCGTCGCCTCGACGTCCGGCGCCGCCACAAGGGGGGGGGGGGGAGGGGGCTAGAGATTTAGTCCCCAGATGTATATAAGCTTTGGGTTTAGCATGTCATAAGATAGAAGTGTATACAAGTACGGGGGTGTTGTAAAGGTTTAGTTGTCTAGAAGTCGAGTGTTTAAACTTCTAGATGAAGATGTCTAGCCATAAATGCATAGAAGAAAGACTAGGAGTTTAAAAGTGTTTAAAAATAAATTGACTTGCCTAAATAGTTGGAAGGGTTCATATATTAATAATCATTTTTGTGGGAAGCCTGCCCAGGGTGCAATTCATGCCCCTCTTCAGGTGTCTATAACTAGGTGTTGCAGATATGACAATTGTGAAGGGATGTCCGAGGGCTAAGAGGATTCAATCCCTTGCATTCGCAACGATTGAGCAAAACCTCGGAAAAAATCTTCAATCAGGATTGCCGATCAAGACGGGATTTGAACTCGGGACCTCCCGAATCAGAGTCGCGCGCTTAGGGCTCTAGCCAACTCTGTCGGTAGGGTTCAAATGTTCATATATTCGTGTAGAATGTGTAAATGTATTCGTCGATAAGTCTAGTTGGCAATGTATTTCAAACTACTACAAGTGTCAACTTCTAAATTTCTAGATGAATGTATTTATTTTTCGGTGTTTACGATAATGACGATTGTTATAGAAATGCACGAAGGCTATTTGAGACGACGAGTGGTGGTAGATGACGATGAAGGACGATAACAAAAAAGACATGCCTTATGCGGGATTCGAACCCACGTCCTCGTAGAGCCATACGCTTTGGACCAGCGCCCTTATCATATGTACCACCGTGGACGTTTTCGGTGCATATAGGACACATGTTTATCACTCCGCTATATTAAGGACTTCATTCTGAATACGTTACTCATATATTTTTATTATTAAGATAAGATTTTAATTTATAAAAGTAAGCTGAAAGTTGCACCAATAATAATGGCGGTAAAAACGAGCCATTACGTCACTATTAGCTATTGTTGCGAATCGGCCAATAAGGTGATGCCAAACAGTGATATTAACTGTGTAATCCAGAAGGCGGTAGTTTAATCATTCATCCAAAGACATTTCAAAAAGCTCTATAACCAAATCTTGACTTCACGTGCTGTTAGCGCGAGAAATAAAATACCACCAAATTTGTACCTCTAAATTTTTTTTAAATAATTACTTTAAATTGGTATTAATTTCAGTAATCGTGTTTTTAAGTGTTTTTCTATTCATTTCTTATACCCACGTAAATTTTTGGAGTTGGTGCACATCTAGCTTCTACCCAAGCAAGAAGCAGACAGACTAACTGATTGTTGACTCAGTCGCATCGCGCCAGCGCTAGACAAATAAGAACTTCCTATGTAAACACGAGGTAATCGGTCTCGGTTGGTTAACAACTTTTTGTCTTCTCATCCAGCTGTGTCCACGGTCAAGTATTGTTTACAGTGTCTTCTATTAAGCCATTCCAGACGTGATTTAAGTTTTATCAAATATATGTATTGCAAATAAATAATTATAGCATGTCATTGATTCCTTGCACTGTTAAAAAAACTACCTACATAAGAACCCTGTAATTCAAACTGGAATCAGACAATTTCAAAAGTATTTTCCTCTAATAGCATTTCCTACCAAAATATGATAACATTTGAAATAACCGAAGAAATTTCATGAAAACCATGCTTTTATTCTATTTTTCTGGATACAAATTGGGCAATATTTACTTGATATATGCGTTTCTTAAAGAACTGATTTTAAAAAAAAACAGTGCATAGGCCAAATTTAAATACGAGATTTAACATTTAAAAACGAGTTTTGCAATTATTTTTTCATTGCATGTACGGCCTACTGAAGTTTGTTACATATATTTAATGTCACTCAAAATTCCTATAATTTTTTTACTTAGGGGTTCATGAAATTCAATATATTTTCATACAATGTTTTTTTTTTGACTTAAAAGGTGTGTGTACGGTTGCCAGATTGGACACACAATCTAATAATTAAACGAATAGCATGTGGAAATTACAATGGCTCAAGCAATGTTATTGTTTTACGCTCAATTGCCAGTTATGTTGCTCATTAAACATGATTTGGTATCCAACTGGGCGTAAGGTATGTCATTAGCAATAGGATAGACTTTGAATGAACGAATGAATGAATGAGTGAATGAATGAACGAATTAATGAATGAGTGAATGAGTGAATGAATGAATGAATGAATGAATGAATGAATTTGCATTTAACGTTGATGTTGAGTTTCTGAAATGTTAAAACAATCGCGCTTTCTATGGAATCTTACTCCGCAAAAAGAGTACTACTTTCCATATTGGCTTTTCTCTTATAAACAATTCTTATAAAACAAGCAGGATGTCTTCAAAACTAAAACCTGTTTTGAATAATAAATACCCTTTCTAAAGCTTCTATCTTCATCCTCTCTATAAGACTAATATATTATCTACTAGCTCTTTAACTGATTCGTTGAACCATTGGTTGGCCTCATGGAATAAAATACATCAAGTTATTTAAATAAATTAAATAAATAAATTCGTGCTAAGAGTCTACCCACTCATGCAGTCGCAAACCGATTTTAAGTAACGTTCGTATTCGCTTTAATTAAAGTCTCACCCACTAAAAATCACGATTTCTAACAGAGTGGGTCAACTCAAATACAAATTTAGTGAATGATTTATTAATCTTAGTTTAACACGACCGTCTCGTCATTAAACTCAGCTAATCGTCTTGATGAACCTCGATGCGTGAATCTAAGGCGCCATTAAGAAGTTCTGTCGTCTCAGGGTGGTTGAGTACCTCGTCCGGCGTCAACTTCGGAGAGTTATAATGAGTAAAGAACTCTTTGAGGGTTTCGTCGGGGTCGTCGCGAGGCGGGTTGCATAACATTCAGGGGCGAGGGAATAATCTAAATAATAATCACCAGACGAGAAACGTCGAATAAAGTAACCAGGTTAGGTTATTAGTACGCTGTGCTGGCCACGGGGTGGGGGGGGGGGGGTAAAGTTTATGCATGCAATAACATCGCCGAGGAAGTGGGAAGTAATTTAATGAGCTACTAGTTGAGCTGAGGGGGTGGGAGGTGAAAGGTGGTGGGGGAAAAGAGGAAAAGGTGATAGGAGGTAGAGGAAAGAGGTGTAAAGATGTGGAAGGATGTATGAGGAAAGAGGTGGAATGGGAGGAGGTGAGATGTGGTGGGAGGAGGTGGCAGAAAAGAGGTGCAAGGTGGAATAATTGTCACCGACAATCATGATGCTGACATAGTCATGATAATCATTAATACAACATCATATATATATTGGTTTACTCGGATATCTATCCTATGTCGAGAGTTATCGACTAATTGAAATGGTCTAAAAAGAATCGTATTTCATTGAAATTGAAATCATAGAAAATTTGTACTTATTTGGTGGAGAAGCCGGGTCCTTCAAATATAATTTGTAGATATTTGGTGGAGGTGCCGGGTCCTTCAAATATAATTTGTAGAAATTTTCTGAAGGTGCCGGGTACCTAAAAAATAATTTGTAGATATTTGGTGGAGGTGCCGGGTCCTTCAAATATAATTTGTAGAAATTTTCTGAAGGTGCCGGGTCCGATACTTATAAAGCAACGCCCATAATTCTGTTAAGTGCTAAAAACCCAAAAATTATTTTTTACACGTGATCTATAGCACATACGCACTAAAATGCGTTTTAAAAAAATTATATCTGTACTGTGATTTAACACGAATTTTTTAATTTTTTTGATCCGAAATTAGCGAAAATTGGTGTTTGGGAATTCTTAATCGGCTTTTACCTGCTTCTTTTTGGTCCACATAGATACTAGAGCATAGTACCAATCTAAAATGCCCCTTTATAACATCGTGTCTTGAAACTGTGCCCAAATATACCCTCAAACACGCAAAAATATGCATTCCAAAATCACACCCCAACTTGGTAATCAGCATATTTTGAGCAAACTACTTGCCCAAATTTCAAAACAAAATTTAGTGGATTTACAGAAAAGGCTGTCGAGTACGTCAATAATGGTCAGTAATTTTTCTGATCAAAATCTTCCAAGGTCACGGGGCATAAATATCGTCCCCATGTTATTTCTTTTTTTGCCGATTGGACCCAGCTCGAAAAATGTCATGTTTGACAATTTTTGGGAGGTTATGGGGCCCCAATAATTCATAAATTCATTACTAGTTAGCCTGAATGAAATATATTTTTTGAGTTTTAGCGGTTAAATATTAATGTAACTTGAAACTTTCTGCAAATTGTAACACATTGCCAATATACATTTTCTTTTGCGTGTGCCCATAGAACAATAAGCATTTTATACAATAATAATTCTTCCTTGAGAAATACATTTTTATTAATTGATTCTTGTTATTTTCAATTAGCTTATTTGTATAAGTTTTCTTACGTGTGTAAATAGTAGTAAGCTTCTCAATTGTCTTTCATTCATAAACTTTTTGTTGATTCAAACAATTGTATCCTAAACAAGCTTTGTAAATTTCAATAAATATACTCTTAGGAGGCCAGTTATACTAAAAAAACAAAAAAAAACATAACACAATCGATAGAATTCAAAGGCGATCCAGAATAAACCTCTGCAGTCTGCGTTAAAAACCTGTATTTTTTTCGACAAAATTAAGGTGACTACGTCCATTATAAGTATACAATGGAGTATTCTTATTGTAATACAGTGTACGAGAAAGAGAAATGGTTACTTCTGGGAACATTCTAGATTCAGATTGCTTAATGTTGTGTGATCTGAACACATTGGGGTAGGATATGAATGGGGGGATGAAAAGATACGACGAAAAGGAACAACTTCGTACCAAGGTCTTTGTCTTTCTCAAACATATGACATAAAATGATACGAGAGTTTCAGGAACAATATGGTGGTGCAGTTTTGTCAACCCCTGGGCGACTGTTGGGCAACGAATGTTATTTTAAGATTGCCATGATAGGCGTAGAGGAAGAAATTGCGTATTTTTCATCGCCTGCACCATTTAAATTCGTTCCAAACAAAATGTCACTCTCCATACCACTGATTGCTATTTCCTATTAAATAACTATCTTTGGTTAGTTATCGTTCAATCGTCGATTGCGTCGGGGCCTACAGGGTTGTTTTGGTCACTTTGGTTTCTGTCCCCACTGAAAAATCAGTTGTGTGACTGAGTGGGTAGACTCTAAATACGTATTTATTTATTTTGAACATCTACGGTTTTCTTATAACATTGATTTCCTTGCTATATTTGGTGGATTTGCATTGCCGAATGCTTATGCAGTCTTTGAGGAATCTTCAATGAAATGCACCTAATTAACATGTGTTTAGAGGCACCTGGAAGTCGGCCATGACAGTTCACGTGACGTCACCTGAAACTCTCTTAATGAGCTACCCACCTAGTGAAAACCTTGAAATACTTACTTTCTAGCTGACAAATTTCTGCATAGGAGAGGAAGACACGTTGCCATATTTCCACCTCTCTTCGTTTTAATTATAATAATAATAATTATTTCTTCGTGTAATGAGAAGCTAAGAGAGCAAAACATCAACGACATAACTTCGCGAATCTCGTCACAAACGAAGCAGCTTCAAAGAGAACATGGTAAACAAAACTAGGAAAAAACATCTCGGAAATATCTTCTCGTAACTTAGCGAAAATTGAATTACGTAAGCTGCAATTCGCTGCTTTAAAAATAGAAGATTTCTTGACTCAACTATTACTTATAACAATTTATCGTCTAGATTTTAATTTGCTTTTCGATAAAGATAATATGACTAAACGGTATCACGGACAAGATGGGTATAGTTCTACAACAAAGCCTGTCTACGGCGTTTTCATTACGGCCAAAAAATATTGTAGATTCGTCCGGAAAAAATCCAAAATTAACGATTTTAGACATGCCACATATTCATTGTATAAGGGCACAGTTTTATACCAATGAGATGCCTTTGTGGTTGCAAGTCATACACAGGGAGAAAGTATTTCCTTATTTCAAACCTTTAGGATGTTGCTGATGCAAATCGTCATCGTTACTAGTGCTAAATGTTTCCACTTTTCGGCATTCGAGTAACATCTGGTGAAAATGTCGATCTTTCATTTCATTCATCATTCAAAATATATTATTTTAAATGGCGTTAAGTTTAAAAGTTTTGGTGGAGGTGCCGGGTAGGTAAGTTGCTTTGAATCCGCGAGCGTTCTGTTTGACACTTGATTATACATGCAATACGTTTATCACTCCTAATGCAATGCAGAAGGACTCTACTTAAGATAATATTACATTGTGTCGATGTTTTCGTGTGAGAATTGATTTCCCAATGTCGACATCTATTGCATACATACTCAATGAAATAATTCGTTTGATGTAAGTCGACCAACATTTTGTTTTTAACGCTATTTCAATCATCATTGAACATTGCCATATTATACGATTGTATTTTACCTTCGCTTGGCTGGCGGACCACATTTGCACAGTTGTTTAACGGAAGCAGAAATTAAGGGCCTTTCACTCAAACTTTTCGAAAAATAACTTTTAAAAAAGGAATACTTACACTTTTTTTAAATCATTTTTTTCAATTTCGCACCATTTCGACCAATTTTTAACTGTTTCTGAGCGATTAACAAATCATATTGATGGCTTTCCATGGATGCTTTCTTGACAACGATAAAAAGTTCCATATATACAACGGATGATTTGTGGACGAGCGAATAGCTATTTGCCAACTGCCAAAATTGTCTTATTCTCTCTTTAAGTTAAAGTATAACTCAGTGACCAGCGACATCACATATTATTGGACGACGGAAACCAAACCCTTCTGTCAACTCCTACACACTTACTTTCCTCTATCAACCCGCTCCAACGGAGGAGCGTACAGTACAGCAACGCGCATAGAATCCCGATCACCTTGGGAAATACTACTAAAAAAATCATCCCAGTCAAGTAGAACGCTTAGCATAATATCTAAATCAGGTGTCGGGTATGCAATAACCGAGTACTACTATGCTAATACAGCTGCGCCTAGGTGCAGAGACAGGTTACGGGCGAACGTACGACACTCGACTGCATTCCACAGGTGTAGGCACCAAGAGGTGGTGGATAATTTGTGACTAAAATAGGTCAGAAGGTTTCGATGTGTAAATCAGAACGAAAATAGTAATAAACTGGCTTTTACAGAACAGTTGAAATCTTTCGTGTACTCTTTAAAGGCCAAACTCATAATTATACTTGAGGAATTCATATTATGTTGCAAGTGAAAACTTTATAATAATACTCTTTTAGATATACCAGTAAAAAGCAATGGGATCAAGATTGTAATTAAATCCATTGCGATGTTGATGCCATTCATTTAGCTTACTCTACAACAATGAGTTTATAAATAAATACATTTTCAATTTACCTCTCCACTGAGAATTACTTATTATTCTAGATCGTTTAAAACTTTTAAGTGTCGTGCTAAAGTTATGTATGGCAATTAGACAAGGAAATAATAGCTCGTTAAATCATTTAGGAGTCTGTATTTCTCGAGAAGGACGTAAATGTATGATATAAGACTGGAAAGTTTGTATTTTTAGTTCTAAGGTTCACCAACTGAACTTCAACCCCCTCGCTTTGGCTTTGTCCCCTGCACTGTAAGCGGAAAGGACAACGAGCAATATGTGAAGACAACTTACTTTTTATCTGGGAGATGGTTTGGTAACACAACTAATAAGCAGACAGACGCAATAACCCACCTGAAATGAAAAAATAAAACAATGTTAATAATCATATAATATTAAAAAATAAATATATATATATTATTGTTAGCTCTAGGGTGCAGGAAGAATTTGGTGAGGTGTTCTTAGTTTAGAGAGAGGCGCGTTACAAATTCTAAATCCATATAAATAATTATAACTGTGAATTTGTTATAAAAATGAAATTAATTTTATTCTCACAACTAAACTAGGCACAAAATCAAGAAGAATGAAAATGAATAAAAACTTAAAAGAGAGAAATTATTTTGGTTCTGACCATGAACGTCACCTGGCACCTACTCACTGCTCGGCCGTTTCATTGACCAGGGCGTCAAACTTTACAACCCTACTTTGTTAAGATGATCGACGCTCTGCAGAGGATATAATGATTGACTTTGTCTTGAACAAAATTAAAGATGTCTGTGAGTTGCATATTGGTGGTGGCTTATTGATTTGTCATTCTCTGTTTAAGTATTCCAATGCCTTTAACATCATGATATCATTAATGAATTCACTTGCTTTAATAAACAGTAAAGCATCGTAAAGGTTTATTTCATACAAATTCTACAGATAAAGGATATTGGTACATTCGAGATGGTACAAAGTCACACAATTTAAAATGAACACAATTAACTTTGCATTTCCCATAGTGCACAGCTAATAATGATTGTTTTGAACACGTGATGACAGAATTTAACTTGGAACCCTAGTTAAACCTGCTTTATATGTTTTAATTCTACAAAGTTCTCAACACATTTAAACTCTCAGTCACGAATTAAATTTCTCTTAATTAAGTAATTTTCAGCAAACAATTCTTTTTTCTCATTTTTTCTGAGAATTTTGATATGTTAAGCGTTATTTTTAAGCAGTTTGGGACAAATTTTGGATTTTAAACTCAAGCTACAATTTGAGTTAAATTTTAATTTTGAGTGCATTTCTCTTCGGAATGTTTAGTATATTTTGGAATTTGTTTATCTAAAAAAAAAAAAAAAACAGCAATACTACAATGATATAACATTTCTGGGACAAACCTAAATTTTCTCGTTTTTTGCAATTATTGCGGATGTGTATTTTCAATCCTCTAATGAAGGTCAATTCATCCCATTGAAATGTTTTGTTTTTTTTTAATTCACCCAATAATTTTTAATGTGGTCAAACCGAAAAACCTATAATTTACCGTATTTAAACTAAGAATTTCATGTCCTTAATCATGGACACCGACTGAAAAGGTTAATATGCGATGAACCTCAAGAACTCGGGTCAGTGAAGTGAGTTCGATTCCAGTGTTCATAAGACAAAACTCTTTCGCCCAAGACCAAACTGATGATTTAGAAAATCGAGTTATCAATTGTTCATTTTGAAACATTTCTAGTCATATTTTACCAATTGGATGTGGCGAACCCCCTTTACAGAGCATTCATGCTGCGGTAAAGGACCAAAAAACCCGCACCTCTCACTGAAATTGCTTCAAAAATGATATATATTTTCTTGAATTGTCTAGAAAGAAAAGTCATAACGTAGAGAGTACAGTTTTTACCAGGGCATCAGCAACACTATTGCCGGGTAGTCCAATGTTGGCAGAGAGTAGATTGAAGACACATTATACAATCAAAAATAAAACATAAACTTGGTTGTTCACGCTACCTGATTAAACCCCTTTCATTTGCGGCCAAGCGTAAATGAAAAACACAGATTATAGAATAAATAATAAAAAGGATTTTGAACGGAACTCGAGGAGGTATTGTGGACAACCCAGATTGGGTTTGACTATGGTTACAACGTTACTTAAAATATTTTTGGATGAGCGTAGCGAGCGTAGCGAGCGAAGCGAAGATTCCATTTCACTACACTGGAGAAAAAAATCCGGAATGTTTTTTTTTTTCTTTCTTCTTTTTTTTTTTTTTTTTGTATTTTTGTGTGTCTGTGAACACGATTCCGGCTAAACCAATAATCCAATTGCGATGAAATTTTATGGAGGTCTATGAAATCTCTGAACGAAGAACTGCACGGAGGGAAAAATCGATCAAAAAATTATTTCTCATGAAAATCGCAATTTTACGATTTTTTTCGATTTTTGAAAAATTTCTTCTACTTATAACTAGAGCTATGAAAAATAGCATTTATATTCTGAATATTTAGCATTAATTTTTCCAAATTTAGCATTTTGTAGCATTGATTTTATTCTTTCCACCAAAACCCCAAATGTGGGGAGTTTTTTGTATTTTTAATGGGGAATGAATTCAAATTATGATTTATAGGAACATTTCAATTCAATGTAGTCACTTTAAACGTTAGAATACAATGCTAAACCAATTCTCAATTGGTATAGGTAAACCTTATTTTCAGTAAATTTAGCATTTTGTAGCGTTTTTAAGAATTTATACTCACTGATTTAGCATCAATAACCTAAAACGCTAAATTTTCATGCCTCTACTTATAACACCTACTGCTTTACCATTGTATAAAATTTAAATTTTCACAGAACCATAATTTTATGAATTAAGATATTCGTGTGAAATTTGAGCGCAATCGAAAAATTATTTCTCATGAAAATCGAAATTTTACGGGTTTTTTCTTTTTTAAAACAATTCTTTGACTTTAACACCTACATGCTTTATCCGATTGTAATGATTTTTTCACAGAACCTTAATTTTATGAATTTATATATTCGTGTGAAATTTTAGCGCAATCGAACAATTATTTCTTATGAAAATCGCAATTTTACGATTTTTTTTATTTTTTAAATTACGATTTACTAAAAAAATTAAAAATTAAAGTTTGTTTTTTATTTAATTTAAATTAATTTTAAAAAAAATCTTCAACTTAGTAATGATTTTTTACACAGAACAACAGAAAATCCGCATAACACGTGGCAGCTCAATACACCAATTACGCTCATCCAACAACGCGGCGGGACTTAAGCGTTTTCCTAGTTATGTTTCAGGAGACTCCGTACTACTCATCGTCAGGTCAATTACTACTGACGATGGTTACGCAGAACATTCCCGAATATGACATTTTTTTAAAATCTGGCTGTTTAGATACAGTGGGAATAAAATACAATGAAAATAAAGATAAATAATATAAATAAAATAATGAGGACTACGTGCGGGTAGAGGTTTTAACAGTCGGGTCGGGATCGGGTACTAAATAGGTTCGGGTAGGGTAGGGAAAAGACGACCGTTATAATTGGCATGAGCGTAGCGAGCGAATCGAAGATTCCATTTCACTACTCTGGAGAAAAAATCCGGAATGTTTTTTTTTCTTTCTTTCTTTCTTTTTGTATTTTGTTGTGTCTGTGAACACGATTCCGGCTAAACCAATACTACAATTGCGATGAAATTTTATGGAGGTCTATGAAATCTCTGAACGAAGACACTGCACGGAAGAAAAATTGATCGAAAAATTATTTCTCATGAAAATCGCAATTTTTCGATTTTTTTCGCTTTTTAAAACATTTTTTCAACTCATATAACACCTACATGCTTTATTAGATTGTAATGTTTTTTCACAGAACCTTAATTTTATGAATTTATATAATCGTGTGAAATTTGAGCGTAATAGAAAAATTATTTCTTATGAAAATCGCAATTTTACGATTTGTTTAAATTTTTAAAACATTCTTCGACTTATAACACCTACATGCTTTAACCATTGTAATGATTTTTTCACAGAACCTTAATTTTATGAATTAATATATTCTTGTGAAATTTGAGCGCAATCAAAAAATCTTTTCTCATGATAATCGCATTTTACGATTTTTTGTCAATTTTTAACATTTCTTCGACGAATAAAACCTACATGCTTTATCCGATTGTAATGATTTTTTCACAGAACTTTAATTTTATGAATTAATATATTCAAGTGAAATTTGAGCGTAATCGAAAAATTATCTATTAAAAAAATCGCAATTTTACGCTTTTTTCGTTTAAAAAAATTACGCTCATCCATCAACGCGGCGGGACTTAAACGTTTTCCTAGTAATGCTTAATAGGCAACGGATTTTACTCGTGTGGAATCTAACAACATTATTTTATCCCCATTCACTTTCCACTGACAGGATTTCGTATAGCCTCCCATGCCATAAATTAAAATTTGACTGGACCGGCACCTCCACCAATAAAGTTTGTAAATCCTGAACCGGCACCTCCACCATTCCCATAAAAATATAGTTGGGCGATCGCCACGGCCACCAAATTCCTGACCCGCCCGAAATTTCAGGTATCCACACACCACTTGAAATTATGTCATCAACGGGTTGGAAGACAAAAATATTTTTTATTCTAGAATATTTTAAAGTAAATAATGATTTTTGAAAATGCTTTGAATTTTTACATTTTAGAATAACAGATTTTCAATTAACAACGAAATCAAATAAAAACGATTATATTTCAGATTCGTTCAATATCTTTAAACATAAATTTATATGTTTTTCCATCAAATATCGTACATGTAACCAATTTTACATATTGTTTTCATTATTATTATCAGTATTCAACTCGAGAAAGATCGAGAATGATAACGACTAATAATGTCTCGAACTCTTCTCGCTCGGACGTCTCTATCACCTCGTAGTTCGCTCGTCTTTCAGAACGCGCCCCGTCCGTCTGTCTTCCTGGGAAACTCGCAGTCATAAATCCCTGTGTGTTTGAAGCCGGCGGCCGTCGTGTATACCCGCACTAATAGACGACCCAGCTTTATATTCAATGCACACTCTGCGACTATAAATTTAATTGGCGCTTAATTAAAGTGGTGGATTTAACTTCTGAATTGCCTCAAAGCTAAAGTAATAGACTGGAGGTAGAGTGTGGTTTCGTCTACGAGGTAAACGGAAAGAAGAAGGAAAAGAGTTTCGTTCTCACAGTTACATTTTATTATTATAAAGCATGTTTTAAAAAACAAAACGTGCATGACTATACTTGTGCACAAATAAATTCCTTACTCGTGCAAACATTTATCATAATGAACATATTATTTATAAAAACACAAGTATATGTTTGAGCAATTACGCAAATTTGTCCCAAAACCTACGTGAAGAAGATGAAGGTCAAAGGTTATGAGTTCGTTTGAGGCCGTTTGACATGACCTCCTCAAAGCACTTTTTAATGTTGGATTTAGCCCATTTTGAAATTTACACTTATTTTGTACATACTTTTAACAACAAACACTTTTGTTTCAGAAATATCTAAGTTTATGCTCTGCCCTTTCCAGGACAAATATAATAACTAATTTCTTCTTCTATTTTATCAAAATTTATGGACAGAAACGTAAAACGAAAAATATAATTATAGAACAATCTACATTGTCCATACTGTTTGAATTGTGTGACATTTTGCATGTCAATTAAAATTAAATGGGTGTTATGTGGCAAGGCCATTAGGTAGGTAAACATGAAAAAAATATAAACCATCAGTATGTATATCTAGATTCTCGACATAGGCAATGTCTACATGTGAAATCAATATACGTCTACTCATAACCACCTTGCTTGATATAAATGCATGCACAATTTGTAAGCACCTTTTTATAAATGATTACATAGTATAAATTACAAAGTAAATTACCCAACAGCAAAATTACAAATAGCCCTAATTGACAATTCCTTTGATTTTTGCTAGTAAACAAACAAGTACTTGATATTAATATGGAGTTTGCCCTATAATCTAAAACTAGGCTTCTCCTTACAAGTCTAAGATATTATTAATTTAAATTTGTTGAAACCGTTTAAATCCAAAAGCGTCAGCAAAATAAATCTCGGAAGACGTTGAATAATGTATAAAGTTATGGCAGTGCAGTTATTAGGTAAATGTCAAGGGCAGATCTGTGAAGTAGTACCAAGAGTTTCAATAAAGAACAATCTCGAGAATCTTGGATGGGTGTGGTGACCAAATAGTTTACCTGTCAGCGTGATTTGATAATGGGATCGAATTTAAATCGTGTTTTGCTAAGATTAATGATTTATCACTGGTTGTAGTTGATCGTCTGTCCGAGCGACGACCTTGGCGTATCAACAAGTCTGGACAAGCGAACGGACAATGGACCACTTTAGAAACAACAATGCGGTTGTTGCTAACACATTCTAAACGAGAAAGATAACTAAAAAACTAGAAGTTTTTTCTGATTATGTTAATGTTAATAATATGTTGGCTTAAAATTATAAAATTTGGGAATAAACAGTTAATTTGTCTGATAATTTTAATGTCCAAACTAAATTCGAATAATATTACAAAATTTAGGATTTAAAATAGTTTTGAACTAATATTGAACTTAAAATACAAGTTTAATCTGTCTGGCGATTGTAATCTTAAAAATACAAGTTAGTTTATAAATTCATACCATTTTGGATTAACAATAAATCAAAGAAATATTGACTGAAATGTGTGGTTTCGAAAAAGAGTTTTCTGTAACTGTATTCATGTTTGGAAGTAAGTAATTTTAAAAGGGTTTATTTATATTTATCAAACAATCTATTTCCTTATTTCGTTTTGGTATTTCCAATACAATCCATTCAATGTATTTCCAATATAGTGTAGAAGTGATTTTATTTTACTATTTCCCCCTGAGCAATGTTTGTATTGTGTTCACCAGCGCTTTCAAACAAGCTAGCTATATCTTCATTCCCTATCGTGTTTAAATGGGAAAGGACAATTTAATTAATCGGGGAGTGTATAGAAATCAATGCACATGCAATAAACAACGCGGACAAAGTGTGGCCGACCAGACAGATCGGATACCATAACTCTATCCATGTGTACATACGGTACTTAGGGCAATTGTTCGGGGCTGGTTCATGTCGTTTATTTATCAACAACAGGGCAATGCCCCACAAGTGGGATACAATAATAATTGAAAAAGTATTAATTATTTTAATGCATTTTTGTTGTAATGTTATGTTACTATTTAAAAAATTTACTTCACTGTAGTTCATAGTTGTGTCTGCATCTATGTAATTAGATTTATTTAGTTGTCATCCTTTGTAAATCAATTTTATAACTGAATAGGATAGACGTTCAATAAATAAATAAAAATAAATAAAAAAGTACAAAAAAGATCATTTTTTTAATGAAAAAAAGCAAATAAACATATTTATACACTTTTAAGAAAATCGAAATTTCATTATGTGCCAAAAATTTAAGTTTAACAAATTGAATAAAATAGTTAAAACATGTTTGAAAGAAGAAAGTACAAGACCTCCTTTTAAAAATGTGTGGCTAAAAAGGGTTTCTGTAACGCCAAAAATGCATAACGTTCTTATACATGAGTTGAAGCTTTAAAACTATGTATTCACCTTCTCTTAGTATGTCATGTACCAGTCAAGGTACATACAGGTACAACAGGTTATGAACTTATGACCCGGCACCACCACCATTTGTGATAGTAAGGTCTAATTTACAAAACCGAAATTTTAAGAAATAGATCAATTTTTCTTCGAAGAAGAAGAAGAAGAAGAAGAAGAAGAAGAAGAAGAAGAAGAAGAAGAAGAAGAAGAAGAAGAAGAGGCTTACACATTTTTACAATTCTAAAAACAAATCCACGTTCTAATTTTATTTACGTATTTTGAAAAAATGGATTTTTAAGTCAAAATTTTGATATTTCGTTATTGAGTCCAAATATCGATTTCTTTGTCCAGCCTAACTATGACCGATTTTCAGTGAGCGAGATTATTTCGTTGGTAAATTTAAAAGGTGAATGGGAATTTATCTAATTGCTTTTTGTGAAACGAGAAAAAGGTTTCTGTTACATTAGAAGATGCAATATGAAAGACCTCAGGAGACATTGTGCTGCATGAACAAACAAACTGTGTCTCATAACATGACAGCAAGGTTGGATCTTGGTCATATCCGTGGCAAGTCCATAGGGAGCGCACGTACCTCAGACTCTAGAGATCATGAGTTCGAGTCTCGGTGAGATAAGAGTACTCCGAGAGCAAGACGAATGTGGGGTGTACCAAACAGACCTTTGACATCACCCAATTACCATCCACTTACTATTCTCATGTGTTCGATTCCCTCCAGTCATAACTCAAATAGTAGGAGGGCCGTGGGGAAACCCGGACAGATTAGCATACGTGCTTGGTAAATCACGTGAACTGAGCTGGCCGAGCATAGGATAAAGGCGATGTCAAGTGATGAATTACCACTTTTTACACAGGTACCGCTCAACCGAAGATCTAGTGTTTGCTTACGTACAAAGCTTGGAGGAGAGTTCTTTCCTATCACGTTTTACACATGCATATTTAATACCATATTTCATTGTATTTAAATCGATAATTTAGATTGCATTTCTATAAATTTCTTGGATATAAATAGACGACATTGTTCACCTACTTTGGTTTTGTATATATTTTTTCTAAGATGTATTCAATTTCCAAGATAGAAAGAAAGAAAGAAAGAAAGAAAGAAAGAAAGAAAGAAAGAAAGAAAGAAAGAAAGAAAGAAAGAAAGAAAGAAAGAAAGAAAGAAAGAAAGAAAGAATGAATGAAAGGAAGGAAGAAAGAATGAGAGAGTTAGAAAAAAGAAAGAAGAAAGAGAGAAAGAGAAATAAACTATAATTAACAAACTATAGAAATATAAAGTAACAATGAAATAAAGAATGTGAGACTGAAAGAAAGGAAAGCAAAATTGATAAATTAATGTTTGAAAGGGAAAAACTAATATATAAATAAATATGTCATTTGTCAACCGATCAATAAAATGTATTATAAATAGTTATTAAAAAAATAAGCAAACAAGACATTTATATGTTCTATATCGAGTTCGAATACCGTCTCGCATATTACCATGTTGATAGTGTAACGTGTAGGCAATTGATTTGAATAATTGCGCAACAGTATCGAAAACTGTTAAACGTAGCGCTCGCCGTCCAGACGTGGGGGGGGGGGGGATTGCGTGTTTTGACCGGGTTGTCGTGCCCACCAAGGCCCTGATAGCGCCACGTCTCGTGACCACTGCCAACCTGACAGACTAAGTTTCTCGTCGGGCGAGTGGCAAGCCTGATACCTGAAGACCTTGCGAAATTCACACGATTTTCAATTAGCTTGGGTGTATTACACTAGGTTCATGCAAAATGCCGGAAAGGGTTATTTGCACACTGGTTACATTCACATCCCATGGTATTTAACTGGTATTGTTGTTTTTAATACGGGTCCAAAGTCCAAACTAATTATCATGTCTACTTTAAACTACAGCGATTATAAAATATCAACAATTTTTTTTAAGTTTACATTTCTTTCGATGTCCAGGCTATCAGAATTAAAAGAATACTCCAAATGTAAGGGTGGTTTCGCAACATTGTTAAAATCTACTCGACCGTTTCAAAACCTCTACGAATTCTGTCCTCAAATTGGTGAAAAATGAAAAATAAGTTTACAGTCGGTAAAGAATATTAAAAAAGAAACATAATATGCAATTCTACCTACACTCACTCATTCAATACTATAAAACAATTAACAACCGATCCATTATTTGAACTATACAGAACAGCTATACAAAACAATACAGCATAAACAATTTAAAAACAAACTTGTCAATAAAGTAAATAATATCAAATAATTTTTATTTTTACTAAACGGTAAATACAAGCGTCAATTACACGATGAAAACTGTTTGCAGTGCAACAGCGTATATTATTTTAAAATAAACTTTAATAGAAAATCCACATAGCTGTTGTTGTTCTTTGTCAGATGTTTGTTAGTATTTTTGTAATGTCAGCCAATCAAAGAAGAGTGAAACTTTTCGACATATTGCTACATAATTGGATGAGCGTAGCGAGCGTAGCGAGCGAAGCGAATATTCCATTCTACTACACTGGAGAAAAAAATCCGGAATGTTTTTTTTCTTTTTTTTTTTTTTTCTTTTTCTTTTTTTTTGTATTTTTGTCTGTTTGTCCGCACGATTCCGGCTTAACCGATACTCCGATCGAGATAAAATTTTATGGAGGCCTTCGAAATCACTGAACTTAAAACTGCCACGTTTTTTGAGCGCAATCGGAAAATTATTTCTCATGAAAATCGCAATTTTACGATTTTTTTCGATTTAAAAAAAAATTCTTTGACTTATAACACCTACATGCTTTATCCGATTGTAATGATTTTTTCGCAGAACCTTAATTTTATGAATTAATATATTAGTGTTAAATTTGAGCGCAATCGAGAAATTATTTCTTATAAAAATCGCAATTTTACGATTTTTTTTAACAATTACGATTAATAAATTAAAAATTAAAGTTAATTTTTAATTTAATTTAATTTAATTTAATTTAAAAAAAAATTTCAACTATGTAATGATTTTTCCACAGAACAACAGAAATTCGCATAACACATGGCAGCTCAATGCACCAATAACGCTCATCCAACAACGCGGCGGGACTTAAGCGTTTTCCTAGTAAATATAATTTACTACTTACGAGCAGTGTGATAGTTTAATTAACTTTTAAATAATAGGTACATGATACTTTAGTATATAAGTATATATATGACAACTTTGTCAATTATAAACTGTATTACTACAAACCAAAAGCAACAACATAAAAGCCATTTGATTGACATACACCTACCACAGAAAATATTACAGGTTTTGTATATAAACTACATAAATATGTATACGGTAAATGCAACAAAATACAGAGACTCATAGGTTCATTTAGAGGTAGGCCTAGTAGAATGAATCTCCGAGAAGTAAATAGTTGATTAGGCGCCGACTACGGGGGGGGGGGGGGGTCTTCTAGGGCCACCCCTGAAAAATCTTACCCCCTGAGATTTTCGTATTTATAACATTTGTACTCGATTGTTTGAAAAAAACTGTAATAGTCATCCGGTCATAATTTCCTGAATAAAATCAGTGTATTTTAGTTTACTTAAAAATTAGCAGAAAAATGCTGCAATTACGACTAGAGAAAGTTTTCGCTCTTACACTAAAACACCATCTCGAAACAATCGGGCCGTAATTTTGGGCACCAGGGTTATCCAAAGTAGGAAAAGGAAGCTTAATTGACTTTGGATAACCCTGTGGCTCAGTAGGCATTAATCAAAACCAAACTTCATGTCCTCAGTTTTTTATGCAACGAGTGATTTGTTTGAGCCCCCCTGAGATTTCAATAAGTCGGCGCCTATGAACAACTGAATAGAATAGACGTTTAACTCACTTTTGGCCCAAAAAGTATTCGTTATGAGAGTCTATAATATATTATGCGTCGCAGGGCTTGAAGCGTTACTATGTAGGATGGCGTTTCCCCTTTAGAATATCAATATCTGCATAGAAATCTGCTCTTTAGGTAAATCCAAGCGAGTGACGGTAAGTGTTTTTAAATCTAATTTTAACATACAATCTATGAGGAACTTTCAATGAATTCATACGTGATTCCCTCTTAGATGAGAACCAGCCAAGCTGTCACAGAACAGAAACATGAAGAAGAGAACACTACCTCACGTTTCGTATTAGGTACGGAGAAATGACATTTCTTTAGCAACGAAAGTATTGAAGGTTGATAGGATTTGGTTGATGGCAGGGAAGTTAGAGATATAAAGTTGCAAAGCTCCAGTCATAAAAACCCTTTTCAAATAAGTGATTGAGATATGTAGTCTAACAAAAGAAGTAAAGTATTATGAAAGAAGTAAATTGGGACTGTTTTGTCGTTTGGCACGTTCAAATTCTTTAAGTTATAAATCATTACATCTGAATAAAACTGTGTGAAATTGCTAATATTGTATAAAATTTATGTAGACCCAGATTTTAACAACTCCCATAAATCAGTCAGAAAATGCAGTCGATTTTTGTCTTTTTGATCTTTTTATCAGATATTTAAATATTAGAAGATTGAATTTATTATTTTGTCATTTTCTACAATCCATTTATGGAAAACTACTATGATAGCTGTCTTCATATTTCATTTTACTTGATAAAATTAATAAAAATTTCATGCACATGTGAATGAAATTGGCTGAGAAATTTTAAGCCCGGTATAATAGCAGGCCTGACAAGTTTTTAATTAAATCCTTGTTGCACAGATAATAGAATACACTACTGTGCTTGTAGTAGTCTACGCAGTAAAGTGTACGTCCACATTTAAATGTACATCAACGAACAAATTTTAACCCGGGTAAATTTTTTTTTTCAATTTGACCCCAATTTTTTTTATTTTTTGGTGAATAATAAAAAATACATTTTCTCCATGCCAATGGGACAAAAAGTGAATTCCAAAAAAAATTGAAAAAAAATCTGCAAAAAGGCTAAAAACAGGAAAAATTATAAACATCTAGTATTGCTATTATTTGAGATACAGACAATGCAAAATATGCCAAAAATAAACAAAAAATATTGTTTTAGTAACGTGTTTCAAATTTGAAATTGTATTAAAAATGAAGCTTTAATTCAAAATCCAAAAGTTACAAACATTCCTTAAAAACAAGATTTTTTAAGTTTAAAAATCATAGTAACAAATTACAAATTAGAATTAATTGTCTAAAATGACATAATTTATACCAATAATCTTGTGTCTGATGAAAGAGTTAACCTAACGTGCAGCATTCTACATATTAATACATTATCGTTGAATACACTATATCGGTAGTTCACCCTCGAGTGATCGTAATAATCATGATTGCATTTATAAAGACGTTATGCAACACATTAACACCCAACTACTTACTAAGTACAGTCACCGTGTTCGTTTAATTCAAGTAGATTGTAATAAAATCTAAACGTAAGTCTCTCTATAATAATGAAGAACTAAAGTGCTGGCGAATACTCTAAATGAAGTAGAAGATAATGAAGTGACTACATTCAATTGTGCATACTATTTAGTATTTAAATGAACTTTAGAGACACTACATTGTTATAGTTGTGTGCCGCCTGAAGTCTATTGTGCACACTAGTACTTATAAGTGTAGTTTAGTAAAGTGATGTGAAGTTGTGAACGTTCTTCTGACGCTGAAAAACCAGGCGCCGCACTAAT
Organism: Sweltsa coloradensis; assembly: GCA_024449915.1. Classification (NCBI taxonomy): domain Eukaryota; kingdom Metazoa; phylum Arthropoda; class Insecta; order Plecoptera; family Chloroperlidae; genus Sweltsa; species Sweltsa coloradensis. The sequence continues at coordinate 142,402 of JAMZAV010001580.1, read as the reverse complement.
CGTATCTCATTCAAAGTGAGGACAGCTCTTCCCAAGACGTCACCCAGATTAATAGTCTCCGTTATCGGGATCATTAGGGACTGTCTCCATCTCCCTCTCTCGTTCGCCCTAATGTCTAAACTCGTGGCCAGGCAGAGATTAGTCCCAGGTATAACCGAACTTCCCCCCCCCCCCCCCCCCAGTGCCCAGTCCAGACTGACCGCACTCGTGCAGCGACGCAAGGGTAGAAATATAAATAAATAAGTAAATAACTCTAGCTAAATCATAATAATCACACACACACTTATCTCCAATAGTGAAACCACTGTATTACACGAGTTAAAATAAGCCTACAATGTCGGATTAGGAGTCGCAAATAAAAATGAATGCGCTATTGATTATTGTCACATGGTATTTTTAGAGCAAGAGGTGGGATTACCTCAGCCCTGACCTTGTCCGTTGTCCACGAGTGACTGTATTCGTCGTTGTTCTACTTGGAGAAGAGTGGTGGTAAACGAGGGGAAATATTTCCCCCCCTACTTAGACTATTCTCTGCCTGTCTTCCAGTTTAGACCTCTCTCTATAGTCTATTCAACTCCTCGAAACTACCGTTTGAGTTTCGACTGAACTTGTTGTGGCCAGTAAAGACAAATTTTGGTAACATTTCGCGAGCTTTTTTGGCTGAGAGAAGGTAGAAAACTTTTGAGCGTGTTCAAATTAAGAAATTTAATATTGTATATAGATATGCTCAGTAGAGGGATGAAAAGCTACATCAGCATCACTGAAAAGAACGATACTGGAAATATAAGGTTTGATAAAAGAAAACCGTTTGTTACCAATGTAACAATCTCGATTTAATTCTGAAAGAAATAAGTATGCGTGGAAAAATACTTTTTTAAATGTTTCACGTACAAAGTTTACCCCTACAAAGTCTAGCAGCTGTTGCAATAGTCTGCCACCTACCCACCTACCCAGTAGCGGCCTAACGCAGTCTACCACCCACCCGCCTACAGCTAGCAGCGGCATAGCGCAGTCTACCACCCACCCAACTAGCTAACAGCGACGACGTCTACGGTAACTTGTCACGCGACGCCCGGCGTCGGATACCCGAGATAACGCAATCATATGCTCGAGTTCGACGTCCCGAGGAGGTTCGTGTTCGAGGCTCGGCTGACTCCGCCGGTCTTCGGGGTAGTTTTACTCACACTACACTTCACTACTAGACAGTGACCTTGCTACACACTTCCAGGAACTCATGCGCGACTAGACAATGGGACGCTTTTATTAAACGTGTGAACGACGAACCTAGGAAACTACTCTGATTACTATTATTACCTTGATGGGCGAGAATTCGTTGCTATTGTAAAACAAAATTGTAGAGGGGGAGGAGGGCATTACAAAATAATAAAGACACTTTTTGTCAGTCACATTTTAAAGGTGGGAAGTTCGCAATTTTGAAATAATGATAAGTAATTTAGTATTTACGAAAAGGGTGGGTGGAATTCTTCCCATTGAAACGAAAATATTCATTCATTTATTGTCCACATTTTTTTACCGAAAACGTTAGGTAAAAAAAATCAAACACCCAAAATCAAAATCAAAGTGTAATGTTCATTACAATATAGATAATGGTCAGAATGGACTATTGTTGTGTAATTTTAATTGGAAAGGAATGTGCCGAAGCTAGGTAAAAAGAAGAACTAATCGTTGAGAAACAAACGAAAATGTTCCAGTCAAATCAATGCCAATCACAATATTTTAATTATAAACAAAATAAATGAGACGCGTTTTAAGCAAAGTCCTGTTCGCTCGACCGACTGACACCACAGGTGTTTACAATTTTGAGAAGTTGTCAAGGAAGCGGAAATAAAGGGCTCTACAGTAACACTTTTCGAATAAATTATTTTTAAATAATCTTTTTAAAATTAAATTGTACTTCATGTTTTTGGATTTTCTAAACAAGTCAAAATTGACCATATTCGTGGATTGATCCTGGATGATAAACATAAAATATTGAGAATCTAAAACTGTAGCGAGCTGTCCATGTATGTTTTATTGACAATCATGTAAAGTTTCATATTCGTCGGATTCCCAATGTCCGAGCGGCTATGTGCCAACTAAGAAATGGGTCCTATTCCCTCTTAACCTTAATGAACGAAAGTCTGTGTCTCGCGCCATATTATTTGTTTTGTTTTGAGCTAAGAGCTTAGAGCTCAGTACCCTCACTATAGTTTAAACCCGGGCTGTTCCAGACTCTACAGTACATCCCATGCAGTGTAGTTGTTTTATATCTTGTCGCCTTCGCGCCGTTTAATCCCCCACCCAGGGGACCACTTAACATTAGCTTTCATTTCATTAAACCCGGAACGGTTGCATTGTTTCTGAAATCATAACTCTGAATGAAATTACACGAGGGAATTGAACAAAAACGAAAAGCTTCTCTTGGCTGCACTGCATGGTTGTCTTGGTTCGCTGGACGGTTCTCAAGTCCCACATGGTACACGTATCTATGTGTGTTACCTCATAGCTATAGCTGGTCAGGAATGGGGAACATTTGGCAGTTAGCAACATAATAGCTATTCGCTCGGCCAAGAAGCATCCGACGTTTTATGAAACTGTGCAAACTAATTGTCAATAAAGCGTAAATGGACACTGGACAGCCATACAGTCATAGATTTACAAATTTTGTTTAATCAGCCAGAAAAATCACGATATAGCCTATTTTGGACTTTTTAGCAAAATCTAAATTTGTGAAAACCTATCTATATTTAATAAATTATTTTAAAACAAATTTTAGAAATGTGTTACTGGGAGAGCCTTATATTTCCACTTTCGTGACATATGTTCAAAATCTCTAACACCTGTGGTGTCAGTTGGCCGAGCGAACAGCAATTTGTCTACAACGCTTGTCCTATACTCTCTTAATTTGTTTAGCAAATACAGCTATTTCAAAATTCAACACATTATAAAATACCAAAATATCAAATTTACAATTTAAAAAAAGCAATGTGGTTGCAGAATAATACAAATTATAGGGGTGGGCTATGACACATTTAATTTTCGATATCGCAAGAAATGATTGATATCGATAAATCGAAATTTTAATGTGTGCAAAAAAGTATAGATTTAACCAAAAATTAAAAACGTAAAAAAATCGAAATAAAAATCAAATTGGTAGGCCTGTTGTAAAACATGTGTGGCGTTAAAAGTTTGAAAATGGTATTCGCGTTTGTGACCCGGCACCTCCACCATGTGTATACACTCAGCCAAAAATTAAGTTTTAAAATGAGATATTTAGATGGGGTCCAAATATCGATATCCTTGCCCAACCTAAGTACAAAATATAAATTTGAATTTGACAGTTGCGAGTAAAAAAATACAAACATGAAACATGTCATGGCCCAGCAAGTATTACGTGGATTTAATTAATACTTTGAAAAGTTAAAGCATCAAATGCAGAACAGAAGCGATTGTTAAAGGAGCTAATTTTTTTCATGTTTTCTCTGTAAATAGACCCGTTTACTGGGAAATCAATTCTAAAATGAATGAATTCTCAACTTTAAATAAATGTTTCGTCCGTCGGTACAAAACTCTTTATGTGTATCGTCTGACAAAAAAAAAACGCGAAAAACGTACATCAAACGTTATTACAGAAAATCATTTTTTAGTTTGGACATCTGGTCGGGTCGGGAAAAGACGGTCGTTAATTATAACACTGTATGTTAAACTGGTTATAAAATTTTACCACTGAAGTACAGTACGATTTTTTCGCAAATCATTTTCTGTAAGGCCCATGTATTTTTATGAATGCCATTTTGAACACAAGCAATAAATTAAAATTGTCTGGACCGGCACCTCCACCATCACCACAAAAATATATATTTTTGTTATCCGAAAATCGAGTATCTGTTTTTGACAATCGGGACGGCCACAAATACCCGAACCGACCCGAAATTGCAGGTACCCGCACATTACCACTGAAATAGGTAAAAAATAATGCACCTAGCTATATGTGTTCACTATTGTCCCAAAATAGAACGTAAACAAACTTTTACTGTTCTATATTCAGTTCCTATTTCTTTCAGACATCTTTCTTTGCTTTAGAAAAATATGTTAGAAGATGGCGCAACCCAAAATAATACTTTTCAACATACAAAATAAAAACAAAAATTACCGTTATAAAGAGTATCAGCAATCAGCTTTCAGTTCTGCAAAGGATATAAACAAAATAAACAAAATAAAATCGTATTTAGAGTCTAAATTAAATAACAAAAAGATTGTAACTTCCCTCCACACACCTGTCTATACCCCCCCCCTTTCCACACAAACACCAGGGAATCACAGAACACGTGCTATCTACACATAGCTCAGTCGAAGTCATTTCTTCACATCCCCTCCCTTAAATAAACAATTTGAAATTCCTGGAACGAAGGAAGTGAGCAACGTTATTCCTCCAACCTAACCTAACCTAACCTAACCTATAACCCCGGGAGGTCGATTGCGCAGTCGGTAACTACGCCAGCACTGTATGATTGTCCTTTGTTAGACGAGTTCGTGACGAGGGGGGTGTACGTTGTACGGTGTGAAACTCTGTTCTAAAAATATGCATTGAATTAATTAAATAGTGTTGTATAGATCAAAAGATTAATGATCAGAGAAATGTCTAGAGTTTTGAAAACAGAGTAAATAAACCTTCATTCACAGTAGGGGGGATCCATTTATCATTATTGTCAAGTTACTTACTTGTATATTTAAATAGGTCGCTGTGCAAATGTTTGTTTCGTTGATGGGGGAGCTGAGGGTATTTGACATGTAACTACATTCGAAACAATTTCGATCGTTCGAATTTTACTTAAAATATTTCTTTGAATGTGAAAAAAAACTTGGCATATCTAAGCTCAAAGATTTCGATAGACCCTTAAAAAGTTATCAATTCGGATACCCATTCGTCCGGTAAGCTAATTTACAAAATATAGTACTAAACAATCGAAGAAATAGTAAATAAAAACGAGTTACGTTTGAAATATTTTTCGATTTTAAAATAAAAACGTGCAATTCTAAATTCAGAGATTTCGAAGGTACTCTGATAATTTAATGGAGATCGGAGTAGCCGTTTTTTTTTTCAGAAGAGAGCGAAAAATGAGACAAATACTCATAGAAACAACAAAATCAGAGGAAATTTGCTCTGAGTGGCGAATTGAGAACTTCGCTACGCTCATCCAATGAATTTAACAAACCACTTGACGTAACTTATGGTTTTAAAAAGAAAAGAAACAAGCCTCCAACATTGAAATCAAAATGAATATTAACAATTCGAGGGAAAATAAATGAATATTTTTTTAAATGTTTTTAAAAAACAATAATTTCAATCAAATGTACTTAGTGATTCAATTGCATTTTTTTAAACATGAAATCAACAAATGAAAGAAAAACTGCAAATGTGATTATAAGAGTATTAATATATTATTTATGTATATTCACTGTACGTAGTTTGATGTAGTTTAGTGACTAGTCACTGCAGTAAACGTAGTTCATAAAAGTGTGTGGTTTTGAATTACTTGGAACCCAGTTGAGTTTAATAACAGTTTAACTTCAAGTGAAACGACAAAAAATGTTGAAATACAGCCATTATAGGTCGCTGTACTGCCATGAAACTACTCGCATAGTAGTTTCTCGCAACGCTTACTCATCAAGGCCTAGGGCAGCCACAGGATCGAACCCAAGCCCAGCGAAGAGCCAAGTCACGAGATATGATATGATCGCGCTCGTACATCTCCGTGACCTCTCGTGTCGTGTCGTGTGCGACCTTCGTAGCGACTACCTCGTTTACGCGCCCGAGTACGATGCACGCGCCCGAACAAGTTAATACGACTGTAATAATATCAGATTTGCATAGGTAGGCGAGAGGTTTAACGCAGGCACAGCACGGGATAACGACGATGATTTATTTATATGAGAGTGAGATAGCAAAGTATACGAGCTATAGGTACGCGTATACTTGCAGACGAGATAGCAAAGTATACGAACCGAAAATGTTGGCTCGGGCGCTAAGCACTGGGACTTGATTCGGAAGGTTTCCCGGTTCGAATCCGTCCGAGACCGGCAATCCTGACTGAAGGTTTTTTCCGAGGTTTCCTCAGTCGTTAAGGCGAATGCAAGGGAATTGAGTCCTCTTAAACACCCCTCGGACACCCCTTTCACAATTTCCTATCCGCACATACATATTCACCTGAAGAGGGCTAATTGCACCCTATAACAGTTTTCCACGATAAAATTTAAATTTCAAAGTATACGAGCTATTGGTACGCGTATACTTGCAGACGAGATAGCAAAGTATACGAGCTATTGGTACGCGTATACTTGCAGACGAGATAGCAAAGTATACGAGCTATGGTACGCGTATACTTGCAGACGAGATGAAGTAAGCAGCATTGATAATTGTTTTATCGTGCCAATCAGTGCTCCTTTTAAAAAATACTGATCGCTAATTGGGGTCCAAATACAAATGTCTACTTTTTAAGGCGCGGCAGCTGAGCAAACCAGGCATTGACGCAGAATAAAGAATTAATGCAGAATAAGTTGTGTGGCTCGTTGGTCTTGTGATTAGCGTCTCTGCTTCCAATGCAGAAGTCCAGGGTTCGATTCCCGCCGAAGTCAAAAGTTTTTTAATTTCTGATTTGGACATAAGTCCATCAGTTATTATTATTATATTAGGAATTTTTGTAAACAGTTGACTTGGAGCCGTCCTAGCAACGGGCACATAATAAATTAAAGGTTGTTCTGAATGGGCCCTTGTTGATTCTGGCGTTGATCCGCGGGTGTTCGCACTGTCCCATACCACTGATTGCTATATTTCCTATAAAAAATATCGATCTTTGGTTGGCTATCGCTCACTCGTCGATTGCGTCGGGGCCTACAGGTTGGCTTGGTCGCTTTAGTTACTGTCCTCCACTGAATATCAGTTATGTGACTGAGTGGTAGACTCTTAATACAATTTAATTTTATTTTATTATTATAGTCTGGATCACTTGGAAGCTCTATGGCTTGTCCTATCGGTTTTGGGGTTTTTTGCCACCAAATGTCAAGTAAGAATGTGTGATTGACGCATTAGCCTTTTAAAAAAGTGCTTACTTTTATCAGTACCTAACGTGGAAAATATCCCTCCAAAAGGGTAATTTGTAGAAATTGTGCAAGTTTGTGTTGGAAGTTTTAAATGGATATTTAACATACAAAAAGAAGTTGGCCCGCGCTCGAACAAGGTACAACCGTCTTCTGGTCTTCTCTGCTTGTCCGAATGTGAAGAGCTCTCACCAGTGCAACCAAGTTCATAGCCAAGGCCGGTCAATGTCAACACAGATGTCGGAATATTGATTCGCATGACGTCACACTCACACGAGGTGCAACTGACGATAAGACTTGAGAACTTTCATCACTTTACGAGGTGGGTCGTAACTTAAACCGATGAAAAGTTTCTACTTTGTTATTACTAGAGAAGATAAAACTTGCAAGATTATGTGTAAACACGTTTATCGTTTTCGTTTCTTGATTTACGGAACGTTTTCGACGTTTTTATCGTCGGTAGCGCAAACATTGAGCAGAAAAGTTGCTAGAAAGAGTCTTTAATTTGAGATAAACCGCGTACGTGCTTTACGTTCTTTGCTTTATTACGCGATTTAGCTAATTATCTGATCAATGGTAGATTTTAGAGTTTGCAACACATTCAGCAAGAAAATGTAAGAGGAAGGTTTCGTTTATCGGTGGACGTACCGTACGTTCAACCATAATCAACTGTTTGGAAAGATTATGAAGATCAATCTAATGATTGTTAGTGGTTTAAGTTTCAAAACACATTTTTCAAACGTTTCAAAATGATTTAATCACAAAAAAGTATTGCAATCATGATATTATTTACTTTTAAAAAGGAAATATTTTGGAACATTTTGACAAGCACCGTTTTGGGTATTAATTGTTAAATTTAAATGCTCACGCTCATGTATTATAACGTATGACAATTATGATGTACCCAAAATTTTTGTTTGTTTGATTTTGTAATTTTATGCGTTTTTCTCTTTTTCTCTAAAACTTAATTATATTTTCTGTGAACTCGATATGTGTACATTGTAAATACAAAAGTTTTTGTAATAAAAAAGTTTAAAAAAAACAAAACATTCATGATTTTTTTTTACTCCGTCTACCCGAAAACAGTTGTCATGAATATGATATATGTATTGTATTTTCATTACTCTTATTTATTTCAACAAAAAATTATTATTACTTGAGAGTAAAAAATAGTGAAATCCTTGCCCATAAGTATTCGAACCTGGGGCCCAGAATGATGAACTAGTTAGACAGCCACGTCCACCTGCATCAGGATGACGTCATCTCTTATGGTGACGTCACGGCCGTCTTTGTAAATGGGAACACTGAGATCCCGCTATAGCTAGCTACTGGTGACTAGAGTGTGTGCATGGTGTCACAACCGACCGGAAGCCTTGGCTCGAGGTCACGGGTTCGAATCCCGGTCCCGGCAAGAGTTGTCAAGGAGTAAATCATGTTGTTGTGAAGGAAAAACTTCTTGAGACTTGAAAACTTGAAGAAATACTGGTTAAAAATATAAATTATGGAAAAAAATAAATTTCCTGGTACATTTTATTTAAATTTAATAATAAAGCCTAGTTGAATGCATGTTTTGGGAAAAAATGGCCTGTTATTTCAAAACCAAATTTTAAACAATTTTTATTATAATAAATCGCCCAAAAAAAATAATAAATCATTCAAGCATTATGCAATGAACTAATCATTATTCACATACATAATCTATCAATCTTCAAAAACCCTTATATCAATTAATTAAACACTCTCTCAATCATTATATCCATTATTATCACAAATTAAAACATTTCTCATCATTCAAAATTCCCATCAATCATACTCAAACCCTTATACAATTATTTACACTCAATCCATTCTACCATTATATCAATAAATTAATCATGCTCAATCATTCAATCAATAATTATCACCCACTTCAAATCATTTAATCCCTGAAAATCATCCCAATTCAAAATAAATCTCCCCCGAAGGAACATTCTGGGAGACATATCAATTAATCAACTCCATTGTAAACTCTATTTTAACGACAACCGCAGTTTCAGTAGATGAGGTAAGTTGCAAATGACTCCCCAACTTCCACCCCCACACACCCCCCGGTAAAACACAAACCACTCCCGACACCGACCCCGCATCACCATCGTCTCCATTTTTTGCAAATTCCCAACTTCCTAATCTACCTAGCAGTAAATTCCAGGCGGGTGACAGGATAATACGCCGTGCACTCTGTATTTAAATGGGTGCAGTTAAACCGAGAATTACCGGACTTTGAGACCAATGTTGAGACAACGCTCCAGTCTACACCACAAAACAAACAACGCTAGCGCTCTGGTCAGTGTTGGCGTCAAACACGAGAACTACAACTCTAGTTCCGACGGACGCCGCCAGGTCCTAGAGTGCGCGGTTACTAATTGCGAAACTATGATGTTACCAGACGGAATTATCTATCGAAACATGAGTTTGTCTAGTGGGGTCGGATGGTAATTAATACACGGATATTAACAGCATGTAGGTTTAAAGTTACTTGGGTGTTTGATTATTCCATGAGCGAACAATAATGTTGATAGAGGTGTGCAGGTTCTGATTTTTGAGTTTGAGTCGAGTCCGGGCAGGTCTACTGAAGATTAGTCGAGTAAAGTTCATTTCGATGTGGATCTGGTGGAGCCCCAACAAAATTTGGAAAATAGTAGAGGGCAAACAAATTTTGGTCGTAGCAGAGTCAAAACATTTAGGTCCCTAGCAATAGTTAAACATCTCAGGTCGAGCAGAGTCAAACATCTTAGGTCGTAGCAGAGTCAAACATCTTAGGTCGTAGCAGAGTCAGACATCTTAGGTCGTAGCAGAGTCAGACATCTTAGTCATAGCAAGTAAACATCTTAGGTCGTAGCAGAGTCAAACATCTTTGGTCGTACAGAGTCAGACTTTCTTAGGTCGTAGCAGAGTCAAACATCTTAGGTCGTAGCAGAGTCAGACATCTTAGGTCGTAGCAGAGTCAAACATCTTAGGTCGTAGCAGAGTCAAACATCTTAGGTCGTAGCAGAGTCAAACATCTTAGGTCGTAGCAGAGTCAAACATCTTAGGTCGTAGCAGAGTCAAACATCTTAGGTCGTAGCAGAGTCAGACATCTTAGGTCGTAGCAGAGTCAGACATCTTAGGTCGTAGCAGAGTCAGACATCTTAGGTCGTGGCAGAATCAGACATCTTAGGTCGTAGCAGAGTCAAACATCTTAGGTCGTAGCAGAGTCAGACATCTTAGGTCGTAGCAGAGTCAGACATCTTAGGTCGTAGCAGAGTCAAACATTTTAGGTCGGAGCAGAGTTAACATCTTAGGTCGTAGCAGAGTCAAACATCTTAGGTCGTAGCAGAGTCAGACATCTTAGGTCGTAGCAGAGTCAGACATCTTAGGTCGTAGCAGAGTCAGACATCTTAGGTCGTAGCAGGGAAACATCCTAGCGAGCACCGTGAGAGGCGAGGCGAGCGAGGGCCACGTGGTACAGTACTCCACACTCCACACACAAACGAGCGAGTAGGTACCGTAGCGGCGCCGTCTATTCTTGGCAGTGACTGAGGACGAGGAGGTGTAATTGTAATAAACATCTTTCTCCGGGTGAATGACCGCTCGGCTACCTTGGCTCGTTTGATGCCGAGCCTGACGCAAGGGCATAGTCAGGGTCGTCGCGGTACGCTCGCTGCTAGACACGCGGACACCCGGCACACATTCCACAACACTCTCATCACACGAGAACCTTACTAACGACAGCCAAGCACGAGCTGAAACTTCATACCGAAGAATTACACCGATCGTTTCAAAGAGTGATTTATATAATAGTCCTGAAAATGGAATAATTGTTTTGCGACCAATAATGTTAATACGAGAGTTACTTCACATTTGCAAACTTGATTTTGAGATTGGAAACGAAATTTATTAAATTTAAAAGTAATGATCACAAAAACATTTTAAAAATTAATTGTTAACTTAGCTTTTCACTTTTTTTTGATATTGGCATTCATATTATTTAATTTTTATTTGAAACTAACAACAGGTTTATCCACCCACAAGTGAAATATAACTATATATATATACAATTATAAATACAGATTATGCAAATCATTATATACCAGAACAAGTAATATAAAATTACAAAATACCATAAAATACAATAAGTGAAACTTTAATAACAAAAATGTATATATTCCAAAACAATTACTCGTATGTCATGTAGTGTCAGCCAAAATTAGGAAAGTAAAATAAGATGTTTTTTTTTTGTAAATTGTCAAGGTTGGCGCCCATCGCCTATGGTTGGCCCTCGTTTAGTAGTGATCATAGTGGGTAAATGCAACCAAACCCATGCCTGCCTCCACCAACCCATCCTGATGTTGTTAGTTGACAGACAGACAGACAAGCAACTACCTAAATACACGCTCCGAGCATCATTGCTTGGTACACACACGAGGTAATTAGGACTTTCAATTAGGGACTAGTCTGGCAAGTAATTATTACATCAATTATAACGATAATAACCGAGAATATGCTCTCACCAGACGCGCGGTACCTATCATCACTCATCAGTCATCACGCACTCCCATACTTAGACAATAGTAGGAGTGACAAACGCATACAGTTATCGCTGGATTAATTATCATTTTAAGGTGTGAAAACAAAATAAAATTATAAATAAAATTGTAGTTCATAAATATCAAATTTAGGAGGAAATGGGACACATTTGGCAGTTGGCACATAGGTATTCGCTCGGCCAAGATGCAACCGACGTATATGAAACTTTGCAAAGTAGTCAATAAAGCATACATGGGCAGCCCTGCGGTCATAGATTTTTTAAATGTTGTCTTAATCAGCAAGAAAAAAATCACGAATATAGTTAATTTGTGAGTTTTTAACAAAATCAAAATTTGTGAAAACTAATTAATTTTTTACAAAATAATCTTAAAAGAAAATTTGAAAATGTATTACTGCAGAGCCCTATATTTCCACATTTGTGACATATGTTCAAAATTTCAAACACCTGTGGTGTCAGTCGGCCGAGCGAACAGCAATTTGCCTAAAACGCATGTCCTATAGCACGAAAACCTAGTTTGTTAAGAGTTTGTACACCGGTCTTCCTTAAAACTTAGAAACGGTGTGATTGGTGATAAAAGATGCCTGAAGAATGGTAAATAAGTTCTGTACGGTTGGTGGGTGGGTGGGTAGGAGGGACTATGAGAGATAATAATTAAGTGGTAGTTGTTATAATGCTATTCGAATTGAGTGATATATGAAAGTGTTACGTGATGAGTGGTACATATGGGGTGTGCGTGATTGTGGTGCTAAGCGTGCCACAAGAGTGATACATACGGAATCTCATGATTGCTAACTGATTCATGTAAATGAATGAAGAGAGAGAAATCATGAATAGTAATTTACACGTGACGTATTTGGAGTATGAACAATAGCCAACTAAATAATGAACGAAACATGATCGTTTTAGAGTTCGGTTATTAATTATTTGTGTACGATGAGCGACGAAACGAAGGGGGGGGGAGGACGACTAACTAATGAATGGTGATCAAAGGATAGTGAACAATCAATATTGAGTACTACACTCTGAATTGCTCGAGGCCAAGGAATCCGTATAACCAGCGGTCGAATTTAGGGGGAAAGGTGCCCCTCTCCCCCAAAATACATTTATATAGGCCAGCCTACAAAACGAAATAGTGTAGTAACCATCCGGCCATCATCCTAAATAGAAACACGACTAAAAACGACGACTTTCAGATTTGCTCCTTTTTATAACAACTGCTATAATAACTTTCTAAAATGTATAGATCTCTATGTAGGGTATACCTTTAAAATCCATTCATTACATTCTTTCGAAATGTACTAATTATGTTCTCCTACCCTGAGCCCTAAGCCCTACTGATGTCATTTAAGTCCTACAACCTTTTAACCATACTAATACCAATAACAAAAATAAGTACCCCCCCTCCCCCCCGCCCCTTGTACAATAAGTTAAGGTGCTGGCCCATATGTTGAAAATTGAATTAAGTATTCTTTTCATTGAAGGTTTTCCGATTCGTGGAAGTGCGTACAACTATACAACCTCAATTTGCATTTGATTATCATTCCTGCCCTTTAGACATGAATACAAGATTCCAACACAAACGGATGTAACAATTATAATAAGCCTGCACGAATCCACGATCAGAAAGACGTCTGTAATACTCGGACAACGTGCGATGTGTTGCCAGGAACAGTACGCTGATAACTGATAATACAAACGAGTATTGACACGGATTCTTGTAAGCAAATACACTAAGCAAACTCAACAGCTTGGTTCAATAAGAGTGAATAACCGGACTGTTCAACAAAAGCAGAGGGAACATCGGAAGGTGGTGGGTGTTACACCAAACAGTTAGGGAATGAAATAAATGTAGGTATAAATGTCAGTAATAGGGTACTTGAAACACAATATGATAAATATGACTGTCAGTATTGGCTCGAGCGTGACTCTGTTCCATAAGGTCCCGAGTTCGAATCCCGTTGTGACCGGAAATCCTGACTGAAGACTTTTTCCGGGGATTTCCTCAGTCGTTAATGCGAATGCAAGGGGTTGAGTCCTCTCAAAAAGAGCTCTCGGACATCGCTTCATAATTGTCCTATCTGCAACATATCTACTAACTCTTGAAGAGGGGCATACATTGCAACCTATAGAAGCTTCTCTCGGTAAAAATTGAAATTTGTAATACACGAAATATGTCCCAAAACGACTACGAATTAAAACGCTACATTTACTTCAACTTTGGCTGACATTGTCCTGAAGAATGTCAGAAAACACTATAGCAATCTCTTCAACGTTATTGAAAGAGGCAACATACCGATAGTTAGACACCTGAAAAGGGGCATAAAATGCATCCTGGGCAGGCTTCCACAAAAAAAGGAAAAGGAAACTAGCTTTTTAAATAAGGTTTACCATTAAAATGTTTCTTAATGGAAGTTGCAATGCCAGCTTATCCTGAAGAAAATCCGAAGTTATACCATGATTCGGCCAAAAATGAAGAATTTGGCATAATTAAAAAACTGAATGGAAATCGGAATGTCGTCCAGAAGGTACAAACATTTCATCCACGCTATGTTTGTGTGTCTTTCTTTCTCCTGGCATCGAGCTCACTACGGTCCAAATGTCAAGTAATCAATGTCAAACGGTTGAATGAAAGACTTGTGTTTAGGCTATTCCTGTGCTCGTATGTGTGTACATCAGTTGCCTGTTTGCCTTGGCATCGAACAAGAGTCAATACGCGTCATCGCCGCTGTTAGTTACACCCGTGTAGTGTTGATAGTGCGCGCCGAGAGAGGTTTGGAAGGGTCACCAGGCGCTAAGTGGGAGGAAGGTATTCAGCTAGTGTGCAGCCTAGCGTGGTTATTGGCATTGTCCTCTATTTACCCGCCCGGGCTGGCTAACCTAACCCACCTCAAGCAACACAAGTTCATTATCCCCTATGTAATTATCTTTCTATCACATCACTCCAAACTAGAGGCGGGTAGAATCAGTTTTCTGTATCCACATCAAATTGTAGTGTAACGAATTGTTGGAAAGTAACAAAAACAAAAACGAATAATATTTAACACCATATCTTCGTGGTACCACTTCAAGCGATACAGATTCAAATATTGCTGTAGAATTAACTAAACAGTAAAGGGGACAGAACACAACCTTGACGCACACCAATCTCATCCGGTAACCAAGAAAAATCCACCTACTCTCGTCTACATACAAAAGTAATGAACTTATGATGGGACGTGTGAACGTTTTTACGTTTACACTTTCGATATGTTTTTCTAAAAATTAAACGTTCGATAACCATTGAGCCGAGTGTCACAAAAGATTCACAATACATCATTATCAATTGTTTTACGAAAAACGAATATCATGATTCCTCAAAGATACGATACAATATCGCAGGAATGAAGGCCATGGGCGTGTACACGCCTTCAAAACAATATGAGCTTACACACGTAGACCACCATACTATCCCATACACCACATACATACCATTAACCATACAATGGACAACTAGTCAAAGGCGGGCTTAGCTAGTTCCGAAAATCCAACAGATAGCGCCACGAGCTGTGGGACAAGCTGCAACCTAAGTGTGGTTGACGCAATGGACTCAACGTGTTTTTACGCCCGTACGGGTGGAATAAATCCTTGAAAAAAATGTTATTTTTTAGAATAAGCCCAAAGACTATGTAGATCAAGAAGGAAGCCAGCTGCTTTTTAGGGAAGGCTTTTGTATTGTCTATGTTATGTCCTAGAGGATGTGTGGACTTCGGAAACGGTGGTCATCATAGTCCCTACCTTTGGGTTAAGAATGATTATAAACCAAAGCCTTTACTCTAGAAAGCATTTTTTAAAGTTGAGTCTCAGGTTTAGGCCAACATAATTTATTATTTCCCAGTTCACAAGATCATATCGTAAAAAGTAGGCCTGGGTTTAGCTCTAGGGTAGTGGAGGCCTAGGTTCTAATCCTAGGCCTACAAGGCTATAGGACTAGACACACCTCTTTGCTAAGATTTAGGCCTAGAAATGTACCCCTTTTTATAGTTTATTCACAGTTTAGGCCTTTAACCTTGGAAGCTTTAGACCTAGGCCTACCTTAAAAGCAAAATCAAGTCTATACTGTTAGTTTTAACCTACCAATAAGCAGAGGCTAGGCCTAGGTGTTATTTTCCTTTCCATATAGGCCTACCCTAACTATAGATGTAGGCCCACTTTTAATATCTTAGGGGTCAACTGTGTTATGTAAATATAAAACTAACTATGTATATGCAATACTTAATGAAAATAAGCAACATTCTATTCTATTCTAGCTAGGTCTAGGCCCTACACCAAAACAAAAGTAGCCTGTCTAGTGCTTAGGCCTCTCTCTTGTGCAGAATTATAGGGCCGCGTCAAACAGGTCTACTCATTAGCCTGCCTACTACAAGCAAGTTTAGAATGAAGATAGTTGGCCAGTCCGGGAAATAAAAAAAGTGGGTAAACACATGGGCAGGGCTCCATCTCGCAAACACTTAGTTTGCCATGAGGAATTTGCTTGTAATCGGAATCCACGAAATGCAAAGAACATTATAGGCCTACAAGCATGGTATCACATGTTTTCGTAAAACATTTCTTATATATCTGATTTTAACTTCCCACATCTTATTTCTTAACTTGATATCCTTTGGAAACGAGTGTAAAGACACCCCTCCTATTTTAGCTCTTGACGAACATCGTGAAACAACACAATATTGAACCATTTCAATCCAGCAATCCAGTTCTTTAGTGGGGTACAATAAGGCTGTCAGTTAAAATCGTCCCACAGTACGGCCATCTTATGAGCACATGTTTGAGTCGTGACGTCAGGGGGGCGGAGTTAGACTACTCGTCCATTTTTATTTTATTTTAATGAATTTTACCAGCCCATAGCGCAGGATCGTAGGAAGGCTAATGCAGGGCAAGTGTGGCCCTCTGGCACAGTGATTACAGAGTGCCAACAAAATACAACAAGAGCCATACCATAACACTTCTAACTTCAGTAAGTATACATATTGAGCGAAAAACCTTAATTAAGCACACAAAAGGAAACTGTTAGAAATAATTGGAAATCGAACCTTTATTGAGAATTGAATAAAATTCACGCAGTCACCTAAAACGTGCATAAATTCAGGTCCAGTCACAAAGTGCGATTCGCCTTTCGCAATACATCTCTTTCATAGCCGAGAGAGAGAGAGAGAGAGAGAGAGAGAGAGAGAGAGAGAGAGAGAGAGAGAGAGAGAGAGAGAGAGAGAGAGAGAACGTTGTGTAGGGGCGAAGCAGTATCGAGTTACGACCACCCTTTGTTTCTCGCAGTCTTTTGTTTGTCACTGCTCGGCACAGCTCTACACTAAACTACACTACACTACACTACACCGAGCAGAGAACAGCGCGAGCTGGGCTAAACGGATCCGGTGACGAGAAATCCCCCCGGAGTTTTTCCCGCCACTTATCGTTCAAACGCGAGCTTGCTGTTTTTCAACCGTCAGAGAAGAATCGATGGCTCCCAAAAACTCCCACCATCACAAGACCACAGCACAATAAACCACGTGTCGGTAAATTTGTTTATCCTACTATATTTTGCAGAATTAAATGTGTCGGTAAAATTGTTTATCCTAGGATGTATTACAGAATTAAATGTACACGTGTCGGTAAAATTGTTTATCCTAGGATGTATTACAGAATTAAATGTACACGTGTCGGTAAAATTGTTTTCTATGAGAACTTGCAGATTTGTCAAAATACTTTTCTTCACAGCAGAAAACTCAAGTATGCAAAACCCACAACTTAATATTTAAGACATATTCATTATTACTTAGTATTCGATAGTGAGCAAGTACAATTAAATTTTCAGCTCGCCATTTAACTCACGAATTGAAAAGTAAGCGCAAATGATCTTGACCAATGATAAACGGTATTCTCCCAACCACTTAACGAGTTTTAGTGTAATTACCGGACAAGCGAGCGTGACGGACGGACATACGAAACATTTGCAGCTGAATTCAGCTTACGTTGTGAATCACTCTTTACTATCGCGTTCACGTGCACCGTGTGTGTTTGTAACACCCCAAGGCTACAAGTCTAAATATAACCACGATGTAACAACCGACGTATGACAACGCCTACACGAACGTGGGGTTGAACCCGTGACCTTTCAGGTGGGAGGGGCGGAGAATTAATAAGACAACAACGTGTATTTATTGCCCGGTGTGGCTCAAGGCAGGTGGATGCCCAAACTAATGATGACGTCACACGAGGGAGCAGTGAAGCGGATGTGTGCGGGGGGCGGACTGAAGCGACACTTGTCGACCGACAGCGACAATTTAGTGTATAATTAGATTAGAAAAACTAATAATCAGTGCAAGAGTATAACATTTCTGCGTGAAGTCAATGTCAATTAGTTTTAATTTTTTAATGTTTTTTTTCTTTCTTTTCCTTTTTTTTACCATCACTTTTTTATATTTGATTTATTAATTAATTGCATTTAACATCCTTTTTTGAATTTATTACCAAAATTGTTGTGTTTTAATTCATTGTTGTTGTAATATTACTATTTCAAATATTGACTCAACTATAGTTCATTGTTGTCTGCATCTATGTAAGCGTTCACCACCCCTTTTTTAGGCAATTTTCTGTTTGCTCGGCTTAATGACATCACAGTTGTTAGAAATTTTGAACATATCTCAAGAAAGTGGAAATAAAGGTTTCTATAGTAACACATTCCTAAAATTTGTTTTGAAATAATTTATAAAAAATAAATTAGATTCACGAATTTCAATTTTGTTAAAAGTCCAAAATTGACTATATTCGTGAATTTTTTCTGGCTGATCAAGTCAAAATTTTGAAAATCCATGACTGTTGGAACGTCCATGTATGCTTTATTGACAAGTTTGCAAATTGTATATACGTAGGATGCTTTTGGCCGAGCAAACCGCTATTTACTAACTATCAAAAGGGTGTTGAACCACCTTTGTAAATCAGTTTTTTAACTGAATAGGATAGACATTAAATTTAAAAATTGATGAGTTTTAGCATGATTTATTCTATTTGCAAAGTTGTCGAAATCTTGTCGCACGAGCACGTAGCCACGTCACGAGCCGGGAGTCGAACCCGAAACCAAACCCAAACTCATTCCAGAAACAGAACACGTACCATGTATATTGTATAAATCCTTTAACAAAATCAGCTAAAAATCAAGAATTTGTATCACGCATCGGAAATAAGCAAACTAAAACTATGTACAAAACTTTAAAGTCAGAATTATCTTATGTAATTAAAACTTTAAAGTCAGAATTATCTTATGTAATTTCCGACATGGCATAAAATTTTCTTCTATTTTCACATTTATATCTGCTGTTATGCAATATTTAATTTAAAATATCTCTGTCTCTCTTGCATGACACTAGACTCATAAATATATAATTGAATCCACAATAAAATCACATCCTATCCATACTAGTCTCAATGCAGACATTTTTTAACCTATTAAATGTTTTTCATGAATGGTAAATGCGCTCGTAAACGCAAGGAAGGAGTTGGTTTCGTGCATGCGCGTGACGATATGCGCCGGTCGTAAAAGGTTTGCTTTCAAAATTATGTTAATTAGCTTCTATCAAGAAGCAGACACACCCTTAGGAATGCAGAGGAGCCTTTAAGGAGATAGGGAACACCGCATGGAAGGTCGTGAGTTCGAACCCTACCACACGTTATATGTTATATCGAATATTGTTATACTAGATCCAACGAAATAATGCAGATGCTTGGTAGTGGTGGGGGTAGAATAAATGCGCAGTAAATTGAATGTTGTATGAAAGAGAAATATATTTTACCAACGCAAGCAAAAATTATCTGTGCTAGATCACAGAGTTCCTCCGTGTGCTAGATCCACGCTGAGCTAGCGTGAATAGAGTTGACAAAGTTGTTAATGTTGGGAAAACAATTTCGAACTATCTGCATTCTTTCGTTGGGATCACACGTTTTTGTATAGGAAGCTTTATCAAACCCGGCACCTCCACCAAAACAACGACTCAAAGCGAAATACTTTATATTTGTATTCTTCAAAGTCGATCTGTTGATAAAGTAGCTTCGCTTCCTCTTATGGGTACTTCCGCACGAACGTATGAGCACTATAGCCCTTTCAGACCCAGAGAATTGTTTCTAAATTTAGTAAAAACCAAATTTCTAAAAAAATCTAAGATAGTTATTGTTTTTCACATTTTTTAAATTAAGTTAGTAAGAATTTTTTGGAAATTTTGACTTTTGAATAAAAGCTTCATTTTAGGTAGAAATTCAAATTTGAAAACTTTCCTAAAACTAGATTTTTTCCTGATTGTTTTGCATTTTTGTATTTTTTGTATCTCAAATAATAGCAATACTATAGATTTACAAAATTTCCGGGAAAAACAATTTTTCCCATTTTTAGCCCTTTTTACACATTTGTATTTTCAATTTTCTCCAAAAAATAACTTTTTATCCTATCGACATAGGGGAAAAAAATGTCTTTTTTTTAAATTCCTCATTTAAAAAAAAAAATAGGCTCAAATTGAAAAACCTTTAGACCCTTAGAGCAATTAAAATTCAAAAACCCTACCTACACGTTTGTGTAGCAAGGGTCTGAAAGGGCTAGATCCATCAGATCCTCGCGCTAGACCTAGTGCTCCTCGGTGTTTGTCCGCGAGAGTAGTCTCAAGGTCGCCGTCCGTCCCGGAACTCTCGAGTCTTGCAACCGGTTTGTTTCATCTCATTCTCTAGCTGATGCCTCGCACGTATCACGCTCCGCCACCACGAGTACGAGCAAGCACCGGTGTAAGGGAATATCTTTACCCCCGGCGGCGGAACATTACTATTGTTTCGCTCGAGGCTCCTACCCTAACCTAACCCCCTAACCTAACCGGTTTCCCCGCAAAAGTGCGGGACGCGCAACTGTGACCCAACCACAAACTGTAACCAGTTAGCGGGGTATGGAGGATGCATACCTCTGTCAGAAGTTGCGAATTGAAGTAGGGAGATTGTCGAGATTCGACTGGATTGGTCGGGACTTCCAACATGGCCGCCGCGCGCAGTGGTTTGAACTTTGAATCGTCTGGATTAGCTAATGAATTGGCATGTTGACATGTTGCAGTAAATCCCCGCCTTCTGAACGTTATAAACTTAAAATGGGCTACCATTCACATCCAGACGGCGTTGCAATAGAGGGACTTCCAACATGGCCGCCACGCGCAGTGGTTCTAGGCTTATTATGCCCTATAGTCGGCTTCAAGGTTACAGTATTGCATCCCCCATCTTCGTAAGTAGTTCGATATCAGTGGTTGTTTACAGTCTCAATACACAAGAAAACTTGTTCCAAGAGGTTCCTTTGCGCACAATACCGACAAGTGCGCTTTCAGAAGACGGTGTATGAGCTCGAGTAAAGTTTGTCAACCATATCCATTTAAAATATTTCATCGCCAAATCCAGTAAATTTCACATATTGTGTACTACTTTGAATCCTCCAATTTACACCCCAAAACAGAAAATTTGGGATGTTGTTTGCAAAGAATATGCGCGAAAATATTAACATTACAAATAATTTTTTCCTATACAAACAAGCTTTTGAAATAACTAATAAAAATTTACGTCATAATTTTTGCTTGAGTATCGGACTTTAACAGGTAAAACAATGCAAAGCTTAATCTTAGTTACACACCTTACAACATGACGACTACAGAAGGTAGATACTTTGGCAGCAAGTTGAGAGACCTGGGTTTTACATTCAAACCACGATCAATTTCACCTACAGAAACCCCTTTACGATACCCGAGTTTAATATGGTAAATACATGTACATTTAAAATGCAGCAAATTCGTTGCAGACCTGTACAGTGCATAATCCATGGAACGACTACGAGCTCAATCCAAGAATGTGGTTCGGTTTGTGAATTTCTGGATTTTAATCCAAATTTGAATGTGTTTATTTTGCGGTTATTTGTGAAGTGCAAATCTACTATCTATTCTATGTCACCAAGTTTGAATGTTGTAATAAAATTAACATGTTAATCTAATTCTGTGTCTTGAAACCAACATCCACGAAAACAGCACAACCTTGTTTTCAAAATAAAAATAAAGTTACATTACTTTATGGTGTTGTAACTCAAAAACCGTGTCTATATGCTAAGGTGGAGAAAGATAGAGGCTACTATGTTCTGTAAAGTGCAATCCACTAAAGAACGGTTGCGGGCAATCAATGTTGAATACGATCTAGCTTCGATTACATTCTCAGACCCAAAACAAACCAACAAACAATATAAACGAGCGGGAATATACTTGTTTTGTTTGAGGATGCGACTTACCGTGAGTCTCTGTGGACTTCACCTATTCTACATACACAACACACGACGCTGTAGGGGTGGAGATAAAGCTGTGAAGAGATAAAACTGAGGGACATAAGACGGAGATTACAGACACAAACAAGTGGACGTCTGTCTGGGGCAAAGCCCCAGGCACTGGACACAATAATTGCATATATACGTAAACACAGCATTTTCAAATTTCGTTTAGCATTTTGTTTCATCTATTTTTGCCCACCTTTAAAAACTTGTGTGTAAGGAATTCTCATATATTTATTTTAAAATAGGGTATGACGTTAAGTAAGAATTATATTAAATGGACTACAATGAATTATAAAATATAATATACTGTGGTAAATAATTTTTTTTAGGACTACAACTTAAGTTTAAGTGAAAAGGGAGCACTTGGTTGTATCTATACAGAAAACGCTATTTTGACGTATATGGTATATTTACGTACTTTTGCAAATAAATAATTTAGTAGTTATATTTAATACGCCGCCATTTTGAATACTGTTTGCATCACAAGTTGAACACTAATGAAATATTCAACATAACGAATGAATTCATGTCTATTTCCCACTTTCATCAACTTATGAAAGAATCAGCACTTTATAAAATGATTTTAACAGTGTTTAGATTTGATGTAAGGGAAAGATAGACCATGAACGATTTTAAACTTTGTTATGAAATGTTTTTTGTAATTTTTGTCTGTTTGCACATTTTCCCCGAACGCGGAGTATTATGCAGTGTCGTTATTATGATGTCATCCATCTCCACAGGATATTGCTTTTAAATTGCGATTTAAAAATAAGAACTAAGCATACGAACATTTTCTTACATATGCCAAGCTGCACCTTTAAGCATAAATTTTATTTTCTCTTATTTCTGTTCCTTGCGTCTTTCGTATCTTTTAATAAATGAGGACGTTCAAATATGAATCAAAAAGTATTATGAGGGTTAGATAGAATCAGAACGTTATAAAACAACAATATTCAGACACACAGACTCACACTCGCATTCATATACGTATATATCTTGATAGTCATCATTATGTTATTATTGTGTATGCACCGGTAATGTTAATCTATATGGAAAATTACACTGTGTGTGACATTATGTCCTCTCTCTAGCAATGACCACAAAATAAAAACGAAACAAAACGTTAAAATATTATTATAAAAGAGCATTTCTTTAATGAAAAGCAAGAAATCGGGGGGGAGTGGGGGGGGGTAATTATGATAATCGCGTAAGGGCGTGAATTTCCCAAATCTAATCAAATAAAAAATGATTAAAAAACGCATAAATTCTTTCAACTCTTTCTAGATGTTTGTTGAACAATCTGTGATAGTTTATCCTGCCCTAACTCCTTCCTATACACCTAAGCCCCCGGCTGGACTGGCATGTCCGGTCTCGGGCCAAGGTGCGCAGTGAGTCGCTCAATGGCTCATTAAGGTGATACAACTCCCTGAATTCCTTGGTGCGGTCACGTCTGTTCTTACAGAGCACACAGACAATGGGTCACGTAGTCATAGACGTCACGTATACGTGCTACGGGGGGGGGGGGGCTCTGCAGGGTTGCGCGGTCTGGGTTGATGACGTAAGTAAACCGGCTGACTGTTCCTTCCCTTCATCCACGCGCCTACCCCGGCCTCTGGTGGCATAATTCACTAACTAGCGACTTGTATTTGACATAACTTATTCAGCTGATTTTGACTTCCGTTGATGCAGAAAATATTTTCGTCGTCAAAGGTATCAACTGAAATATATATTAAAAAAACTATAACCGGTTTTGAACACGACAAAGCGAAAACCGGTTGTTTGCCGACATCTTTAGTAAATAAAGAGCGAGAGGGCATTATAGAGACCCATTTCTCGAAATTCAGCAAAGCGGAACAAGGGTTGCGTAATGCGTAATGCGTTCAACCTCTAGGGGTCGTTCCACCGACCAAGTATTGCAACATATTCGTCAACACCTGTACGAGAGAAGAGATTGTCAACGTCAGTGAACGACTCCAGTTAGGCGATTTAGCGATATCGTTAAGAAAGATACATTCTCGGGTTATTAAGCGAAAAATTGACTTAAATGCTAATATTTGTTTTGATTTGTCCACTATTGTAATAGAAAAGAGATGGAATTCTAATGCCGTTTTAGAGTTTTAAGAGGATGGGTTAGTCGCGAAATTAAAACCACGCGAAATTACAGTTTTTCCGTGATATCTCGAGAACGATGCAAAATATCTAAAATCTGATTCTAGACCGAATTGTGGTTTTCTTAGAACAATATAATGCAAGGAAAAATATTGTGATGTAATGGTAATTAAGTTTTTTATTAGAAATTTAATTAATTAAATTTATATTTTAAATACAAACCGCACCGATTACTATATTTGAATATTTTTTCTTGCATTATATTGTTCTAACAAAACCACAATTCGGTCTAGAATCAGTTTTTAGATATTTTGCATCGTTCTCGAGATATCACGAAAAAACTGTAATTTCGCGTGGTTTTAATTTCGCGACTATCCCATCCTCTTAATGATTGCCGTGGTTCCTACCTGAGATCTGTGCTCGCCGTAGCTGAGTGTGAGCATGACGCTTCCCTGAGCCTCCTCGATCCGTACGACGGTGCTGGGATCCAGCCTGAGCGCCTCGCTCTTCTCCGCGGAGCTGACGAAGTCTTCGGTCCTCATGTCCTCCACCCTCTTCAGGTCCCCGTTGGAGAGTTGAATGAGCGAGCCGCGCGTGAAGTTTGGCGGGGGGATCACCCTCTTCTTCGGCGAGTTCGCCTCGGCCGGACGGGTGAGTATCCGGTGTTTGAGCGAGCCCTCCTTACCGCTCGGCACCTTGAATGTTCGCTTGAGGAGGATTGACTGGCCGGGCTTCAACGGCGTCGCGGAGCCGGAGGACGACGACGTCGGGGGAGAGAACGTCGGCGTCGGCGGCGAGAGAAACTGACCGGGACTCGCCGGGGCTGGCGGACTTTGATGTCGGAAGGTGTCGATGTGGTTGGGGGGCGGGGGAGGGGGCGGGGGGTGGAATGCCCGCACCATGAGCGGGTTGAAGTGGGTGGGGTAGATGGTGCCATAAGGTCCCTGGTAATAAGGTTGCGTGGGGTAACGGTAGCTGGACGGAGACGTGAAAGAAGGCTCTTCTGGTGTTTCGGCGTCTTTCACGAGATTGACGGGGACGTGGTCGTGTGGGGGTGGGGGTTGTTGTTGTTGGTACTTTGAGGTAGCGGTCGTCGAGACGCGCGGGGCGAGGGAATGTGTGACGACGCGACAGCCGTTGAGGGAGGAAGGAGGGTGGTGGGAGTTATGTGTGGTCGTCGTCGACACCCCGTTGTAGCGTTGCACGAGGGGGGCGGGTTTCGGGAGGGGGCGAAGGAACTCCGGGGGGGAGCATGGCTTGGAGGGGGGGCCCGGGGGGGCCGGACTCAGGAGGAAGGACGAGTCGAAGGTCATATGATTCGGATGGTGGTGGGCGTGATGATGGTGAGAGTGGTGATGAGGAGGCAAGCCGAGGCCGTGGGTCGGTCGATCCACCACGAGGCCTGCTGAAATCATCGACTCACAGGGGTGCGGTTAGGTGAGGTCGCCACACGAGCGCTTCAGCGGCACCTGCGGACAAACACACAACTACATTAGGACAATATAGAAAACTCACGGCAAGTTAAATAAAATAACAAGTGAATTAGTATAACATTAACCAAGGATAACAATCCAGAAACTACAAACTCCATTTCAGCAGGGTATCGAGCCGCGGTCTTCAGATTGCCGGTCGGTTGCTTTACCGGACTTAGCCTACCGAGACGGTTAATTTCATTACATGTGGATTGCTGGTGCATTGTAGATTTGAATAGATTATAGATTGGATGGATGGATTTTGTAATTTCTAAATTGTTTTCCATAAAATCAATTAAACCTACGAGAGTGTTTCTCGATTAATAAAATTGAGAAATAACCCATGTATCACAGCACAGACACATTAAAAAATTCATTTTACCGAGTTACTTCATTAACAATGCTTGGATCGTTGATAAAAGAAAACATCAACAAATTTTGTTGATTTATTTTTTGGTACGAAACAATTACCGAAATGTACGATATTGGGTTAATTAACGAAATACAACAAAAACTTTATCTTAATTCATATTTAGGACTATTATTTGTGTGTGTTTAAATGTTATCCCGTTCAAGTATTCCACACACGGATTCCAGAACTGTCTACAACTCAAAACCTCAGAATTACAAAGTTCGATGTCAAATTTATATTTTTTCCATTTTAGCCTATATTGCACTGTATATTAAGTGACTGCTTAAAATGGGAAAAAAATTAAATTTTCACAAAGAACCATGTATTTCTGAGGTCTCGAACTGTGCACAGTTCTTGAATCTGTGTGTGGATTACTTAAAATGTGCACAGTTTTCATCTCATCCCCTAAGTTTCATGTCGAGTCCCCAGCCGGGCACCGAACCGAGTCCCCTAGTATCCCGAGGCGAACACAAACAAAGCGACGCCACAACGAGCCAGATAAGACTCTGCTCAGCAGAGATGGAAATAACAAACTTGCCCTCGTCTCATATCAGGTCGTGTCTCGTGACGACTGTCTTCATAGGGAAGATACAGACAACAGTGATATCCGATCATACGACGCCGTCTTGACCAAGTTCTTTGGAAGATAACACAGACGTGATATCCGATCATACGACGCCATCTTGACCAAGCTCTTTGGAGATCAACTTGGTCATAGAAAATACACAAATCACGAGGAAATGATTATTGAAAAATATCTAGATAAGGAGATGTTCTTGGTTGCCCGTCTGGAACGTGTTTGTTAGAAACTCAGCGTCTAGAGTGCAGTACTTTCGTACTTTTCGGATTACATGAAGGGAAATCAACATTTTATTGTTCTGTTTTCACCCTCCGACAGATAACTAAATCGTTTAAATTTATCGTACTTAACTCTTTTTTTTTTAGAAAATAGGATGCACGGTTGGAAAATTCCGAGATAAAGGTACTCAGTGCGCTAAGTCGACTTGTATAGAGGAATAAATGGTATAAATGTTTTATAAAGGTAATTAATAAAATATTGATAAAGGATATATATATGTGTGTGTGTGTGTGTGAAGTGAAAATTTAATATAAAAAAATGGTTAAAAATGGTTTAAAACTATGGAAGAGGAACGGGAACAGAATGTAGAATTTCACATATTATTTCGTGTGCGTCTTCAAAGTCCTCAATTTTTTGTATATATTTGAAAATTTTGTGGAACGATTTTTTTTTTTTTTAAAAGCCATGTACGGGATTGGTATCACTTTCTGAGCATGCACAACAAAATTTTATTTTTTGGTCGAAAAATGTAGACGTAGTTCGAAAAATACGAAATTACATTTTGGCTCGAATCGTAGAGTTCTCATGCTAATTTGACTGAGATTTCGAACTTAGTCGTACAAAATGCTGATAGGGCTGAATGTGTGAGCTTGGACTGTGCAGATTGGAATGATGAGTTGAACACGAAGAGAATTCACAAATACAGGAAGTAATTGACAAGCGACGTCACGTCAAAGTCTTGGAGTGACTCGTAAGATGCAACTTCCTAAACGGGATTGAAACTCTCTGACTTTATTGTATTTAACTTATTTGACTTTCTGCTCACGTACGGTTTCCAACGAGGTAAGCCTGAAGCTTGTTCACAGTGGAATAAATACGACTTACGCAGAATTGAGCAAAACGTATAGCAAATACATGACGTTCAACATAACGCTACTGCTTCGCTGGAAACATGAGGTTTCACTGTATAATAATTTGATATTGAGCCACCTATTTCTGTAGAGTGGTAATATATATCCGTGACAGTATCCCAATGCATATTTTCTTCTCGGTTGTTTTATATGCATATATTGTAGAATATTTTGTAGTATACAATTAATATAATCATTTTTGTTTTCTGTTTTTACTTTAAATCAGCCTCCCTACAGCAGCAAACAAGATTTGCGAGAAACGTCCACTAAATTAAGAAATTACGCCGAAGACAGTTGTATTAAATTGCGGTACAAGTTTTTACTTCTCCTGTATAATAGTGCTACTTCTTTTCCAGTTAAATCTCAAATTAAGTCTCAAATTATGTTTATGAAGATTACGACAACAAAATAACAATGAACAATTTGTGGAATTTAGACGTTTTTAGGTTTTGGAACAATACTGGCCCAATTGTAAAAAAGTAGGCTGTCCTTGGGCTTGGTATGACGCAAGCTCTTGTGTATCTTGGAAGGCTGAATGAGCGAGTGATCTGTTCAAAGCTGTTTCATTGCTCGGGAATGTTATCTCCATCTGGTGAGGCGATATACACAGAATCCAGTGTTTGCACAAGTAAACGCTCATGAACACCAACCATTCACTTGATATTTATCACCGAAGTAACTTTCAGATGAATCATTTCTGCAATGTTTGTCTTGTGACTTCTCTGGCAAAGTGATAAATGGTGTGAGTTTCTTATATTGGAGGCGAAAAGATGAAACTTTGTTCAGATCTATCTATTTATTTTGTTGTTTTGATTGCTGGACAGGGAGCTTCCGTCATGGTTCCTGCATCGCGCGGAGGGGGAAGACAGGATGAAAGAGGGGTAGGTTTGAGGAGAGAGAGGCTGAACAGGAGATGGAAAGGATACGGGATATGTCCAGGAAGAAAATAAAGGGGGAACGGACAGGGTGGAGAGAGAGAGAGAGAGAGAGAGAGAGAGAGAGAGAGAAAGAAAGAGAGAGAGAGTTGAGCATGTTGGAGTGTTTGTCAAAGAAACTTGAGAATATATTGGAGGTTGAATCTTATGTGCTATATTGAATGTAAAAATGAATGTAGTACAAAGAAAGGTAGAAAATTGAAACGAATAAAAAGTAGTTATTTGTTTAAAAACGAAAATTGTTACATAATTTTTGTCGATTTGTAACTACTTTTAGTAAACCAATTTAAATATTACGATTTTATAAAGGCAGTGTTGTTTGCATGCAATTCAGATCTGATATTATCGACTTCAACATTTCAGACAATATCAATAGGACTTGAGTTGTAACCCATCTCTAGTTTATTAAATGTGATTCCAGTGACAATGCGAAAGGAGGGGACGTGGTTCATTCCCATCTAATGTAGATTCTGCGAAAACTTTCCACCATTCTTTATTTACGAAACAGATTCCGTTACCTATCTGATACATTTGGCACTTTCATTATTTGTTATTTAAACATAAGATTTCAGAGGTGAGTTTCAAAATCCCGTGGACATGGATAATAATTACACCCAATAATGTAATAAAATAATTACTTCATCAAAGTTCAAACCATATTTGAAAATGTGAGCTATATTATGTGATTTTTTTACGGGAATAAAGACGAAGTTTTTACTATAATAACTCAAATATTGTTGTACATAATTCTTTGATACATTCATGGCTTTGTTGTTGTTGGGGCATATTTTATTTTTACACTTGATCCTAAAATTAATTGCGTCATTGGTTCGACCTTGGGGTAAATTCATCTGCAACTAATCTTAATATTTTAACCATTAACACACCTACCTATTATCTAGTCGACTAGACTATGACAAGACTGGTCCCATAAAATATGTTCTTGATATTTATTCTGTGTCCGTAGGCTGACAGTTTCATTCAAAGCCGCTCGTGCTGCCAAGTAACAAGCATCGGTTTCTAATTTACATAATATTCTTTTATTATGCATAATTATATAGTATAATAAAACCGTTGTATGCTTTATTAGTAACACTCTGTATCAATGGAGGGTGTTATTTTAGTTTTGTTTGGATGACGATGTATTAAATTATACCGAATGAAAGTATATGGGAAGGTATATGAGTCACTTAAAGCCCTGGGCCAAAGTTGTAATTCAGAAATAAGTACGTATAACATGACAATAACATTACAATTCGTGAAAAAACTGCATTGATGTGAAATTTAATTTACTACTTTTTAGATTCAAGAAGCTGAAGATATAAACTATAATATGGATACTATCAATTATAAATACGTGAGTATTTCACGATTAACGAATCGACAACTGTTTTTTGTTATTATAAAATGATTGATACAAAATAAATCTTAATAACAAGTAATAATATATTGGGGGAAATGTTATTGTTTTTGAGTTTGTGTTGTTTGTGCTTTGAAAATATCATCGATTGATAAAGAGAATTGAATAGTTCTTGAAATATGTTTTTAATAAATATAAGTTATAAGCTGTAAATGTCAAATTATATGTATGTTTGTTTTCAAAAAAAGAACGATTTTTTAAATATTTTTTCTAAAGGTATTTATTTGACTTTTTATAACGGTACAGCAGTGCATACAGTTTGTACAAAACTACCTTAGTCATTGGGTCGTTAACATATTAAGATAAAAATAATATAATGTATAGCATAGTGTATAGAGAAAGGTATATAATGAGGGAGAAAATTTAAAAAAAAAAACTTCAGAACTAAGACAATTCTAAAATAAAGTAATGCATACGTACGGTATTAAAGTAGAGTAGTACAATTACAGACTAGAGTAAAGCATGTTTAGTACGCTTGTGTTTGTACCTTTTAAATGTAAGTGAGGATAGACTGTAGTCTCCAAGGCTAGAGATTATAGTATTATGCGAATTGTTTGTATAATTTGAATAGAAGCGATCGGTGAATATAGAACGATTGATTAGCTTAGGAGAACTCCTGGTAATCCTAGAAAAGACAACATTAATACGAAATAAATATTTAATTTGTGATGAAATATATCATTTTTAAAGAGAATTAAAGGTGTAAAGGATAGTTAGACAGACGATGTAGTCAAGCACACGGAATGTTTAGATATCAATACAACGTGTTGTAGTTGGCAAGTTGTCAACCTAACCCAGGTTATTAGCGTCGGTCTATTTGTACCGACTTGTAATACATATTCCCGAGGATTGAACACGACAATGCTTTTCAATTGCTAATTATTACATTGCGCCAATGACAGGTCAATTATCCCGTGTAGTGTCACGTGTGACATGACACACCGGGTCGACATGTAGATCCTAGCTTGTCGGTAAGAACATGTGGGTGGTTCAATTACACCGTGTTAACAGAGTACGCCCGGTGTAAGATAGTGAACAACTGTCTTGCTCAGAGTGCAACTAACACAAAGCTTATACGTTCCTGTATTGATTGGATTGATTTTCGAGACGATGAGTGGTGATAGATGAGGATAAAGTATGATCAGAAGGGAGGAGGGGAAACCCGGTATCGGCACGTAGCCTACTCCTTTCGAAAAGTACCAAGGGGACCAACGTCTTATAACGTCCCATCCGAAAGGACGGTGTAACTTTGACTGTCATATAGGTTACTCCACTTACCCGGACTGCCGAACGAAGCCGTTACACTAGCTCTCGAACCCTCCATCTGCTCTAACCAGCGGTATACGTGAGTTTCAGGGCAGAACGGTCACCCACTCTACCCCTGACCACGCTCGAGTTTGCTTAACTCCGGTGTTCTAGTGAAAACCGGTTAAACTACCTCGGCTAAACCGCTGGCTACGTACCTGTATTGCGAACTAGCTTAGTGTAAGTGTTTTGAAGAACTTGTGTATGGGGAAAACATTAAACCTAAAATAAGTGTACAGATTCTTGATATGTTTTTGAATAAATATTTAAAAAATAGATGCTTTATTTATATTATTTGTAGTGGTTTATTCTTTTAAACAATACACTGTTTTATAATTATTTTAAAAAAATTAAAAATGGCTGCTTTTTTGTGGTAAAATATAACAATATGGTGAACAGTTCAAATTTCTGAAGGTAAATGCCATAAGCATGGTGTGAATAGAGTACGAATATTCTCCTCATAAAAATAAGAATTTATGAGTAACAAAACCGACACGAGATTGGTCAGGAATCATAAAATTGTAGTTTCTTTTTTAACCACAACTGGTAAATTAGTTTGTCAACCTTGAAATCTTACACTTTTATTCCGCTTACACCTGAACAAGAACTTGTCACACGAGGAACACGTTTTTGTCTTCTCGAACAGGTTCGAGTGTAACACTGGAATTATATAAATTGCTGCCAGAATGCAGATATAATAAAACATAAACATATGGATAATAACTGTATCTCATACAGATGAATAAAGTTTCAATAACAAGTCGAAGTGAGATATACTGAGACATGCGAGAGAATTATCAAGAGAAAGAGCAAAGCTTATATTTATTTATGTTGAATTATATAAAGTAAATTCAATAAGAAACATACAGTTCGTAATGGATGGCGATATAGTTATATATTCTCGAAGTAGTGAAACTAAATATACATTAATGACAAAGAGAATAAGCGAGTACGATATTCATGGTAATAACTCAAAGGCAGAAGTCTAGTTTCAGAGTTATGATAATGTTCGGAATGGAACAGAACAAGAAGAGAAAAACACACAACTTGTTATGCTCTTCAAATCAAATTTCGGGTGTAAACTTTATAGGGAAATATTGTGGAAACTATTCCAGAATATGTAAATGAGTTGTAAGACTATATCTACGAGGGAATATTATTACGAAAACAATCAAGAAGCCAGACAGTGGAACTCTCAACAGTTTCCAATTCTCGTAAAGAAAAGTTAAGCTTTTCGAGTGTACCGAGTACGAATCAAAGGAATTTAATCAAACATTAATTGAATTTGTATATTATCAAACAACTTGAATTCGTAATTTAATCTAAAGTAGGGACTTATGTATACGTGTACATAGCATAAATTAGACTGATGCAAATAATGTACTTTTCAAGTATTAGTTTATAACAATTTATCAAGATGTGTAATTATTAACGTTGTGAACGTTTGTTTCCACAATATGAGAAATGTTATATTTCTTGAAATGGTTGAAAATGAAAAAGATTGCGGTCGTGGCGAAATTAAATAATTTCAATTATTTGGTGGAGGTGCCGGGTTAGCGCTGAAATGATTGGTTTATTATACTACCTCGTGCGACATTGTAAGTAGAGTAGACAAAACCGAAAACTTTGTAATTACAATAACGCATGTGGCAACTTGTCGATACAGCGACAACTTTTTACATATACCCCAGGAGCCAACATTTACTTCACTGATACGTAAAAACTCTCGCCGAGGATGAATTGTTATATTAACTTAGACTGTTGTCACTTTCGATCGACAATTTAACGTTTGAGATAACAATTGAAATTGCTACAAATGAAATAGGGGGGGTTAGAAGAAGGGGCTCCTTTGTAAATAAGTTTTTGAAATGAAAAAATGAAGAAATAAATTAAATTATTTCAATTATTTGGTGGAGGTGCCCGGTAGAGTAGTAAAATGACGCGAATAGTATATTATTCTTCTGAGCGCCACTGATTGCTTCAATACAGTTTACCTAGGAATAGAGAGAAGATCATCTAGGAAACCACACAACAAGAATGAATCACGTTGGTGGCGGAGCGAGCGGGTTGCGTCATATAAACTCAACATAAATCAATATTCGTATTTAGAGTCTTCCCACTCAGTCATAGAACTTTGATTTTCAGTGGAAGACATTAGTTTTAAAGCCAACCATGAAAGCTCCAGCACCATCGACGAGCGAGCAATCACCAACTAGAGACCGGCATATTTAAGTTGAAAAACCGATCAGTTAAGCTGGACACGATTCCATCAAGGACAGCACCAGAATCAACAGGGCTGATTCGGAACAACCTTAGAATATTACATGTGCCTCGTTGCTAGAACGGCTCGAAAGTCACGAATCCGGTACTGACTTTGCTACACTTAACACAGTTTTTAAATGTACAAAAAATATAGATAATACATAATTGTATAATTTACATTCATTGGATGCATGTTTTATCGAATGAGTTATGCACATAAAACTCACTATAAATAATCTATTCGCTCTGAGCTTACAAATTTTTTTTTAGAGTGAAGCAACATGGTTTGTAGAATAAAAGGTGGGTGGTCTTCGTGCGTAACGACTATAAAATGCAAGTGTTCCGTTGATTTATGATTGAAATACGGTAATTCATGCTGTTATATTGATATCTTGAAAAGTCTGCAATACAAGTATGAATAATGAAAGTCACCACAGTCCTTTAACGTATCCATTTTAAATATGTTATCAAAAATTGCTTTGTTATAACTGAATAGGTTATACATTAAATGATAAATAAATAAAATAAATTAATAAAGTAAACAGAAGTTTCTTTGATATCTAAACCTCAACGCCATCACAAAACAAGGGAAGGAAATAAAAGTATTTTTTTTAGACTTTTGGTGGAGGTGCCGGGTCCATGACAAAACTTGCATTTGTCGAGAGAATCCAACAATTTATGCGAGTTTCGAGTATATTTATTCTCTTACAACAATTCATCAAGTTTGTAATAATAAAGTGAGACAAGAAGTGATGCAATGTTATACACTGATCTTCTAACACACATATCTTAAAGTTGGATTCGTTAAATGTGGGAAATTCTGCTTAAGGGTAAAAGTATATTTCCCAGTGGTAGTTAAATAGGTTCTACAATAACGTGAGGTATTATTTAATGAATACGTAATGACGTTAAGAGTCTTCACGAGACAAACATGTACTCGGCACGCTCGTAACCACTCAAATTAAGACGTACAACGCTCTGGAGAAAAATTTTAACTCCGTACGAGAATTCTAAAATGCACATGACACAGATATTTTTATGCTGAACAACATACAACAAACAAAAATGCTTCATGTAATAAACCCTACTATTCACCAATGTTAAGAGTAAAGTCAACGCGACGGGACCAACCTCGTCTTCTTGTTCCCCTTGCGTCGACTTTATGCGTTACCTAATGTATAGAGTTTATTACAAACATTCTAGTTGTGTTATGTTGTTTAGAATAAATATATCTGTGTCGTGTGCATTTTAGAATTCTCGAATGTAGTTTCAGTTTTTCTCCGGAGCGTTGTTCATTTAAGAGCATGTCTGTCTGTCTCGTGAAGACTCTTAACACTAGAATTCGACTTCAAACTCTCTTTAGTAAAGATTGCAGGTGACTGAGCCGTACGTCTCATAGTATGCACAATACGAACTCTCACAAATAGAACACATTGGCGACGTTCAAGTATTGTTGTCTGAAATAATATGAGCTAGATAGACCTTTGTAGCAATGTTTGCATGTTTAAAGAAACAAAATCAACGCCGTAACTTTAAGACCAGACGTTATTTTAATACAAGGAAAAAGGGTTTTTCAGTTATTAATTTTGTAGTTGTAATGGAATAGTCAAAACCATTATTTTTTCAGTGATACTATTTTTATTTTTTCATTTAATTTTTTTTAAATAGGACATCATTTTTAGCAAATTTCTCTTCGTTCAGCTGATTAGCATCAGAGTTGTTTGGAATGTTGCACAAATGTCAGAGAAATGGAACAGTAGGGCTCTATGGGTGGGTCTTTTCTTAAAACGGTTTTAGGTGAACGCTACATTTTTAAATTGTTTTTTTTTTACTATTTTGGATTTCATTAAAAAGTCCAAAATAATCAATTTCGTGATTTTTTTCTGTCTTACAAACAAACAATATTGAAAATGTACAAGTGTAAGGCTGTCCATGTATCTTTCTTGACAAGAATGTTAAGTTTTATACCATATGAAGCTTCCTGGCCGAGCAAACGGACAGGAACGGTTGTTGTTTTATGACAAGTTTAAAAGTGTAAAAAACGTTTATTAAAAAAATCTTTATTAGTTTACTGGAATTTTAGAAAACATTTATATTCTGTATCAAAATTAGCCCGAAATTGTGTTGAAAGGTTTTCGTGATCGTGAATTCAGATTAATTTTAGTGTTTTGGTGGAGGTGCCGGGTCCTTAACAAAGTTTCGCACACAGCCCTTCTAGTTTCGCACACAGCCCTACCTTCGTGTCCCAGTTCGTGTGACGTCACAGATACAATCGGTTATTTAATACTTTCTCGTGCGGTGTGTCTAGATATACAGGTAGATTTATCCCCTTGGTGCGTGTTACCGCCACACTAGTCTCCCATTTCACTAGGCTTTATCGCAACTTGACTCGATTACTGCGCATTCAAACGACTTATCTAAACACATCGCGGGGAATATTCGCGGAATAATGTTCACAGTTTATTTTACCAGTAACTGAATCAAATCAGTCACTTCTTTTATTAGCCAGATAAGTATAACTATGACAACCGAACGTTGTTAATTGATTGTTTTGACACTTTTGTATACAGACAAATAATCATATATAATTTAATGCATAAATGTTCTTAAAATGATAGCAATCTTAAAACTAGTACATGGGCGTAATAATTATCTTGTCATATTTATATGACCAATGACCCAAGCATGGGGTAGAAGCAGAGTCGATAACGACCCCAACGGGGAAACTTCTTTATCGACTCTGGTAGAACCAATGACATTAAAAAGGTTTAGTAATTGAATGGAATTTTGGTAGAACGAATTCTACGGTGACACAAAAATAATGTACATAATAATTAGGTATACACTAACAAATAAACATTTGGATTCGTAGTAGAGAGCACATTGTAGTTTATCAAGCTTGTAGTCACAAATTAGCTTATTAATAGGTACATACATAAATAAGTGTTCAATACATCTAGTACGGTTTATAAAGCACCTCAAACTAAAGTCGATATCAAATTACCCCCCAGCGCAAGTACTTTACTCTACTTTGAGCGAAGTTTCTGCATTGGAAGCAGCCATAAAAACACTGTACAGAACCAACGAGCCACAAAACTCAATATTCCTTTTTGAAAATAATTTTGTAATATTGGTCACTGTTGCTTTATGTACCGTGCTCGCATTTGCAACTGATTCGAGGATGAAATGAGTTTTCTGTATTACAGTCAGCTGTCAAAGCGCTCAAGGGAGCGAATATATCGGCGAGATTAGGTATTCGATACTTCTGTTAGTCGAGTGTTAAATTTAACAAATATCACGAAATCTATAAAGAGCTGTCAACAAAAGCTAACAACATCTACTACCACGATACACCCAGCACGTATTGTACTCGACGTTTAAAACGAGACTAAATACGAATGGATTTGTTTTTTATTTTATTTAATTATTCATTCGGCAAATTACAATCTGAATCCCATCAGTATACCACGTGCAAAGTTAATTCCACGTGGAAAGATTCGCGTTCGGTGGTTTCTATAGCGAGAAACTTAGATTATTCCCTAAATTGTTGTACCTAAATTTTTGACAAATTTCATATTCGTGGATCGTCTAATAATTTTTTTTTTCTTTTCGGTTTTGACATTTTTCTTTCTTCCCCCCTACCTAATTTGCATATTTTGGTTCATTAATAAATTTCACTTTTTTTTGTTAATATTAAATTTGAAATCAAATATGTTATCTTACTACACAAATTAGCGTTGTTTTTGTTATATTGCTATTTCAAACTTTACTAGGCCTATACTGAGTTCATTGTTATGTCTGCATTTATGATAATATAGTTTTTTTTAATTGTCCTCCTTTGTAAATCGGTTTTTATAACTGAATAGGATAAACGTTAAATAAATAAATAAATAAATCACATGCTATCGGCACGTGTCAGGTGTCAGTGAACGTATTAAAGGACGTCTGGCACGATGAGGTCGAACTGCATAGTGCATAACCCATGGTGGAATTATACTGTGCTAATGTTATACGAGCCAATGTTTTATGCACAAGTCAGACAACCTACTATTTCGAGTGCATGAATAAGCAAAATTTGAATTCGCGAAGACAAAATTACCCTATGCTTTACATATAGTTATTTAAGAACAATTTAAGGTAAAGGCCCGTTATAAAAATCATCGTGTTTGTTTGTATGTGAGATGCTATTTTATCAAATCCCCTTGTCAGTTATATCATAAAGTGACTACACTATGCCATAAAAATAAATAAACATATACAAAATGAAAACAAACACTGTTTATATATTAGACTGGTGCTGGTAGATTTTATATTAGCGGAACGTAAGTACCCGAAATGTTGGGTCGGGTATTTGGGGAGACATAAAACGGAAACTATTTACGGGTAAGGAAAACAAATAGGGGGTGGTGGAGGTGCCGGTCCAGACAATTTGGAATTTGTCATTCATTAAAAACCTAGACAACGAATTGGGAGAAAATTATAACGTAAGATTCAACACAAGCAGAATTAATTGTCCATTTTAACACAGATTATTATATCGGATCTCTTTTTAATACCCGACTGTTAAAACCTACACCCTACTCGCACATCCCTATTCAAATATTATGTTGAATGTTTGTTGTGTGAATGTGAATGTTTGACGCTGCAGTGGTGCAAAGCACTGAGTTAGCAGTGGAAGCTAGTTACATTATAATTGTTCCTTTCGTTGTGTGTGGAATTGTTTGTGGAGTTTCTCTATGACTGTTGTTGTCCGTGTGGGTTTAAGACAGGTTTGTGTAGCTGTGTGTAGAACCTTCTCGGTACTCTAGTCTTATTGCAGTCAGTTTCACAGAGGCAAACACTGCCAGTAACAGGTATAATGTAGTAAATAGCAAGTGAGGTCATGTCTGGGGCCCGTGAGAGAGAGAGAGAGGGGGTGAGAAGGGAGGAAGGGGAGTGATGGAGGGAGATAAGGGGAGAGAGTGAGAGCGTGTGGGGGAGAAAGACGGGGAGAGTGAGGGAGAGAGTAGAGAGGGAGAGAGTGGGAGGCTGATTGTGAGATTGGGTAATTTGTGAAGGAGAGGAGAGAGAAAGATTAAGATAGTGGGAGAAATAGGGGGAGTGGATCTAAGAGTAGTAAAAGGAGAGGAGGAGAGGGAGTAGGAGTGTGATTGTGAGAGAGTGAAAGGATGAAACGATAGAAGAGAGACGGTGAGAGAGAGAGAGAGAGGTGGCGAACTTGACCTTCACGTGTGCACAATATCAACGGATCTCGAACCTCGGCCAGACCAAAAGGGTGATTTATTTTTAAACTCGCTCGTACGTTGACGTAAAGCACAACTAGTAGGCGGTGGAATTATCTCTTCTAGCGTACGAGGCGTCAGTGGGGAGGGGGGGGGGTGATGCAGGCCACGCAACGCCCGAGATCCCTATCTATCTCCCACCCACGTAGGGTCACTCAATTCTATTCTTGACAGAGAGGAGACCTTCATACAATAGTTTACAGGTGGCGACAATAAAACAATGTATATAATAATGTATAGAACCGGCGGGTGGAGGATTTGACAGTCGGGCCGGGTTCGGGTATAATCTACTTCGGGTTTTCATGTAGGGTATGGAAAATACGGCTGTTATAATAATGCATGTAAATATTGATATTCATTATTTTATACTGTGAAGAATCTTACATTATAATGTTCTCCCAGTTCATTTTCCATTGTCTGTATTTTATTCAATATCATTTTGTATCATATCGTATGGTATACAAATAAAAACTTGCCTGGACCGGCACCTCCACCATCCTGGCTTACAGATATAATTTTGTCACAAAAAATCAAGTGCCTTTTTTGACTATCGGGCCCGACCTCAAATACTCGAATACCCGAAAGTTTGGGTACCTACACACCACTAATTATGTACACTGTGTTTAAAGCGGTTACGTGAATTTTAGGGTACAGAGATTTGCTGTCCAACCCTGGACTTTTTTAACCGAGGGAATTAAACCTGTTATAGTGTGCAATATGCCCCTCTTCAGGTGAACTAGGTATGTTGCGGATAAGACAATTGTGAAGAGATGTCCGAGGGCTGTTTATGAGGACTCAATCCCTTGCATTCGCATTAACGACTAAGGAAAACCTCGGGAAAAAAACTTTAGTCAGGATTGCCGGTCTCGACGGGATTCGAACTCGGAACAAACCGAATCAGAGTCAGTTCGTTCATCGCTCGAGCCAACACTGTCGGTAAACCCTGTACGTATACTTCTGTCCGCGACTGTACGTAATGTTATGCACATGCCACGCCACATCACAAGCATGTCCATGTTACCCTACATACAGACAACCCCTAGCCCGGGCCTTCAACCCCCACAGTCATCAAACCCCAGTTGCATCCACCCCAGGCTAAACTCCTCCGTGTACCCATAAAGACAGAACCAAGCACCTAGAGATTTGCATCCCCACCACGTTCCTACCCTTTACGACTCCCGACCAAAATCTCTTTTATACACGTTTTACAGCTATTTTATAGCATTCATTTTATAAAGAGTAATAATTTGACGCTAGTGCACAGAGCTAGTGCAATGCAGTACATAGACAGA
Organism: Sweltsa coloradensis; assembly: GCA_024449915.1. Classification (NCBI taxonomy): domain Eukaryota; kingdom Metazoa; phylum Arthropoda; class Insecta; order Plecoptera; family Chloroperlidae; genus Sweltsa; species Sweltsa coloradensis. Next base: position 102,181 of record JAMZAV010001580.1, on the reverse strand, counting down.
ATAAAACTACTCCCCACATACAAGTTATTCGTCTAGACATGTACATGGGCCGGACGGTCCATCCCATGACGGAATTAGAACTTATAGCCAGGGCCGTATTAAGGCATAGGCTAAGTAGGCTGTGAGCCTGGGGCGCCGGCATTTTGGGGGCGCCAAAAGCGCCCCCAAAATGCTCAAAACTCGGCTCCGTGGGCGAGGCGTCGAACTCCTTACAACCAACAACTAATAACTTAAAAATTATCGACAAAATCATGCCAAATCTAGTAAACTGCCCCCATTTGCAATGTCAAAAATCAAAATTTTCTGGGGCTATGCGCCCCAGATCCGCACTATCTGGGAGGCATACCAGGACATACTTTTTAAAACCATTGTTTCATGGTTTCATGGCCAGTTCTACTTGGAAGCTTCGCAAACGCTTATTCAGGTGCGTTGTTGGATGAGCGTAATTTGTTAAAAACGAAAAAAGCGTAAAATTGCGATTTTCATAAGAAATAATTTTTTGATTGCGCTCAAATTTCACACGAATGTATTCACAAAATTAAGGTTCCGTGAAAAAAATCATTACAAACGGATAAAGCATGTAGGTGTTAAAAGTCGAAGAATTTTTTTTTAAAACGAAAAAGCGTAAAATTGTGATTTTCAGAAGCAATAATTGTTCAATTGCGCTCAAATTTCACACGAATATATTATTTCATAAAATTAAGGTTCTGTAAAAAAAACATTACAATCTGATAAAGAATGTAGGTGTTATAAGCCGAAGAAATTTTTAAAATCGTAAAATGCGTTTTTCATGAGAAATAATTTTTCGATTGCGTTCAAAAACGTGGCAGTTCTAAGTTCAGCGATTTCGAAGGCTTCCAGAAAATTTCATCGCAATTGGAGTATTGGTTTAACCGGAATCGTGTTAACAAACACACAAAAATACAAACAGAAAAAAAGAAAGAAAAAAAAACATTCCGGATTTTTTTCTCCAGTGTAGTAGAATGGAACCTTCGCTTCGCTCGCTACGCTCCTCCAAAAAGTATTTTATTGACCCCCCCTACCAAAATGCACTTCTGACGCCACTAACAAATTTTTAAGTTTGAATTACGATCACATCATTGACACCTTTGCCAAGAAAAAGGAAAATAAAAGAACGCTTGCCAATGCCTGATTTGCGCGACTACAACGGACGAGTCTATAGGGCCAGGGAAATTATACAATGTGGTGATCGAGTTGAATTGCTAGTTACTAGTTACCTACTTTTTCTTTTTAAGCTTAAATTCATGCATATTATATTTTTCAGCATGTTGAAATTGGGGGGGGGGGGGGGCGTATTTTTGTTTTAAGCCTATGGGCGCCAAATGTCTTAATCCGGCCCTGCTTATAGCATTCATTTTATGGGTTCATTCTCAAATAAAATGACCCTTGTGCTGTCCCACCTTAATATTATTTTTTTTTTAGATCAAGATATTGTTTTTGCATAAATTTTGGTTGTACTTTTTTCAGAATACTTATAAGTTTTTATTAGCTCCATGAATTTTTGCACTTCTATCTTGTAAGGTTGACCTTTAATTCAATGTCGGGTATTGCAAAATGTGTTAAAACCCATGTCCCTATCCACAAAACCAGAAGTGTTTTTGAAAAATGTTTGACTTTTAAGACTAAAATTTATTTAGTCTCTAGATTGGAATTAATGCAGAAATAACAGTTAATAACTGTGTGTTAGTGACTTTTTTTAACAATTTACATTTTCAAACAATAACTAGTGGAAAGTGTTTGTCCCTAATGTGGCAATCATAATAATGTCATGACTGTTACCATTGTAAAAGAGTTTAAATAATTTTCAAGAAGGCAGTGGATCAATCTAGAAGAAGAAGAAGAACGCTCCTGACATGGCATCATGGAAGTTTGGTTTGTTTTGACATGAGAACTCTTTAAAATTGAAAAGTAAACATTTTAAACGTGAGTATTTTTTAATTTAATGTCATGAATGTTACCAAGATAAAACAATTTAATTTGTATTTAATATTTTATTTAACAATTGAGTTAAGTTACAATCAAGTTCCAGCTCATAGCAAACATAACCCTACTTTTTCAAATGGGATTGTTAACAGCTAATGAATTAATGAAGTTGATATGTCATGCATGTTACTTGTCAGGTATGTTACTTTCAAAAGTAACATTACCAAGGGCATCGGGGATTACTGCATTAATTTCCTGCAACTGTAGATGTGTTTTGAAGGGAGAGGTTGTAATTCATTGCCATACTCAAAAGTAACAAACACTTGTTTTTATTGATTTTCAGTGATCACTTGTCAAGAATGTTACTTTTTGTCAAGACCGTTACCCGTAGTGTCTCTTTACTTTAAACTCAACACAAACTTGTTGGATTAGATGGATTTTATCTTTAGGTTGACTGATTTGTACACTAACAAGCAACATGATCTTAGAAAAAAATTATTACTGTTAGAAAAGTAACTTTTTTGTCAAGACTGTTACTTTTTGTCAACACCGTTACCCGAGCTAATTATTAAATTAAGTCTTATTTAAAGATTAAAATAACTGAATCACATTTTTAATCTTATTTATAATATTAATACTTCATTGCTAACAGTGATCTTGATAAAATTTGATTTGCCATTTGTCCATTATTAGTAAGTTAATTACCAGGTTTTGAAATTTGAGTAACATTCTTGACATTTTGGTATTATAAAAAGTGATTAAAATAAAAATGTATATTTTATTGAATGTATTAGTTTTGTGTGATAATGTAACTAAAACTATTGTGCACATGAATATAGATTTAATAAATAACTTCTTACATCAATTGTCACTTTTATGTCCGGTAACAGTCATGACATTTTCGTACACTTGGATTGATGAAAATGCTTGTATGTAAAAAAAATTTGTTTTTTTAGATAAACCCTTTTAGGGCTGTAAGAACAAATTATTGGATAATGTATTGTTAAAGGAGGCATCCAATTTTATGTTATAATTTTTTTCTTGCAAGCATTTTTTTCAATATGGTCATTACGTTTGAGAATGACCCTTATAAAGAGTAATAATTTGACGCTAGTGCACAGAGCTAGTGCAATGCAGTACATAGACAGAATAAAACTACTCCCCACATACAAGTTATTCGTCTAGACATGTACATGGGCCGGACGGTCCATCCCATGACGGAATTAGAACTTATAGCATTCATTTTATAAAGACTAGGAAAACGCTAAAGTCCCGCCGCGTTGATGGATGAGCTTTTTAAAAATTTTTAGTTTGCATGGGATATCTTTACTTCTGCAAGTTCTTTGTTTTGCTGCCTACGCATTGTAGGTGATTGTTGTCAAGTTTCTTTTGTTACCTGTCAATTGGTATTATTTACCGTAAAAACTTATATTAAAAGCTTTATTTCTATGGATTCTGGCTAACTATTTAAACTTTTTCTTTAAAAAGATACTACATCACCATAACCTTAACGTCCATGTATAATATTAACGTTGTAGCCCCACCCGTTTGGTCAGAATTGGCCCAAATGGCACGAAAATATCGCACAAAAAATCAAAAAACTTATACTTAAAGCTTTATTTCTATGGATTCTGGCTAACTTTTTCAACTTTTTCTTTCAAAAGGTACTACATCACCATAACCTTAATGTCCATGTAAAATATGAACGTTGTAGCCCCAACCGTTTGGTCAGAATTGGCCCAAATGGCACGAAAATATCGCACTAAAAATCGAAAAAAATCGTAAAAGTACGATATTCATGAGAAATATTTCTTCGATTGTACCCAAAAACAATACACCTCTAAGTTTAGAGATTTCGAAGGTCCTGTCAAATTTTCATCAAGATCGGATATGCCGTTTGCCTGGTAGAGAGTTAACAAACAGACAGAAAAACAAACAAACAAAAAAAAAAAAAAAAAAAAAAAAAAAAAAAACACCCGAGCTAAATTTTTTGGGGGTCAGTGAAATTGAAGTCTTCGCTTCGCTCATCCAATTAACTAGGAAAACGCTAAAGTCCCGCCGCGTTGATGGATGAGCTTTTTAAAGTTTAAAGTTTGCTTGGGATATCTTTACTTTTGCAAGTGCTTTGTTTTGCTGCCTACGCATTGTAGGTGAATGTTGTCAAGTTTCTTTTGTTTCTTGTCAATTGGTATTATTTACCGTAAAAAACTTATATTAAAAGCTTTATTTCTATGGATTCTGGCTAACTTTTTCAACTTTTTCTTTCAAAAGGTACTACATCACCATAACCTTAATGTCCATGTATAATATGAACGTTGTAGCCCCACCCGTTTGGTCAGAATTGGCCCAAATGTCACGAAAATATCGCACTAAAAATCGAAAAAAATCGTAAAAGTACGATATTCATGAGAAATATTTCTTCGATTGTACCCAAAAACAATACACCTCTAAGTTCAGAGATTTCGAAGGTCCTGTCAAATTTTCATCAAGATCGGATAAGCCGTTTGTCTGGTAGAGAGTTAACAAACAGACAAAAAAACAAACAAAAAAAAAAAAAAAAACAAAAAAAAACAAAAAAAAAACACCCGAGCTAAATTTTTTGGGGGGTCGGTGAAATTGAAGTCTTCGCTTCGCTCATCCCATAATTTGACGCTAGTGCACAGAGCTAGTGCAATGCAGTACATAGACAGAATAAAACTACTCCCCTCATACAAGTTATTCGTCTAGACATGTACATGGGCCGGTCCAATGACGGAATTAGAACGTCAGAACTTGGATTACATCGATCATTACCCGCGTGTGGATTAATGAACGGAAGATTGGTAATTTATTCGGACCAATGACAAGCCAATTGATCAATGTTTGAGTGGAGTTAATTATTCAAAGGGTTTTGTGAATTGAGTGGTTTAGTCTGAACTGCAGTGGACATTAATCAGGCGAATATAGTGAATCAATCAACTGGCGAACGGTTTACATTTTATGTTAATAGTGTGGTATTAATGTGGACAGTTCACGGGTGATGTGTGTACTAGAGGCGAAACGTGTTGACGTAATGAACTGCATAAAAAGACATCGTGCATATAAATTGATTGGTTTATGTTAACCCTTTCAAACGCATTATGGACGTTAACTTTCTAAATTTATATCGGGGTTAAAGATATATTTTATTTATTTTACCCCAATTTTATATTTTGTTTGTGCATAAAAAATGTAAAAAAAATTCCTCATCGTAATTGGACGGAAAGTGCCTTTTTTAGAAAAGATTGATAATACACATCTGCAAAAAAGGGCTAAAAATGGGGGAAAATTTGGTTTGTCCCGCGGAAAAGTGACTTATTTCTAGTATTGATATAACGAGATACAAAAAATGAAAAATATGCTAGATATCAGAACAAAGTCTTGTTTTAGAAAAGTTCCAACATTAATTAATTTATATTTTAAACTAAAGTGAAGCTTCAATAATTAAAAATCAAAATTTTCCTAAATTTCTTTTCTAAAACCAGATAAAAAATATTTTAAAAAATCACAAAAAGTCTTAGAAAAAATGTAGGCCTAGTAATTTGAAATAATTTTAACTTAATTTTGACCAATTTAATTCGGTACTGAAATGGTTTTAATCCATAACGAATGGAATTTATGTAAAATAATACCAAACATCACTGCAATTCTCTACTTTACCCTCACTGACTGATACACGTTTCTCGCAGCTTCTAACCCTATGCTGTCGCCTAAACACTTATCTAATATTTAATAATCACTCCAAACGGTTCAGTCCAAGCTCTACTGGCCTACCTCTTGGCAACCCTCCATTAGCGTACGTGTAGGGCATAACAAACCATGTTTGCTCATAGTAATCAAAATATAATACATAATTAAACATTTGACAACGCCCAAAGTAACTCGGCTCGACAAACACTTAAAATGTTTAGTTAAGTGGTTGAAATAAAAACAGGATTAAAAAATAGAGTTGTTCCCGAAATATCGGGTTTTGTAAGTTCTTGTTTTTTGTGAACTTGTCATATTAAATTACTGGTGGAATTGGTCCAATAACAAACGTATTTTTTCTGGCAAATACATGCATCCGCAGAATACATCACTTACAACATATTTCCCAATTCCCACATACAAGATTAGTCTGATCGGGCAAGTTGACAATACCTGGCGGCTAACATACGAATAGATTGGTCTATACACATTGACAACGTGGCAGAGAGTTGGCCCCGATCCATTTACCAGCGCCGGCCTAAGAAAGAAAATAGAAGGCAGCCGTTTGTAATAACTTTAATCTAATATTGTAGTTAACCTTCGGTGTTGAATAGAGAACCTTCCAAGTTCTAACCACTTTTTACCGTGGAAATAGACAATTCGCTGAGAATAATTAACTTACTCGTTTTGTTGCTAAAAAGAGATAATTCACGTGTTAAAATTCCCCACATGGCCAAGGCAAGGTAGGAGGGGGGGACGTAGTAAAACCCCCCCCCCCCCCCCCCCCCCAACATGGCACGGTTCCCGAGACTACATTTCACATTCGATGCGGTAGAGAGAGTTATTTTTAAGTTGAAACAAGGAAGGTACCCAGACATGAACGGGTTATTCATAAACTTTGCCGGAGGAGACTTTATCTTATCTCGACTAGGAATGTAGGATACTCGAGGGCTGGGCTATGATATGACATATCATTCAATTATAGATTACGCACGAAAATATCGATATCAATATATCAATATTTTATTATCTATGCAAAAAAAAATCGAAGTTACAAAAAAAACTGTATCAAAGTAGTATAGGTCTACTATTTTTAATACCGTGTAGCTAAAATCGCCAAAATAAATAACGTGGTTTACGTTTTCACACTCGCGTCCAACCCCCCCCCCGCCCACCCCACCCCCCAGAACGACCCGGCTCCACCAGGGCTTGCACATCATTTACATTCCCAAAACTTCCCTTCCTTGTTATACTTTTTTCATATATTTTGTTTAATTTTAACATCTTTTACTATATTTTCTAAATTTCAATATTTCGATTTGGATTTTTATCGATATCGAAAATATTGCGATAAATCTATATCGTATTGAAATATCGCTATCTTTTCCCAGACCTAGTATTCTCCCATCTATTCTAAACGGCATCCCTCAAGACTGCACTAACCTCTCGGATAGAACGGGGCGGTAGCCCACAGAACGGTGTCCAAGCTCAGTGCAGCTTAACCTTTCCAAAATTATATTTTTTTCTTTATTTGACGTCCGTCTTGTTCGTTATTAAAACTTATTTAAAAATGCGGGCAATGTTAATTGTATTGGATATACAAACCTGAATATTATAATTTGCTTGGAATTAGGGAAAGATTTTGTTTTTAATTTTTTTTGAGACACAACTTTTGCAAATTTGGGAATTGAAATGAATGCCTGGATAAAGTTTACTTTCGTAAGGAGAAAGTAAAGAAAGAAAATCCGCACATCCAAAGTACAGTAAACATGCATACACCCAAACAAGCTAGAACACATATTACGTAGACACAAACACTAAAGCAAAATAATTATTCATATTCAGTGACAGACAAGAGAAAGAACAAAAATCATCACAAAACAGCAAACACGAAAATACCGCTGAAAACCAATTCGGTCGCTAATTGAAAAGGCATAATAACAAATTAAATATGGTAATTCATTTGCTCTTCCGAGTGCATTCATTACGTGATGTGCAGGCAAACATAATAAAGCGAATAGCCCAGCAAGCGCTGCATGTAATTGATTTGCTAGCTGGCGCACTCGTCTGTTTGTGTGGTATCACTGGAGCACATGTCACCGCAGGGAGGAGATATACCCCGTGGCACTGCATACATACTCGAAAGCACATTTCACAACATACTTGGAACATAACGTTACATACTCGGAACATAATGTTACATACTTGAAACATAACGTTACATACTTGGAACATAACGTTACATACTACTTAGAACATAAAATTACATACTTTGAACGTACCATAACATACTTGGAAAAAACACGACATACTTCGAGCATAACGTACGTAACATACTTGAAACATAACATATCATACTTGGAACATACTATGCTTGGAACATAACATAATTGGAACATAACATAATTGGAACATAACATGCTTGGAACCTAACTTTACGTACTTGGAACATAACGTACTTGGAACATACCATAACATACTTGACAAGCTTTCTCTTCAATTTCTTGAGTTGTATAATTTTTTCTTGAGCCAGTACAAATGCAATCTTTGTACCAGCGAAAGAAAAATGTATACACTGCAAGATATTGAGGGATAATCTTCTACAAGTATGTTAGTATGACGACACGAGTATGTGTTACAAACAGAAACACAAATCAGCCGTTCAACCCAAAAATTATAAGCGCGAATGTGCCCGGCATATTATACGTTATTTACTGAATTCACTATTCTACTATATCGAACGTACTTCTACTAAAGAAACACAAAAATAAATAAAAAATAGTTTTGGCAATGTCAGATGATCATAAATTATTTATACACCATGTCCGCAATTTTGTGGAAGTCTTATTTAAAAAATTGAATCAGACCTATATATTCAATGAGTACCGGTAGTAATGGACTAACATCAATTACCAAATCATCGAGCTTGTGAAAGTTTGTTCGGATATCATGCTGTCGGTAATATTATTTTTAGATTAACTTATTTACGTTGTCAACCTTTGAAAATGTTATGGCTACGTTCAGATGTTTGTGTACTATTCTCGTCGTCAGTCGTACATCTACCTATAAATAATTTATTTTTACGACTTGCTTATCAATCTTATACGGAGACAAGCTGAAGTTATAGAAAGGTTTGTTTGATTACATTTTGTTTTCTTTACAGTTTCGCTTAGTCAGTTAATATAATACTCTCCGAGATAAGAATTGTAGCAACAAAATAAAGTCTACGACGATGTTGACAACTTGACCGTTCATATTTACTAATTTAATCATATTATTGCGTCATTTAATTTCCTGCAATTATTCAAAACTAGCTCAAGATTTTGTAATGAGGAATGAAATTATATAAAAGTTTATTATAAAATTTAAAGACAAATCATAAAATAACTCACTTTTATAACATGATTAATAAGATATTTAATAAAAATAAGTTATTAAAGTGAAATGTTAAATGATTATTCCTCAAATAGTTAAGAATTTGTATTGCCAAGAAGTGAACACTATCACGTCGAGAAGATGTAAATACTTTTACTGCAAAATTTGATTTTGTCTAGGTGATAAATGATAATACAATAATATTACTATGTAAAATAAAGAAAACATTATCAAATTTATTACACTTCTGCAGTCAATCTCGACACAAGTGATGGCCAATGTTCTAGAAAAGAATAGTGCATGATTTTGTTCCGAATTGTTGGCAACAGTGTGTTGGCAACAGTGCTGCATCTAGGCGGCAACACAGCGCAATGCAACCTACGGTGGAACGAAGTATAGAAAGTCTCTGTTGCACCCCCAGTGTACAAGCGCCACGCTCTCACTGCATGCTGCATGAGTTACGAGCGAGAGAGAGAGAGAGAGAGAGAGCGAGAGAGAGAATAGAGAGGGCGAGCGATTCATTCAACTCCCACGCACTGGAAATATGAATCAAGCCGCGCTCACGCGCCTGCGCCCTGGCTGTAGCTCCCGGGATCAATCAGAGAATTAGGTCAGGGGATAGGCCTTGAGTTGCCTGCTCTAACACGCAAAGCGGCGGCTTTCACTCCCTGGGACTGGGGACTGGGACTGGGAGAGAGTATCGATCCGGGACTCCCCGACCTCCTCCACCCCTTGCACAACGTAACGTAAACAATTTGTGAGGAGTACGGGAACCAAACCAGCCGGGCCACGCGCGCCAAGGTCACATTGGAACGCAGGGAACACTCTTCCATTCAAGATAGTAGTACAATCTAAAATCTAAATACTATGTGTGTGAGGGTATCCGAAATTTCGGGTAGTCGGGCATCTGAGGCCGACCCTATAGTCAAAAACCGGTCCCCGACTTTCGGAGACCAATTTTGCAAAAATAATTTGCTGGTATGGTGGAGGTGCCGGTCCAGGATTTACAAACTTTGGGTGGAGGTGCCGGTCCAGGATTTACAAAAAATTGGTGGAGGTGCCTGTCCAGACATTTTTTTTAAATTTTATACTTCATGCAAAATGTCGTTTAATAAAAAATCCAGACAATTCAAATGATTGGAAGAAAATTATAAAAAAGATTCCTACAAGTAAAATTCGTTACCCATTACCAGACCCGATCCGAAAACCTAAAGTAGTTTAGTATTCGAACTCGACCCGACTATCAAAACCTGTACCCGCCCATGCAGGCTCTGGCCAACCAGGCTTTGATACGGAATGCGAGTGTTTATTCTAGAACATTTTTTAACCACTAATTTTCACCCTAAAAGTTGTTGAGGAAGGATAATATGCGGTTGTCGCTATGTGTAAATTTTCAAAGCATGACTTTTTTTCTAAAAAAATGACAGTAAATGTGCCATAATAGAGACAATTGGTACAGTACTTTGCTAAGCTTGTATAGGAGACATGTATTTGAAGTGTGGAAATGTTGTCTGATATCCTAAAGTTTCAAAATTGTTTGAGTGCAAATAAAGAGGTCAAAACTTGGTCTAGAATGATGTGAAATTGGCTGAAAGTTTTGACGATCAGACGATTTTTAAATGGACATTTAACATTGTAAAATATCAGATTATCCAGCTCTTAAATGTGTCTTTCGATGGAGTATGTGCTGTATCGAGGATTTGAGAATAATGATCCCCTTAAGGAAAATGCTGATATTGCAAGTCTAACGCACTCGACTCGAATCGGCGCTGAAGAAAAACACGCGAATAAAGGGAGTAAGCAAAAACTGTTGACATAGAGAAAAGCGAATGAACTCTGAACTTGAAACACAAATACACTACAAACAAAAAAAACTAACAAAAAATACACTCAAAACAACACCTGTACAATTTCAACGAAATACGTGGAAGTGAAATCTTGAGTTTGAATTAAATTTAAAGCAAGAATAGAACTTGACAATAAAATTTAACGAAAAAAAACGCAAAATGGCGTCGGCGCAGACATAGTTGACTTAGTCTGCTTTTAACTGAAAGTACCCCACCGAAAATAAGTATGTGGATCTCTACAAAACTTCAAATCTCAACTCACAAATTCTTTGAGAGTTGAAAAAAGACAAAAATCCAAACGTAAATAGAATAACAATAATCAACTCAAACTTACGACTCTCAACTTTCCATTTCCCAAAACAAATTGAGTCATAAAGAGTATAATCTTGAGCCAAGTGACTTATCTTCAGTGAAGAATAACTTTCCCTTTCCTCAGTCATAAAGCAAGACGAAACTTCCGCAGTCCATCCCCAAGTCAAGACCAGAGATATAGTTTCATTGCCTAAGTCTTAGCAAGCTGTCACTAGATACATATCGCTTCCTAAAAACGTATGAAATATTGCGCATGTCGCACAGCTCTAGCTATATACGATACGACATGAACTATATGCTATACCGTATCGGGCACCATCATTTCCGATATTGGAGCTTGGATCTGAGCCATCCGCCAAGACGTCTCAGCGACAATAACCAAGGAAGAAACTTCTTTCCAATCTCCTTGCAACTGGCCGTATCATACTTCATACACTCGAAGAGGGTCGCCTGGGAGTATGAATATCTTAGCGCGTCTGTCAGGGAGCAAGTAAGTACTAGGTTATGTCAGACCAGTGCTGACGGCAGATGTACCCACAAGATGAGAAAAGGAGTTGAATGATGACGATGATGGTGATGGTTTTTGTTGCCATTGAGATCCCTAAAGACTATTCGAGACGATGATTGATGGATGACGATGAAGGAAGATTACAAACAAAACATTCCTAATGCGGGATTCAAACCCATGTCCTAGTAGAGCCATAATTCGGACCAGCGCCCTAGTCGTATGTGCTGGATGATGACGAAATTTGTGATAATTTAATATATTTTTCTACATTTTGACACGTTTGACTATTATCGTGATTAATAAATCGTTAATTTTAAAGCGTTTTTTTTATGACTAAGTTATGATTTGTATATTATGTGTTTTGAAGCATTTACAATAGGAATACCCCGAATTAGAGGAACAGAAATAGTGCGCACATTAGTTTAAAATTAACAATTAATTTTAATAATTTTAAAATTGATGTGAGTCTCATTATTCTATTACTACCCGATTGCTTATTAGTGATTAATAAAAAGTGATAAACAATTTAAAAATCTTATATATTAATTATCAATGTAAATGGCTGTCGTCAACAGATTAAATAGCTTTAAAAAAAATGGTAATCGTGTATGAAATGATGAAGAAACATCTCAACATTTGTTTGACATAGATTTGTGTCCTAGTCTCTGAAGCTGTTAATCATCATATATAACCTATCTAAACCGTAACGTCGTCTGTCCTGATACCTTGTGTGATCCACACGCACCTAAGAGAGTCACGTGACAGCGCGTGCGTGCGCGTGCGCGTACACTTCACTCGGCCACTCATGTTTATTAGCTTTCCTTGTTTGTTTTCTCACAAGTTTTCTCATTGACAAGGTTATCTCTCGGAAGGTCAATAGGACAAACAATAGTACAAATTTTCCATTGATTTAAGATCCCGTTTGAATCACGCGGACAGAGAGACAGACAGACGGACAGACGGACAGACGGACGAGGTCGGGTGGGTCGTCCGCTGATGAGGTCATTAGAGTAACGAGGCGCCTCTAGGCCTGACCCGTTGCTAGGCGACTACCAGGCTTCAGCTGTGTGCGAGCTTAGGGAACACTTTACTTGGAGGGAGCCAGCACTCGCAAGTCACACCTCCACTCCACGACAACAACAACAACAACGACAAGGACGACGACGACGACGACGACGACGACGACGACGACGACGACGACAACGACAACGACAACTTGAGATATAGTTTCTCTGCGACGTGATCGAAGTGGTTTGTTAAGGGAAGTTCTGATGACAATATCATTATTCTCTTGCAATTAAGTTGTACACACCCACAAGAAAAAAAAACAATTACAAAATCAATCAAATTTTTTTAAACAATACAAAATTTTTAAAAGTAGAGTTTAAATTGGTTGAGTCGACTAATAATTATTGATCCGGACTAAAAATAATAAAAATAAATATAAGAAAATAATAAGGCCTAGGACCTATAATAATAAATATTTAAAATACTTAAAAAACTAAATACATATTTATATATGGCTATATATAAATAATAAAAATTGATAAAATTTAAATGGGTTAGGGAAACTGATAATGAACACTTCTCCACTGTCAATTCCTTACTTATCATATAACTATAATAATTGACAGTCGAAAAAGCCACCTAAGAATTACATCCCCCCATAAAGCTCGCCGATCCCCCCCCCCCCCTTATGTTTCAAGCTTTGCACTTTTGAGTTGTTTTGGGTACCAACTCAATCGCATCTTATCACGAAATAATACGCGTGTGTGTGTGAACATTAGTTTTTCTTATCTCACTTTAGATTGAAACAAAACAATTAGTTTTGTTTATATTGTTATACTTTATAAACACGTAAACTTTAACAGCGCCCTGTTTAACTGCGTGCACCACTACATTGTGCCAGTTAATTACACTGTCAAGATAGGCAATATCACATACGCGCCCTAATACTGCACGAGCACGTAATAGGCTACTCTGGCGGGCAGGATAACAGCAACAAGTAAAATAAGGGTGTATAGTTTATTCAGTGGGGTATTGCGATGTCTGCGGGAGATAACATTCACCCGGGGCCGGGATGCAGACGCCGCACTCTGTGTCTATACACACTCTATACAGAACTCATTTCATCTTCGCCACTCTGTGTCTGTACACACTCTATACAGAACTCATTTCATCTTTGTCCTACTCTTTTTGTTGAGTAGTGGATCAGTCCACCGCGCACACTGAATGTCATCTCTCAAGAGTTTCATGTTGGGCGTAGTAAATGAAAATCATTCGTTTCTGACAAATTACATTTCCTGCAGACCAAGTCACCGTATTGTAAGTAATGCTAATGCTTTTTTTTGCTTTTATTATTTTTTTAGTTGAAAATCGTTTGAAAGCGATAATTCATCTAAAATTGACCCAGAAATCAATGAAGTGCTAAAATTACGGAGAGATTTCTTCAAAATCAAATAAGAGGTAGTGAAAATGTTGGATAATGAAATGTACATCAGTTTTCGCACAGAATGATCCAAATTTTGATTCAGTCCTATTAGCCCAAAACCGAGGCCGTGAATGAAGCAACCAGCTCCGAAGTTAAGCAAACTCGGGCGTGGTCAGGGGTAGAGTGGGTGACCGCTGTTCCCTGAAACTCACGTATACCGCTGGTTAGAGCAGATAAATGGTTCAAGAGCTAGTGTAACGGCTTCGTTCTCCTCGCGTCTGCGCGGGCAGTCTGGGTTAGTGGAGGAACCTGACTATTTCGAAAGGAGTAGGCTACGTGCCGGTACCAGGTTTCTCCTCCCTTCTGTTCATACTTCATCCTCATCTATCACCACTCATCGTCTCGAATAGCCTATAGGTGCATTAATAACCAATCAATCAATGAATGAAGCAGAATTCCTACAAACATTTCCCCTACAAAGGCTATCGTCCATGTCCTTGACAAATATCCTACAGATTCTAGAGTAATCTTTCTAATCAACATATTAACGCTCTTCGTAAGAGTCTAGGCCACGTAATAAAATGTCTCTCTATTCTTCTGAGTTCTGAAACCATCCCCATTAGTTGTTGTTGTTGTCTAGTTGATTGACGCGAGCGAGCAGGCGAGACCGGCCTCACAATCTTGTTCAAATATCTCGAGCTAATGGATTAGATCCCTGGCTGATGTTCGCTTGCCATGCGAGGCGAGGCTGAACAGTGGGCACGACCTTCCCTTATTGATGCTACTTCCAGGGCTTTTACTTGCTGTCCGTCCGTCCGAACCTATCAATGTCTCTTCTTCCTTGAGCCAAACACATTTTGTTCACTTGTCCCAGTGCGAAACTAAGAGACTGCGGTCAAGATGGGGGGACGGCCCCCCCATTTTAACAAAATTATTTGTTAATTTATATTCCACAAAAAAAATTACGATTTTGTTACGTATTTACGATAAGATTTTCAGTTGTGCAGCCATTTTACATCAAATTTTATAAAATAACATTTTGTTTCCTTCTTTTTTACATGTTATATAATTATGTAATAGTATGTACACAAACACAACACAACTTTATATACACAACAAACAAAAATTTGAAGGATGCCCGCTGTAGGGTTTACACATCAGATTTAAACTAGTTAAGTAGGTATGTTACGGATAGGACAATTGTAGAAGGGATGTCCGAGGGCTATTTTAGATACTCAATCCACTGCATCGCATTCAATACTGAGGAAACATTCGGGCAAACCGTCAGTCAGGATTGCCGGTTTCGACGGGATTCGAACCCGGGACCTCCCGAATTAGAGTCTAGTGCTTAGCGCTCGAGCCAACATTGTCGGTATATAAACAACACACTATAGTACAGTAAATGATAATTAACTTGTTAATGACTATGACTGTGTCTGGTTTATGTAGTGGGAAGTGCAGTTAGAAATGACCTGAAGTTGTTTGCAAAGATTGATTGAATGATTGGATATTGCTTAACGTCTCATATAAATGCAACTTGGCTAATCGAGACGAAGGATGGACTAGGGATGACGTGGGGGTACATATGGGTAGATAAAAAAATGATAAATGGGGTAGAAGAGTTTAAAATTGTGGAAGGTGAAAGATGATAGACGTTTTAACATGAGAGTGGGGGGGGGCGGTGGGGGGGGATAAATATTATTAAATAATTTGAAAACTTACTTGAAATCAGACAAACATAATTGTTTATTTTTTATTTTATTTTATTGACAACAAACTTTCGAATAATATTGGCTTCGAAAGTAGAAACTAGAAAAGATAAAACATATGACAAAAACGAATCAGTGGCGGCGGGGGAGGGGGGGGGCGGCTTTAGCTGTAGTTAAACCACTGCATTGTCATCGGAAAATGAGTGGCTCGTATAAATCCTGTGGTTTCCCGTTTTATGACGGCTTCCAAAGCAGAAGGTATCTGGTTTAGGTTCCAGTTAGAGGACAGAGTATTTTATAGTTTATAACTTCTGAAATCGCATCAAAATGGAATTACGGTATATAAAATCAACACAAGTATAATAATATAACCGTTCAGATAACTGTAACTTTTGAGACATAGTAGCTAAAGGGCACATAAATGTCCAAGTGAAATCACTCTTTGCATTGCGTCAGAAAACAAAATTTTTATGTTATCAATAGTCAGAATTATGTGTTCTTGTAAAAAGGACTGGACGATTGAATCGACTGGTGGATATTGAGACACAATAAATTGAAAATATTGCGTAGGATGTTTTTACAACATCTTTACAACATTGTTCATCATTAATTTCATACTGTTGCTGTTATATATTTTCGCAAGTTATTTATTTTTGTAAACGTGTACTTTTGTATTGATTAGTACGCTGGATCCCCGTGGTCATCAATATTAATTGGACAGCTGTCAATAAAGATAAAATTTAAATAATAACAACGTTTTCAATGGTAACATTGTACTTGAAATACTTGAAATGTACTTGAAAAGAACTTGAAATGGACGGATAAAAATATAATATTTTACATGATATAGCTTACATATTAACTTTTATTAAATGTAGTTTTTTTTACGATTAGTTGTTTGTTTGTTTTTGTTGTTGTTCAAGGGAAGAAAACATATCAAATGTGACTGGTACTCGTTTTAGTAAAAGCTCGATAATCCCCGCTTGCTTTTGACATTTTGTAGTGTGTGCATTCTTCCCCGGTTAAACATTTCCCTAGAGTTCACTCACTCTCTCGTGCCTAAGTGTGTGTGACATACATAATATTTAAACCACACATCTCAAGAATGTCTTGTTTATCCTTCACAACGGTTCTCTTCAGACCAGTGATGTTTTATGCGGTTGCCGAGGTTACTATATGGATTAAGTGTGATATGTGTCTACGCTACAACCGCTTGGCAACAGTGCAAGCATGTTTATAATGTATTTACTGTTTCCAAAGATATATTTTAGAAATAATTTAATTTGTTTTATTTGTTGGTGACAGGAAACATCTACATTTACAATCTATTTTTGTTCTGTTGGCAGAAAATCAACTTTTAGTTTACATTTAAACGTATATCGAGTATATTTGATAGCCGTTTTTCAACATTTTTTTTTTATGGGTGGGTATTTTCGGACGTTGTCACCTCCTCCAATGTTGTAACCATCTTGCCAGTATTTCAGGAAATTCCTTCAGCTTCACTCAAGCCAAGTAGGACAGTTATAAATTATTTCTTTCACGAAAAAACAACTTTTTGAATCTTTCCATCTTCATCTCTTTTTTCTCTCTCTTTGCAACACTTTTTTCTCTCTTTTATTTCCCGAAGAAATCTGTGAGACTTTGTGAAAGATTCCGCTGGCTAGTCTTCAACTAACTAGGGCTAGGAGGCGATGGTGTTATTTATTTGCACACTCAGCTGTTGATAAATGACTTTGGTTGCGAGAGATCGCTATTGTCAGTGTTATCAGCCGAGAGGAAAGAGAAGGAGAGAAAGAGAGAGAGAGAACGTCTATTTCTAGCTTACGCTAGTTCTCCGCCAAGGGACAACAGGATGAGTTCTTGGAGATAAGGTCACCACAAAACTGTCAATACTAGTAATTACAATCCGAACACTCTAAAACGCCACAAACTTGGATCAATGGTGTCACACTTCGAGGAAAAGATAACATTATGAACGGAATAATAATTGAGTTCAACCACTCGATGTGACGCCTTTTGATTCGTTCGACATTTCGGGAGTCAATTCTCCACCCATCCTCAGAGCCGTTCCCACCCGAGGACGGGGGCTAAAGAGTCTCTGAAAATATCTGATAGCGTATTTTCACTTAACAGGTGGTATTTTTGTTTTGTGTTTTCTTGTTTAGTTTCGATTTTTATTAAAAAAATATGTTTAAAAAAATGTTGATTCATATTTATTTAAAGCAACTTTTTGAAATTAAGCAGATTTTTTCGATTAAATCATTTTGTATTGATTTTAAAACTCAACAATATCAGCGTTCAAACTTGTCAAGTTTTTGAGCGGATCAATACTTTCAAAAGCGTATTTCGAAATGCAATACATTTTTTTAAAGGAATGCGTTTCCTAAATCAAGTTAGATAGAACTTTGTTTTGTTGATCAAAATGAAGTAACAGTGTTGCATTATTGATTTTATCAATGATTTTTTATTTGGATAATCATTTCCTTTATATCGTATTTTAAATCATTGATTTATCTAAAAAAAAATAAAAAAAAAATGCTTTAAACTCTTGTAGTTTGTCAATCTCACACCATTTATGTGTATACATTTTCTACAAACTTATATCTTTTCGTTACAAAAATATAAATAACCCATACGATTTGATGGATTTTAGCACAGCCGCATGTATATAGAAGTTACGAGCAAGTACATGTTGGATGGTAGATTTATTCGTCATGCAGGAAAAAGAAACTTTCTCAAAGAACATCAAGGAATGAAAAACGCTCCAATTGATCTTTCACCGCGTGCTACGGACCGAATCATCCCTCGCCAGCGCCGCCATGCGGAGAAACTCACCATTAATAATAACCGAGGATGATAATTAGTCGAGATGCTGTCGTCAAAACGTCGTCACACAAATCCCCCGACATTCGAGTCAATTAATTAAAGCCGTGGCAGTGTTGCAACATCGCACACGTTGCGAATTCAAGGGAGCTCGCAAAGAAATCGAAACATTCATCATCTGATGCAATTCGCTCTGCAGCTAAAATATAAATGAATGAAAATATGACTAGCTAGACTTCTGCGATTTAAGCGAAATATAATTTATATTCGTGTCTTGTCAGAACCATCATATCATTAGTGATAATATTGCTTTATTGCGAATTTTCGCAGACAAATGAAATGTCGAACTTCTAGCAAATACTGATGCAGCATATGGACCAATTTTTGTGTAACTCTAACAAACGATATCAATCAGAGTGATCAGTATAGATAAAGCATAGTGGTGGGTAGTTTTCTGCCATCATCCATAAAATGAAAGAAATATGTTTGATAAGAATCGATAGTGAAAAAGTGTCCGTAGTACAAAATGGTCGGGTGCAAAATATACGTTCAGGTGTAATATGTAGGTAAGGTGCAAAGTGGCTGGTGTAAAATATAGAGCGTGGTAAAGTATTAAATAAAGCGGCTGATGATAATAATGAAAACAAGTGTCAAAATAGAAGTGCCATGCAAAGTGCCCCGGTGCAAATAGTCCCGATGCAAAGTGTCCCGGTGCAAAGTGTCCCAGTGCAAAGAGTTCTGATGCAAAGTGTCCCAGTGCAAAGTGTCCCCGGTGTAAAGAGTCCCCGGTGCAAAGTGCCCCGGTGCAAAGTGTCCCCGGTGCAAAGTGCCCCGGTGCAAGTGTCCCCGGTGCAAAGTGTCCCGGTGCAAAGCGCCCACCAGGTGATCAGTCACCCTGAGGCGACCGCTAAGCTGCTACCGCGGCCGCGTGACCTCTGCCCTTGGCGCCCAGCGTCGTTCAGTGACGGCGCGCAAAGTGTCCCCCGGTGCAGTGCCCAGGTGCAGAGCGCCCAGTTTATCAGTCACCCTTGAGCGACGCGCTAGCTTGCTACCGCGGCCGTGGGCGTTGACCTTGCCCTTGTCGCGCAGGCAGTCTTACAGTGACGGGTCTCAAGTGTCACCGGTGTCAAAGTGTCCCCGGTGCAAGTGCCCTTTGATCAGTGCACCCTAGAGGCGACCGCTAATCTGCTACCGCTGCCGCGTGACCTTGGCCCTTGTCCGCCAAGCGTCTTCCAGTGGCGGCGCGGGGGGGCAGTGTCACCGTTGCAAGTGCCCCGTTGCAAAGTTGTCCCGGTGCAAAGCGCCCACCAGGTGATCAGTCCACCCTGATGCGACCGCTAAGCTGCTACCCGCGGCCCAGCGTGAACCTTGCCCTTGTCGCCAAGCAGTCTTCAGTGACGGGCGCGCAAGAGTCCCCGGTGCAAAGAGCCCCGGTGCAAAGTGTCCCGGTGCAAAGCGCCCACCAGGTGATCAGTCACCCTGAGGCGACCGCTAAGCTGCTACCGCGGCCGCGTGACCTTGCCTTGTCGCCAAGCAGTCTTCAGTGACGGCGCGCTTATCTCAGCACCATAAATAGAATACGATGAGAGTGTGTGATCATCAGAACCACAAGTACAGGCCGTGCACTCGACGGTATCACCCTAGCCACGTGACACCGGCAGTGTTGGCTCGACCGCTGAGCGCGCGACTCTGAGAAAGTCCCGGTTCGATCCCGTCGGACGCGAATGCAAGGGCTGATCCTCAGCCCTCCGAACATCCCTTCTAATTGCCCTATTGGCTATAAATACACCTGAAGAGGGCCTTACATTGCACCCTAACAGCTTTCCCTCGGAAATTCTTTTTTTTCTTGTAGAGAGATATTCTTTTGATGGAGATCACACGATAGGCTCCAGTCACGTTATTTTTTTTATATCCTGAGACGATGCGTGGTGATAGATGAAGGTAAAGGACAATTATTACAAAAAAACATGATATGTTGAGGATTCGAACCCATGTCCTCGCAAAGCCATACGCTTTGGACGGATCAAACAAATTATAATTCAGAGATCGGCTTCAAGCAACGAGGCTCAGCCTGACGATATTCAGCGAAAATGAAAAACTGCACAAGCAACTTAGTCAGTGAGCTTAGGAAGTATCATTTTGTAAATTATTTCATAGGGGCGAAAGTCAATAACTTCGTATACATTATAAACAAAAACTATACCCATCTTGGTTCTGGGTAAAGAAAGTCATTTAGTTATGCCAGTCGTAAAAGACGACTATAAGGCTAAATCAAATTATATTCAATATCGAAGTCCAGTTTTAAGATAATACCTGGTGTATGTAATGGTTTTCATGTAGAATTTATAAAACTAGGCCGCTTCGCGAACGCTTTTTTTTAGTCGCGTTGATGGATGAGCTTTTTTGTAAGTTTTTAGTTTGCGTAGGACCACTTTTCCTTTGCAAGTGCTTTTTGAATGCATTGTAGGTGATTGTTGTCAAGTTTCTATTGTTACTTGTTAATTGTTATTATAAACCTAAAAAACTCATATTAAAACCTTTATTATATGGATTCTGGCTACCTTTTTCCACTTTTTCTTTTAAAAAGCAATACATCACCATTACCTTAATAATGTCCATGTGAAATATGAACGTTTTTTAGCCCCACCCGTTTGGTCAGAATCGGCCCAAATGTCACGAAAATATCGCACTAAAAATCGAAAAAAATCGTTAAAGTACGATATTCATGAGAAATATTTCTTCGGTTGTACCCAAAAACGTGGCAGGTCTAAGTTCAGAGATTTCGAAGGTCCCCTCCAATTTTCATCAGATCGCATATGCCGTTTGCCCGGTAGAGAGCGAACAAACAGACAAAAAACAAACAAAAAACACCCGAGCTAAATATTTTGGGGGGTCAGTGAAATTGAAGTCTTCGCTTCGCTCATCCAATTACATTATTGCCATCTTGTGTGTCTAAATTGTCACCAAACATAAGTAAGCGTGCCAGCAACGAGACTTTACTACCAGGCAATGAGTAGGTGAATGCTGAATGGCGAGGCAACTAGAGGAACTGACCTATAGCGAGACCGCACGTATGTAGAAAGTGACGGCAATCTGGACAGTGGCCAGTTCAACATTGTCCGGAGAATATGAGATATCGTCGTATGCTCAGTCATCATAACCACGCGAGCTGGTTGGCTGAGGCCCAGCTGGCTGGATGGTAAAGAGAGAGTTGACACGGGATCCTACGTCAGACGTATTGTTTGTTGTGTTGTTGCCTCTTATCAGGCTTGGGCAACTTACCAAACATCATTGAAACTTTGAAAAGTTGAAGTTACTTTGTGAAAAAATTGAAAGATCCTGTTCCACTTAAAAAATCACTTGCAAGTACTCAACATTAATTTACTTCCTTACAGAAGGTCATAAATATTTTTTTAAATCAATGCTTAAAACCAGACTTATTTTAGTTGGTAGTTTTTTTATGTTAAATTAGTTTGAAATTTTAATGTTGACTACAGTATGCTACGGGATTGCCAGAATGTTCCTGGTCCCTAAATGGAAAGCTGTTTCTGCCCAAGTCTGGACTCCATCATGGTAACTGGTGCGGTGTCCTATATCCAGGATGCAATAAACTGAAACACATTCCTAGTCGCAGATTATAAACTAAAAACCATTAACGAAATATACTTTTTTAACCAAGCTGACATGTTTAGTGTTTATCTGAAATATTGAATCAATCACGACGTAAAGCCGTACAAAACATGAAGGAACCATTAGATAAGTTGACTTTAGCACGATTTCGGACATGGGTGATTTTAGTCAATCTCGAATTTGCCTAAAACGCTTGTCCATTGACGTTCGTCTCGGTCTTTATATCAGTTTCCTAAGCGACCTTCCTCAACGTGGCAATGCTACAGTGAACGTCCTATACCTATAGTAAGTGCCATCTCACTATTATATTATGCTTGCTCGTGTTATTAAAAGCCCTCCATGGATTAGCACCGGCTACCTCGTATTTCACGCGTGATACATCACCTGTTATCAGCCATCAGCTGGGGAGCTGATACCGCAGAAGCCGGCCGCATAGTAACACGCTGGCGTAGTAACAACCAGCGAGTACTTGCCGCTACTGTACGGAGCTCGGGAGGCGGGGCTTCGAGGTACTACATTGACGGGCAATGTCATTGTCATTGTCATAGGCTTGTCAGCGCTCGCTGGCGCCGTTGTTGTGAAGTATGATCATCACGGGACTCGAACCCAGAACATGTTGTGATTGCACGGCTGACAGACATGTGTGAAGTATGACCGCGGACGACCCAGACTTGTGAAGTAGACGCAGGGACTCGAACCCAGGAACATGTTGAAGTATGATCATCCACGGGACTCGAACCCAGAACGTGTTGTAAAATATGACTAGCCCGGGACTCGAACCCAGAACATATTGTAAAGTTTGTACCGAATAGGACTCGAACCCAGAACATAATTATTAATAAAGTTTGTACTGGTGGGACTCAAACCCAGAACATATTGTGACGTATGATCCGCACGGGACTTGACTCAGAACTATTGTGACGTATGACCCGCACGGGACTCGAACCCAGAACTATTGTGAAGTATGACCCGCACGGGACTCGAACCCAGAACATATTGTGACGTATGACCCGCACGGGACTCGAACCCAGAACATATTGTGAAGTATGACCCGCACGGGACTCGAACCCAGAACAATTAACACCGCTGCCTTTATAGAGACAGAACGTTTTAGAATATTCCTATTAGTTTGGTGGTTGTTTTTGGCTTATGATTATTCACACAGTCAACTATGTTCTAATGTCATTTTATTTCACAAGTGAGTTATTTTCAAAACAACTTTCTATATGCGTCAATTTGTTTAATTCTATACCTATTTTGTTTTAAACTATTATTATTGGAGAATTTGTTACTTGCATATAATAAGTATTATCATTGTAATTGTAATTGTTATGCTAAAAATTATCTTCTTGTGCCGCATATGTATAATCTGAATAATACACTATTTTAAAAAAAAAGATAACATCCAGCGGAAAGCAAGAAAGTCGTTCCTTTCACAAGGAAAATCCCATTTCGGTTGTGGTATATAAACTTTTCAGACCATCCATCCGCTAACGTCAGTACCACTGATGCAACGTTGGTTACGATTACACGTCCAATTTTTTCCTAGCCGAATGAATGTGTGAGTGTAATAAAGAGATGTCTGATGAGATGAGATGGGACGCCGGAAATTATCTCTGCCGTTGCTTCAACGCTGTGCAGACTGCAGACTGCTCGCTTCAGGCCCACACACATAGGGGAGGACAGCACGGTGCAAGGCAGAATACACAAATAAAACAGAAAATGCTACGCGGTGGTACAGGCTACACATGCGGTTTATAAATAGATGCTGATGAAAGGGTTTATTTATCGGGTCCGTGGAGGGAAATCAGCTGGGTACATTGTAGAGTGGATGGTCTTGTTACAATATGCATGTATTGCAGGTTGTTCAATCAATATCTAAAAGAAGAAGATATTGGAACAGAACAGTCACTGATGGAGGTAGCTTATTCGTAACACTTCGGTTCTTGAGGCCGTGGTTGATGGGGAGGTGGAGGCGGGTAATTAACACTTAAATTAAAATAGCATTTTTACGACGGATTGGGGTGGAGTCGTCAGTGATATATTTGTACGGAAAATTTTGGCATGGACATTATGGTGTATGGTGTATAGAGGATTATAGACCACGGGAACTTTTTACAAATTTTCGATGAAATTATAATATCCTGTCAAATAAGAATTTTTGGAGGAAAAAATTGCGATGTCGCTGAATTTTGCAGAGACCTTCCTTAAATGATATTAGTCAACATACTAAAACTCCCTACAATCGGACTGGAGCATCGGCCGCCATATTGGAAAATGGCGGCCAAAAGTGTTTGTTATCGAATATCTCCAAATTTGTTTGAGATAGACAAAATATCTCAATTGCAGAAATATTCCCCATTTATTCCCTACAAAACAGGGGTCTTCTATAATTTTGGTAGGGGCAACGGTTACGTCACAAAATCGTGGTTTAATGTTGCTTATTGGAGTACCAGCTTATTTCCAAATTTTCACGCCCAGCATCAAAAAATGCCCAGTAAATCCGTAAGAAATCGATTTTAAATACAAAAGGACTTTTGTACGGGGTTCATGAAAGCTTCCATTAGTATTTTAAAAAATCAGTTCTGCGAAATCGGATTTGCATTTACCGGAATTTGGGTTTTTCCATTGTTGGCATTTCCTAAAAAAATGCCATATTTTACTGTCCATTATTAAGCACTAAATAGCATTGGAGGAAAAATTATTTCTATGTACATTGAAATGACTTAAATAATGATCCGATTACAACCAAAGTTTACATCCAATATGGCTGCTAATTCCTAATATTCACAATATGAATACTGTTTTCGTGCTGTTTTTACACTCTTTTGTTACATAATTCACTTGATGTTGTGGATATTAGGAATTAGCAGCCATATTGGATTTAAACTTTGGTTGTAATCGGATCATTATTTGAGTCATTTCAATGTGCGTAGAAAATTTTTTTCCTCCAATGCTATTAAGTGCTTAATAATGGACAGTCAAAAAGGGCATTTTTTAGGAAATTCCAACAATGGAAAAACCCAAATTCCGGGTAAATGCAAAATTCTATTTCGCAGACCTGATTTTTTAAAATACTAATGGAAGCTTTCATGAACCCCGTACAAAAGTCCTTTTGTATTCAAATCGATTCTTACGGATTTACTGGGCATTGTTTGATGCTGGGCGTGAAAATTTGTAAATAAGCTGGTACTCCAATGAGCAAACATTTAACACGAATTTGTGACGTAACCGTTGCCCCTACCAAAAACTATAGACGACATCTGTTTTGTAGGGAATTTAATGGGGATTATTTTACCATTGAGATATTTGTCTATCTCAAACCAATTTGGAGATATTCGATAACAAAACCCTTTTGGCCGCCATTTTCCAATATGGCGGCCGAAGCTCCAGTCCGATTGTAGGGGAGTTTTAGTATGTTGTTTAGTATTATATAAGGAAGGTCTCTGCAAAAATTCAGCGACATCGCAATTTTTCCTCCAAGCGTCAATATACGATCTTATTTGACAGGATTATAATTTATTATGCAATTTTACGTGTTTTTAACAACAAAAACATTTTTGTAATTATAAAAACAGCAGATAAATATTGTTGGCACTTACTATACATTGTTGTAATATTAGTTCATTATTTTGTCTGCATTTGTGCAATTAGTTTTATTTAGTTGATCGTCTTCGTAAATCAGTTTTTAAAACTGAATAGGAAGTAAGGAAACAGTAATGGTCGTGATTCTTACATGGGGATATCAGAGACGGGAGGGCCTGGGTTATCTCGGTGACGACATCGTCTCGAACACTTCCTCTCCAGGAGGAAGATACGGGAGTAAAGGGGACTACGACAGGAAGACGGGTTGGTTGGGGCGTCTTTGGTTGTATCTGTGGTCTGGGTAGGGTCAGAAGAAGTACCCTACATATCCATGGATTGTAAATAAATAAATAAAATTTAAAATTAAGTCCCCAAACGTAAGTTAGAAATAGTAGTAACAGAACTAAAATGACAAACGTAGAAGAAGTACAACTGACATTACAGAAACGTATAAGTGTAATGAAAAGTGAAAATTAAATTACGACGAAGTAGTAACTGGCAAGACTAAAATTAAGAAACAAAAGGAGCAAAATAACGGAAATGTTGAAATGAGAAACTCGAATGACTGAAAAGTCGGTGTGGTGAGAGAGAGAAATTGAAATAAATTAACTGAATACTAGACACTAAAACGTGAATGTTCTTCACCTTAGCGCCGTGTAAGGTTTTCTGAACCACCCAGGCAGATATGACCCTAAGAGGGCACTTTGCCCCTACCCAGACAGTTATGACCCTAAAGAGGGGCACTTTGCACCCTACCACCCTTTACAAGCCACACGAGCAATACAACACTATTGATGTGCACGGTAGCAGAATAATAATTATAATCAACCTTGTGTGTGGAGTGTGGATTCTTCGGAGAAATGTTAATGATATGTTAATAAAGCAATTAGTGTTGTCTCTGTACTGAACTAGGTGGCCTGTAGTACTACAAGGCTTATTTGCATATTACCCGTGTGTAAGTCAGTAAGGTTAGCCCGGCATACGTCAGTGCACTATCTATATACACACACATGCACCTATGCATACAGCAATGCTGTACCGGTACTCAATTATGTATCACGCATTGAAAGATTTGGTGGAGGTGCCGGGTACGGGAAAAACTACCCTCTTCAAAAAATCCTTGTCTCACTTCCTACGCCCCTAGAGACACAGAAAACATTCTGTATCAATCTTCTTGAAGGACAATGTCAACAAAAAACGCGTGTCAATCGGAGGTCATGTTCGGTTTTATCGTGAGACACACGCACAGACGGACGGAAAAGTGATGCACATAGGGGAGCTTTGCTCCTTAATAATAATAACATAATTCATATAGAGTACAACGCGCCTCTCCCATTTAATTGTGTAAGTATAATTAAGAGAGAAAGATCAAAAGTTGTTTAAAGAGGTTATATATCCCATAATTTGCCCTTTTGATTAAATAAATAATTGAAAAACATATAATAATTGTACTATAATTTTTCGTGGAAAGCCTGCCCATGGTGCAATTCATGCCCCTCTTCGGGTGTCTAACAAAGAATGTTTATTTATTTTTTATTTTATTTATTTATTTATTTAACGTCTATCCTATTCAGTTATAAAAACTGATTTACAAAGGAGGACAACACATTGTTGCGGATAGGACAATTGTGAAGGGATGACCGAGGGCTGTTTGTGAGAGGACTCAATCCCTTGCATTCGCATTAACAACTGAGTAAAACCTCGGAAATACCTTCAGTCAGGATTGCCGGTCTCGACGGGATTTGAAACCCGCGATCTCCCGAATCAGAGGAAAACCTTAGCTAGTATTCCGGGAGCATTTATATCGATATAATCTTTATACGCAGACATTTATGTTTATGCACAAACGATCCACGGACTACGGTACCCGGAATGCGAAAGACCCTGGTTCGATGCTAGGTCAGGGTTGTATTTAGTATTTTCTAGACTGGATTCCATTCAAAAGATACTGAAATATTTTAGCCAAACGTTCTGGGAAACTGAGCTTTAAGTTTGTTTTGTTTATTGCCATATCTCCTCACGCAACATTGGCTAGATTGATTCACAAGCAAAAACAAACATTACAAAACAAGATAAAGTAATATTCGAGAAGAATTTTACAACCATTTTTTTACAAGTCTACGCGATACGATCACGTAAACCACAAACCCTGGTCGAGTCACTTCTATTAATAACTAGATAGATAGACTTTTATCACGAGTACATTTCCACTAGTAGGGAACAATACGTCAATGAAGACCCACCCGCCCACAGTCCTACATGCGAGTACTCTAAACTAATGTTATCAGATGGAACGAAAGTGAATGATTTACACGAAGATTTGGACTAGACTATCATTGCAAACAAGAGGAATTAGTCTAATCTTTGCTATGGTGATAACTAAAGACATTGTTGTTGCATGTTAGATGTCTTGGTGTGATAGGTATTATCGTTTGGAACTTCCTTGATAATATAAAACATTATAGACTGTCTCCCATCCACTCTCACAATGAATAATAATATAACATTTTCACAATCGAGACTAACAATGTATTAAAACTACTTGTCATGGGAGTAGGGGCGTGTAGGGCTGATTTGAATTTTGGAGCTTTCCAATTCCTGCAACCATACACAATTATTTAAATAATATAAAAATAAAATTATATAAAATAATAATATAAATATTGTTCGCTTGTCGATGGTGTCAGCGCCTACAGGGATGGCTTGGTCGGCTTTAAATTTAACGTCTCCAACTGAAAATCAATTCTGTGATTGAGTGGGTACTCTTAATACGAATTTATGTTTATTTATTTATTTTATTTATTTATTTAGGCCTACACTTTTTATTTGTTTAATTACTACAAATCAGATTTCCTACTTTTCAGGTTCTGAGTACTTCAAAATCAAATATTCATTTTATTGCCTTTGTAAAAAATAAATTCACGGAAATGTTATGATGGGAGCTTTCCTATTTCTCTCGTACGTATAATGTTATAATGTAAAGTAACAAACATCATCATCATCATCATCATCATCATCATCATGAGCATGCCTCTAGCGTGCAGCTCAAGAGACGAACAATCAAAGTTTAGTTCCTCGGAAACTCACGTATATCGCTGGTTAGAGCAGATGGAGGGTTCGAGAGCTAGTGTAACGGCTTCGTTCTCCTCGACGTCTGAGTCCGGGTTAGTGGAGGAACCTATATGACTGTCAAGGTTACACCGTCCTTTTGGATGGGACGTAAAGCCGTTGGTCACCTTGGTACTTTTCGAAAGGAGTAGGCTACGTGCCGGTACCGGGTTTCCCCTCCTCCCTTCTGTTCATACTTCATCCTCATCTATCACCACTCATCGTCTCGATTAGCCAAAGTGCATTAATATGAGACGTTAAGCAATATCCAATCAATCAACTCGGTTGAGGTATGTATTACACTTATAGTGCAAGTGGTTCGATGTGTTGCGTAATGGCATAGCTGTATGAGCATATTATCATGAGCACTTACATCATGTATATTAAACAGCTGCGGACAAAGGTATAAGCTGTCCATGGGCAGAACCTAACATGTATTGTGCACTTAGCTATTCGATTGCTTATCTCATTTCATTTCAATCTATGAATCAATAGGTTGGTAGTTCACAATAAGTAAAAACCAACTGCAGACTAGGCTATCAGATATGCACTTTTGTGGGCCTTATCCGAACAAGCGGTCTAAAAAAAAATCGTTATTTTTTCAGGCCAACCCGGAAAGAGAAATCGGTAGCTTATAGGTTTTATAGCCAAAAACGTCAAAAAAAAGGATCATATTTCTAAAATACACTACGAATTAGCACATAATGTTGGAAAAGGTGTAATCAAACCTGATATTTTAAGCACAATATAGAACAAATTTCATTTTAGCCCTCTCACATCAGCTTGTTCGGACGATTGAGTCCATTGTATCGAAACTGGAGGCAGCTATAACTTACTATTGGCTAACAAACTGTGAAAAGAGTCAAAATAAAGCAAGTTTTATTGATTTACTTCTGTCTACGAGCATACAACTGTCACATTGGTGGAGTTGTGACAAGTTAGATACATGATGAACGTTTATCAAAATATATATTCCCAACAAATCAATCAGAAAATACTGTAACTTGCTATGACATTGATGAAGTTTTTCACAACGCAAAACTTGACAAATCGACATAAATCTATTTTCGTTATTTATCTACACTCAATAATTTATGGAGAAGTGCGATGGTGGTGACGGGGGCTTTCGTATCAGATGCTCGTGTAAGTTTTTTACTTATTGTACATTGTGACGCGGAAAACAATTGACGTAAGATCGTTACACATGTGTCCTGAAGAAAGTTTACGTTAATTGTTATCTGCGTCCTAAATAAATTCTACGTAAATTTGTTCCAAATGTCCTAAATAAATTTAAAATAAAATTATTGCTCCCTGGAACATGTCCTGAAAAAATTTAGCATAAAATCGTTCCCTCTGTCCTGAAGAAATTTGATGTAAAATCGTTATCTGTGTCCTACAGAAATTTGATGTAAAATCGTCATCTGTGTCCTACAGAAATTTGATGTAAAATCGTTATCTGTGTCCTACAGAAATTTGATGTAAAATCGTTATCTGTGTCCTACAGAAATTTGATGTAAAAGCGTTATCTGTGTCCTACAGAAATTTGATGTAAAAGCGTTATCTGTGTCCTACAGAAATTTGATGTAAAAGCGTTATCTGTGTCCTACAGAAATTTGATGTAAAAGCGTTTCTGTGTTAGCTCTTTCCTCTGTACACGGCCCTACTATACGGGTGTCAATGTTGTTTTGGAGGTAAGTGTGTGAAGTTGCACCCTGGTTATGGGGGAATGTGAAGTTGTCACCTTTGATATGAGGGTGAGTGTGAAGTTGTCACCTTTGATATGGGAGGGAGTGTAAAGTTGCACCCTTGAAATGAGGAGGAGTGTGAAGTTTGTCACCTTTGATATGGTGAAGGGTGTAAAGTTGCACCTTTGATATGAGGGGGAGGGTGAAGTTGTCACCTTTGATATGAGGGGGAGTGTGAAGTTGTCACCTTTGATATGAGGGGGAGTGTGAACTTGTCACCTTTGATATGAGGGAGGGTGTAAAGTTGTCACCCACGCGCCAGGGTGGGGGTGTGGGGTGGGTGTTGTTTCCGGGGTTGCCAGGCGAGCCACCCTGCGTGTCCACAGTGTTGCCAACTCGACGGCTAACGAGCCTAGACCACGCCACTGAAACACTCACTCGGATAAGACCTACCTACCAAGGTGAACAAGCGAGCGTCCATTGATGAATGTTATCAGATCTGGAGTCACGCGACGCTACCCTGACCGTGACCTCGTCGTCTCGATGACCCTCACTCTCACACCGCGCAATGCTAAGCGTATTGTCTAGACTGGCCACGACAGGTGACGAGGTTTTACATGAACCGGTCATCAAGTCTGTCTGTCATCTCTATGCACTGATCTTCGCATACATCAGACAGTTTCACGCGTGGAAGGTTACATCATTTAAAAACCATGATGATGATGATGAATTTTGTTGCTTAAAATTCTCTATAAAATGCAATTGCATTAAGACTATTCGAGACGATGAGTGGTTATAAATGACGATGGAAGAGTATGACAAAAACACTTGCCATATGAGGGATAAGAACCCGCGTCCTCGTAGAGCCATACGCTTCGAACCAGCGCCCTAATCGTATGTGCCACCGCGGACGTCATAGAACCCACGTCCTCGTAGAGCCATACGCTTCGAACCAGCGCCCTGATCGAGTGTGCCACCGCGAACGACATTGAACCCACGTCCTCGTAGAGCCATACGCTTCGAACCAGCGCCCTAATCGTATGTGCCACCGCGGACGGCTTTACCATAAAATTGTTCCGATAAATACAATACACTTCACCATCAGCAAGGATTTCAACACCGGGTCAATTAATTTCTCAAGTCCACGGTTCTGATTGTATGTGACGTGAAGTGACAGTCCTAGAGAGAGGGTTATCAGGTTAGATCCTGGTTGTGGATCGATGGTTGCGAGTCGAGAGGTATTCGTGTGGGCGTCCTACAAGACAAGACAGGATGGCCTGAAGGTGAGCAAGAGTGGGCAGAGTTAGCTGCACAGGTCAACGAGGCGCTAGGTATTCAGCTGGGTTGCACCCAAGTCATCAAGTACATAATGAGTGTAAGAAGGTGTAAGTAATTGTAGGGGAGTGTAAGTAAGTGCTTATTAGTATAAATACGGGTAAATACATGTGTGGGCATAATTGTAAGAAACAAGTACCTATATAAGTATGTACATGTACAAGTCAGGGACGAGCCTTGACTCTTTGAGGGGGGGGGGGGCGAACTCTTTTCTAGGGATGTGAATTTTTTCCGTTCGACTGTCGATAGTTATTAGTAGTTATAAGATAAGTAAGGAATTGACAATGGAAAAGTGTCGGGGGGGGGGAGGGAGTTAGTCTTGTTAAACTAGTCTAACCATTCGCGGGTACAGCTCGAGGTCGCATTGCCCCTAAATTATCGAATAGGCGAAATTTTTGCTAATTTGTGACTTCGTTAAATTAATAATATCTCAATAAATACCTTATGTCAAATAAAAATTCCTCGCCCCCCTCTGACCAAAATTGGGGAGGCAATCGCCCCTCTCGCCCCCCACCCCGTAGTTACACCACTGCGTGTCTCTATTTTCTCTTTCTTTTTTATCTGTTACTTTTTATGGGTGAGTGGGATTTATTGGTCAATTATATATTTTCCAACATTATTATCAATACTTCTATGTATGCATACAGCGCTACCGGTACGTGCTACCTAATAAATCAAAGAGATCTTTACAACTCTGACCATAGCTGACCTCTCCCCCGTGGGAATAGAAGGATCAGTTCCTGTTGGATTGGACTGAACATCGTAAACACGTCACTCCAATCTCAAAGCGGATGCCATCACTATTGTAAATGTCAGTGATAACAACAGGTCCAAAAAAACTTTTATAACACAACGATAGTAATGATTGTAATTTTTACAATATAACCTTCCAACATTTGCTTTGTATTGGGAATACGGATATATGTAATATAATTCAGAAAAAAACTAGGTGTAATTTAGTTATTTATTACACTGACATAGATAAGATATACCTGAACATAATCATATCGTTTTTATGCGTTTTAATAACCTACGTCATAACATTTGGTTTATTTGTGAATGGTACGTATTTTTTTTTGTGTTATCGCTCGATAAACCTGTTGTTAATGAAAGTAAAGTGAAGTGAGTGAGTTGAGTGTTGGAGCAAGGCCGCGTCCGGATAGCCTGGCGGTTGCGTGCGAGAACGAGAACCTATGAGCGATGCGAGGGAGCCAGCGTAGCCGGACGACCTTGGCGTTCCTTCTTACCCGGCCACCACACAATTACGATAATTACACTCTCATTATAACACAATGTAGACACGTGAGTGCGCGAGACAGACAGACAGCAAGAGGGTTAGCGAGACGATGGAGTGACCTTGGTGGGTTTGTAGACGAGAAAAACGTGGGAAAGTTTGCAGTTGAAAGTTTTAAATTAGAATTAGAAGGATATATTTAACTTTGGTGCTTCACGAAGTTTAAATCAATAACACCGGGGATTGAAATTAACGGTTTTCTCTTAGACACCTGACTAGGAATAATGCTTGGAGTCACAGTGACGTAGGAATCGGGGGGGGGAGGGGTGGCAATGCCCCCCCCCCCAAGTTTGGCCCAGGGGAGGCAAAAGTAAAGTGAGTAAAATATTAATCTTAGAATTTCCGTAGTAAATATGCACATACACTTTATACAATTCGACAGTCACCTTGGTAAAACGAATATGTTTGCCTGTACGCTTCATCATTAAAGCATTTGGCGGATATTTACTAAAATGGGCCACTTCACGTTCATTTTTTTAGTTTTTAGATCGCAGATAGTTGCTGTAAAACATCGTTTACAGAGTTCGAGTACAGTTAAAACATGACTTACAGTTGGAGAGTGATAGGATTAGGATACTTACAAAACAGGCTATTGAAGACGATGAAGGCCCGATTACAAAAAAATAAACCTATGTGTGATTCGAACCCACATCCTCGTAGTGCCCTACGCTTCGGACCGGCGCCCTAATCGTATGTGCCACCGCGGAAGGCATTTTGGAATTAGGAAGTGAATGTACAAAGACAATTTTATACATCAATCCCAAAAATTAACATTCGCCTCTAAACTGTGAAAACTATTAGACAGGATTAGTATTGGTCCTATTATGCGCACTCAATAAAGAGGAAAAGCCAGAAGAAGACGCAAAGGTCAACGGATCATCGAAGAAAAATACACAGAAATGAAATGATACGATCTTTCCAGCGTTCAAATCATCTTCAATAGGCCATTTCGCAAACGCTTTTCTCAGTGACGTTGATGGATGAGCGTTTTTGAGACGCCGATAACCGACACGCGCCTCGTCGTGCCACTGCCAGTCGCGGAAAAGTGGGGGGCGGCGACCGATCTCTCATTACCCTAAAAGTACGTGTTTAAAGAAATCTTTATTCGATTGTACTCAAAATCACAACAAATCTAAGTTGTTGCTTTTGAAAGTTCCCGAAAAGTTTCATCAAGTTAGGAGTAGCCGTTTTCCCGGTGAAGGACCAAAAATCATGAAAAAATCGTACTAGGAATTTAAAAAATAGTGACAGGTCTAATCTTAGAGATTTGGAAGGTTCCCTTTAAAATGTTATTAGAATCGGAGGAGTACCCGTTTGTCCGGTAGAAGCAAACAAACAGACAAAAACACATTATAAAAAATATTTAAAAAATATATTTTTCGCAGGAAAGCGAAATTAAAGTATTCGCTACGCTCATCCAATCAGACGCGACCAGTGGCATACCCAAGGGAGGAAGGGAGGGCCAAAGCCAAAACAAAGTGGGGGGCAAGCAAAAAAAAGTGTAAAGGAGAATATAGAATAAATTCAAATTACCATCTGACCAAAAAAGGATCTTAGTATATATAAAGTTCGTTAAAATTAATTGTGATGCTTTAAAACGCACATATTTTCACCAAAATGACCTTGAAAGAGAAAACTTTCTGATTAAAAACAGGATTTTTGTAGTTTTGTAGATAAAAAGTTGGTCATTGTGATGCTTTAAAAAAGCACAGATTTTCACTAAAATGACCTTGAAGGAGAAAACTTTTCCGGGGGGCAAGCCCCCCCCCCCCCCACTTAGCCTTCGGCACATCTTTGAAATAACCCGTTTATGAATTCCTCGATACGCCACTGGACTCGACCATGTGCTTGTTGATGCGAGTGCGCTCGTACGTGCGACCTACAGTGTGTCGCGCACGCCAGACGTCAAGGTCAAACGCTTGGAATATCTCAGAACAACGTGACACCAGCCCAAACACGAGGATATTCCAGTCAAACGGTTATCGCATTTTTAAATACGGGGTGTTTACGAAATCCAATTATCACAGACTAATGAGAGAAGAGAGGAAGATAAGACTGGACAAAGGTCAGAGCGCTATGCAGCAAACAAGGTGGTTTACTACAATCATGTAAAGGAACTATTTATAGATGTTAATACTAACCGCTTTGTCTCATCTAATAAAGGACTCGTGCAAAGCTTATTATCTGTGATTATATCAAGAATTGCACCTACTGTGACGAAAAAGCAGATTATTATTGGACAGGCTTTAAAGAAGGGCT
The DNA here is from genome assembly GCA_024449915.1 of Sweltsa coloradensis. NCBI lineage: Eukaryota > Metazoa > Arthropoda > Insecta > Plecoptera > Chloroperlidae > Sweltsa > Sweltsa coloradensis. The sequence goes on along the minus strand of JAMZAV010001580.1, from coordinate 66,631 downwards.
GGGTAAAGAAATCGAAATTTCGATACGATATCGATATGTGGTTATTTTGATAATTTAAACGTCAAAACTAGAACGTGGAAAAAACATTTTTGAAAATGTAAATGTGTACCCTTAATGGTGTAAATACCGAAGGAATATCGATCTATTTCTTCAAATCGTCCTTTTCTATTACAAATGTGGAGGTGCCGGGCAGCCTACAGTAAATTCGTCCTTTACTATTACAAATGGTGGAGGTGCCGGGCAGCCTACAGTAAATTCGTCCCTTTACTATTACAAATGGTGGAGGTGCCGGGTAGCCTACACAAAATTTTGAAATCGATGACCGTAAGGCTCTCCATGTATGCTTTATTGAAAAAGTCGAATACTTTATGGCCGGGCGAATAGCTATTTACTATTTGCCAACTGCCAAATGTGTCCTGTGCACGCGTCAGGTCTGGTGCGAAACGAGTCTCGTCTTGCAGAATGCCGAAGTATTGACCTTGAGCTTGTACAATATAACAAGTGAGACGACTTGTTTATGTAAATACTTTTCTTCCCACTTTCTACGAAATGTTCGGTTCACGGCCAACCTAACAGGACAACTTGTTTTATCTTGTGTGAGATGGAAAGAGGGACAGATAGGTAGCCAGCCGTCTAGCAAATTTGTAATTTTTACCGAGGAAAAGGGTGCAATGTGTGCCCCTCTTCAGGTGAACTATATAGATATTTTGAGGATAGGACAATTGTGAAGGAACGTTCACCCAATCCCTTGCATTCGCATGAACGACTGAGGAAAACCTCGGAAAAATCTTCAGTCAGAATTGCCGGTCACGACGGGATTCGAACCCGGGACCTCCCGAATCAGAGTCGCTCGACTCCAACAACACTGTGGGTACATTGAGGAAGTAATACTGATTTACATATACGTGACGTTGAACGTAGTAACACGACTCATAACAAACACAGCATATTACGTCTTGCTGTGTGTTTTTGTGCATGTTTTAGTGTATTTAGTGATAAAATAATTTAAAAAATAATTAATTAAGAGGGCACTTCCTGGCCAGAATTGAACACAAAACATCGCGCTCAGGAAAATGTCTTATTGACAAACAAATAGAGCCAGAATACTCAAGTGAACTCTGAATTATAAGAAAGCTAGATCTGTGATCCAAGATATTCATTTTTCAGAACCTTTGAATGAGTTCCTTTGGGAAATTTTATAAAAATGCAATTTGACCATCTTATATTCATCTTTGGTGTATTTTTTAAAATGTATTTCTAACTTTTCTAAAGTATAATGATTAGTTAGATCTTTTGTGTGAGAGTATGATTCAAGACAAATAACATTAGTAAGATAGGGCTAATTAACAGCGGGAAGTGCCTATAGATAGGTTATCTGTGTAAAGTTGTAACTTACAGGATATGAGACAGCCTGGCAGATACATACCCAGGCTAGACTAGACGCAGACAGACAGACAGGTAGGTAGGTAGACGGAAAGAAGACAGACAAGACAGACAGACAGACAGACAGACAGACAGACAGACAGACAGACAGACAGACAGACAGACAGACAGACAGACAGACAGACAGACAGACAGACAGACAGACAGACAGACAGACAGACAGACAGACAGACAGACAGACAGACAGACAGACAGACAGACAGACAGACAGACAGACAGAGCTCAGGTGTGCGGGCGTGCTATATACTACGACGGGCTCAACTTCTCACAACACAACTGCCGAAACGGACACGCGCTCGCTCGCTCGATAAGCGCCATGTTGGATTCATCACTAGAGGCCCAGGGCTCTGAGTTCGATACCCGACACAGCGTTACCAACACCGAGGCAACAATCAGATCAGATTTGTGTTTATTAGCTTCAAGCCACCTCTCAATTATTGCTAGTGTCACTACATACGAATTTGTCTGAATAAATTTACAACTTACTTGCTGTACATATCACATTAATTACAATTACACTTATCAATAGAAAACGACCCTGACGATTGAGGTAGGCCTAATCTAACTTTTATTTTTGTCTTCCTTTGTAAATCACTTTTATATGTGAATAGGATGTATGTTTTTTTTTTCATAAATTGTAAATAAATACAAAAATTGGTACATATTTTTTTCTAATGTGACAGTGTAGGATACATTCATATTCATAATGAAAATGAAAACTGAACGAAAATATGCCAGAAAGGCCCAAAGGGACAATCTTTATCATTTCCTCAAGCTAATGTAGAGTTTATATGGGTGTTCACACTGTCCATACCACTGATTGCTATATTTCCCATATTAAATATATCGATCTTTGGTTGATTATCGCTCACTCGTAGATTGCGTCGGGGCCTGCAGGGTTGGCTTGTTCACTTTGGTTTACTGACTCCCACTGAAAATCAGTTGTGTGGCTGAATGGGTAGACTCTAAATACGGATTTTTTTTTTAAGTTTCGAAATGTTCTATGAAAGAGCCACGCACACAACTTTACGTAGTTATTATACCTACAAATTCCTATAAATTCCTATAAAATATAGCCTAACCTCCTTGGTTGTATTTTTGAACTAAAATTTAAAAGGTCACAAATATGTCCAGAATGTGTGATATCCGCTGGAATTGTTGATGATAAAGGTTTTTAAATGGACATTGGCCCGAGTTCTTCCAACTATCCGCCTCATAAAACTTGAACGACAATCATCACGTCTCTATTTAGAAAACAAAAACAAAAACAAAATCACGAGTGTAGATAAAACTTGTTAAATCTGTCTAATTATGTTAATCGCCCATCATGAGCAAACAGTCATTACCGCAATCGCACATTTATCGCGAGGATGGTCTTGTGACTACGAGTCATGGTGTAAACAGCGCGGTCGGAGGCCATTCATCGCCGCACTCGTCTCTTTACAACTTCCTTCCTTGCTAGAAATAGTCGTGATTTCGATTCGAGTTGTCGCATTGGGAAAACCGGACGACAATACAAACAATAAACAATAATAAACATGGCATTACTTGGTCATTGGCGAATCAGGAATGTTGTTAAATGTTGTGATATGTAAAACGGATGTTTGTGCTATGCACATTGCTGCACATGCCGAGTCGGTGTCAAAACATAAACAAAGGGGGGGGGCGGGAGGGGGGGGGGGTATTACGTGCCTAATGATTATATTCAAAACAGGATGCATAAATGACTAAACATACCTTGCAGAGGAATAACAGAGATAATATGTTGTAAGCTAATCGTGTTTACAGTATCACTTACACGTGTGTTTATTTTTTTAAATACAAACGTACTCGTTTTAAATATCAAATTAGCCGAAACGTAATTTTAGCATGGTAGTCCTGGGACGAGTTGATTTTTTTAATTTCTGGATCTAGATTATTTATAAAATCAATTCCACCAACGGGAATGCTAAAATGTTCGAAGCTATCAAAAATATAACTATAAAAAAGTTGTTTTGGAGTAATAACATCATAAAAAGTCTTTTGAGGAGACCAAAACTATTTTTGAACATTTTTTTCGTCCATGCATACTTCCAATTTTTGTCGTCTTTTTTAACCAATTTTGTGGATCATTTTATCAAAATATGAGCTGTATGGCCGATATTTTTACATGTGATATTTTGAAAGGTGCATCTCTAACATATTGCCTACATTGATTTTTTTGTGTTTTACTTTTCCGGTACGCTGGGGGTTGTACCGGAAAAAACAAAAATTCGTACAATGCAAGATTTTAGAGATATACACATTTCAAAATATCAAGTCCAAATCACGGGTAAATGTAAACTATGGTAAAAATATCGGTCATCCAACTCTTACGATTTTTTTTTATATAAAATGATCCGCAAAAATGCTTTTTAAAAAAGCCGCAATATTGGGAGAAAATAACGGATAAAAATGCTCAAAAATAGTTTTGGTCTTCTCAAAAGATTATTTTGATGTTCTTACTCCAAAACTAATGTTTTATAGTTAGTTTTGAAAAATTATTTTGGAGCCATCACAGCTAGCCTATATAACTTCTCGGTTCGGTTATCTATATAAGACGCCCGACGAGAGACCCGGGTTCGATTCCCGGTCGTGATGGTTTTATTTTATTTCTTGATTGTATTAATTATAATATAAAATTAAGTAGTTTTGAAATTAATTAATGCAATCCAGTATTTAACATTTCAATAAGAAACTCGAGGCGAAATATTCTGTCGGGATCAAAGAGTGTTTTTTCCTAAGTCTCGTGTTGTGAAATAATCCTCGCCTATAACGGCCAGAACTTTGCACCTTATCTCGGTCTTGTTTTCGCTGCGTCCCATAATAAACAACACGACCACTACCAGGCTAGGCTGGTTCCAAGAAGATGTAGTGAATGCGGGTGTACGCGCCAAATAGCCGACATATCGGCCTTGTGTAGGCCACTGGCCAACATGCAATTAGACTACCTACGTACAGAGAGTACAGAGTACCGAGAAACCCACGCGCTGTGTTTAATAAGCGAGTACAACCTTTAAAACATGTTCCTGCACTTGATAGAGGAGACCGATGCTAATTCAAACTGCTCTCGTTGAGAGATGACTTCTCTTGCAAGCTGCAACGTTGCATACTGGACTGAATAGCGCTTCCAATAATATGCTTTAGTTTGGAACTTTTAAGGGTTAGGATATTACACATTCAATTATCAATATCACACGAAAATTTCGATAGGGGCCTATCGACACATGACATTTTATTATTTTTGCAAAAAGTGTCCAAAGTTTTGAAAAAAATTATTGTTTTATCAAAGTAGAAAAGGGTGATAAGATATTGTCAAAAATGAAAAACAGTGACCAATGTTTACGTTCCTCACACTCGCGTGGAGTGACCCGGCACCTCCACCATTACAAGCACGCGAACCGAAATTTAAACTTTAAAGAAATATATCCATTTTTCTTGGGTATTTCCAGCATTTCGGGCTTACACATTCACAATCAACAAAAGAAATGAAAAATCCTATCCTCGTTTTAATTTTTGACGTGTTAAATTTTTTTTTTCTAAATTTCGAAAATTATTTCTGAAGTCAAATATCGATTTCGATATCGAAAATATTCTCAAATGTCGATATTTTTTTCAGATCTACTTTAAATATGGCCACAATTCTCTTTGAGTAGTTTAAAATTACCACTCTGTAGGTAGACCTACCTATACGTACTTTGTCTTTATTTATGACGACTTATTTGTTTCCTTTATGGCCATTTTTACCTTACATATAATTCATCCTTTAGTACGTAGTATAAGCATTGTAATTTTTCTTTCACAAACGTTGAAATGGTCACCCTTCTATTTACGTAGTGTAAGTATGGTAATTCATCTAAGTATGGTGCGTGCTCGACTCTTTTATTCACGTTTTAAGTATGGTCTCTCATAATGTACGTAAGTATGGATGGCTAGTATTTTCAACTTAGGTGACTTTCATGTAGGTTCTAAGACAATATGGCAACGTGGAACATTAAAACCATTCTACGCAGTCAACCACCACCTACTTCGCGGTAACCCCACGGTAACCGAGCCGAAACTCTGATGAGTCTATGCTACAGACGCTGGATTGAGTCTTTGCTCAATACGAATCACGATCTACGATTCCAAGACGGTTGAGGTTGAAGCTACTCCCAAGTTCAACTCTGATTAATTAACTAATTAACGCCAGTTGAGAGGCGTTCAGTTTACACTACTCGGCAGACGAAGAGATGACTAAGAAAACTAAAACAGACAGGATACAACTTGTTCAAACTAATGCCTTGAAACGTCGGAGGGGGGGGGGGGGATGCATCGAAACACCAGATTGATTCCGAGAATTTACTAAGTACACTCTATAAAATACGAAACAAAGTTTTTATTGTAAAACAACTAATTGGGCCTAATGAGAAATCTGAATTGAGTGTATAGATAAGATAACAGGTGCCAATACTATATTTAAAATTTAAATAGGCTCGGGCTACATTGATCATTGGACTTTTTACGAATTCACGTCATAAAGATGGCTGGAAAGTTGTCGAAATTAATTTTTAGTTTAGTAAAATGTTTTTTTAAACAATGGAAAGTCCAATGACGATTGTATTCATTTATTTGTTTTTAACGACTACCGGTATCTATCCCATTCAAAACTGATTTGTGAAGGACAACAAAATAAATCTAATTAGATATATGTAGACACAAGAATGAACCATAGTATATTAAAATATAGCATATTCAAATTAATTTTCGATTCTCAAAGTTGTAACAGATTATAAGTTAAAACTTGCAACTTGCAATAGTAAATTATACTTTACAAAGCAATATAGAAATACTTAAAAGTTAAGTGAGAATGGAAAGAAGAGAGGAGAGAGGCAAGTTCGAAGGAGAGAGCTGGTACTCAACTCAGATAAGCCCACGCGCGAAGAAATCCTTTGTTAGATTTACCTCGGATCGGATCGATCATCACATGGTGGGTAGCGTAAGGAATTTCGGCTTACTACTGTGTGTGGCGAGTGAATGGGGGATACGAGCGTTGTATTGTGGGAATGACGTAAGTCTTACCCGGGCCATTACAAGGATTTCTGGGCAAAGTAAGTCTCACGGCCAAGGTGTGAAATCAACACACAAGACCGGTATTTCAAACAACAAATTCAAAAAAATAACATTTTGATTGTTGTATTGGCAAAAATGTGTAATTTGATGAATAAAAGTTTTCGGGCATTGAAACACCGGTAATTATGGTTGTAGGTTATATTAATAATATAAGAATTCTAGTACTGACCTTCGCTGAAAGAACAGGTGTCAAACCGTGATATTTTATCATTCCACAGTATTTCCTTTAGAAACTAGTGTCCCTCCCTTGCGTAGGTTCTCTTCACTGTTACTATAACACGCACTGGTTTTACGCACGCACTCACTCACTCACGTACGCATGACGTAGTAGTACAACGCAAGTCAGCTGACCGAACCGAATGGTAATCTAGAACGGGAGCTGCTAGGTTAGGAGCGTCCGGAACAGAGAACGTGCGACGCCAGACTGAGAGAGGAGAGGCGGAGCGGGCGACGCGTGGCGGCAGATGTGTGAACCTCGCAGCGTAGAGAACTGGATAGATGATTGGCCAGAGTAGCGACAACGAAGCACATTCGTGTGACGCGGAATGTAGTTGATGGAACTTGCGATAGCTTGTATTTCGGACATCAGAGAACGGGAAACTGATTGGGAGGCTGATTTTTATTTTTTTCTTATTTGTAGCCATAAAAAGACGGTTCAAAGCTAAGTGTATTGGAGTGTGGAGTGTATTAGTGTTGTTGTAAAGATACTATTTCTAACTTAACTTAACTTGTTTTTTGTTGTATTTAATTAGATTTATTTAGTTGTCCTCCTTTGTAAATCAGTTTTTGGCTGAATAGGATAGACGTTAAAAAAACAAATAATAAATAAAATTAATTAATTAATTAATTAACTTTACACATTTTGATTGTGTTTGCTCAATATTCAAAGAATCTCGAACGAAACACTGTTTATTTGTAGTTTTCAAATTATTGTAACACTAACGTCCATCTTTGAAATTTAGAAACCGGCACCTCCACCAAATTTATGTTGCTATATCTTGCACACTTGGATTATTTTACTTCTTACTCCCTGAACAAAACACGGTTAAAACAATAGCACAGCACTCACCTGCTGCGTAATATTTCGGCGACATCCGTCACCTTCCTCAGACGCGAGGTTACTACTAATACGCAGGGGTTTGTTTTCTGTGCAAAGTAAAACCGTTTTTTTGACGAGAGTAAGAAGTGTGTGTTATCATTCTCCGGTAAACAAGTCCTGGTGTTTATAAACTTTCAGTTAGGTTAAATAATACCACAAGATTCGTCCTTCTCAGTATCGATCGAGTATCGACTGTGGCGGGAGTCGAACGCGCAACCCCTACCAAACGGTTGACGCGCCCATACAAAAGAAGTATGCCCTCTAGGCCGAACAAGGAACCATCATCTGTAGGAGGGTGACACCAGGGTTGTACCACAGAACGTTGAGGTGATGACATATACGATGCCTTTATTAAGAAAACTCAACCTCACTGTTCGATTGTCTTCCTTCCGAGTACTATTGATATCATTTTCGTTCACTGATCTTTTATTTTTAATGATGTTTCTTCCAACTTTCAAATAATCTATTAATAAAAATACTCTATCGACGATAAAGACGTTCCCTCTCTCGTGAAGAACAAGTCTAAGCTAGCTACTCAATCAGTTAAAACACTTGGACTAAAAATGGCGTCCGAAAAATGTCGCTACTTTGCTCTCGCAACAAGTTCTACTATTTTCAAACCTTCTTTTTCTCCCCTCCACTTTCTTTCTCCTACTCACTCTCCCCCCACACCCCGCACGTACAACGGCACCGCATCTGCTTCCACACTCCTCTCTCTCTCTCTCTCTTTCCCCCGCCTATTTTTTCTCTTCTCGCTCTTTCTCTCTCACGCACTGCACCACCGCCCACGACCATCCATCCATCTCCATCCTTCTCGAATCACACTCACCCCCCCCCGCGCACTCTGCAATCCTTAGTTCGATTTGTATTTCGATTCGATTCGATTCGACCTAAACTGTCTCCCACACAACTCGCACTCGCTCTGGCCCTCGTATTGTTCCTCTTCAGAACACGTCAATCTGAACTTACCCCTGAGTTCTTCTGAAAGTAAGTTACACAAAGACTTGGTGGAGGTGCCGGTTCCGTTATTCCAAAGTTAGACGTTACAATCTTAGGGGACTAAAACTTGAATGAGATGGTTCAATGTTACGACAAGATAATCAAAATGTGCAAAGATGATCAAATAAAATACAATACAACAATAGTCCAATACATTATTTGAAATTGAATTCAAGGAATCTTGTAAGAAACATTGAACTGTATTATTATTATTATTATTATTATTATTTTTATTTATTCAACAAATTCCAAACTTTAAAAATACCATACTATATGTAACACACCATATACGCACAGGAAAACCAAAGCCATAACTGGTAGATGACATATACACCCTATATTAGCAAGTCCAGATTTTTTATTAAGCAAGCTAAAAAGAGCTAGTTGCTCCATGGCAGAATGGCTTAGCTTGCTTTCTTACAATAAAAACTACAATACACTAGGTTTAAATCTAAATGAGTTATAAAAATTTCGAGATACAATAAAAAAAAAATTACTTTAAAATTTAGATAATAATGAGAACATTGTGAGAGCCCAAATCATGTCCATCAGACCCAAAGAAAATGCTAGGTCATAGCCAAGTTGTAAGTATTTTGCAAATACACAATATTTTAAAGAAAATAAATTGTTGAAGCAGAGTATTACGACAGAACTGAAAATGTGAAAAGAGTTATTTTATTGTCGTATAATTATTGTGAGTAAATGTCGAAAATGAAGCAAAGATTTTAAATTTTTGATTTACTAATCAACAATCTCAAACAGTACACCATGTTAGGAGAGCTCGGTTTTTTTAAAACGTTTCTTTGACAAAGTTTTTAATTTTTGGGACTGATGAGCCTTACAGGCGTGGAATAATTAAGTCTTGTTTGTACCCCTGGGCCATAAACCAAGCAGTTTGCACCAAATTTGTAAGTTGAGTTTTTGTTTTTTACGCTCGGAATTCACTTTAATATAAATTCTTCTCAAATTTATTTTTCATTGCGCAATCTCAAGAAAACAAGTTTATGAAAAAAAAAATCCTGAGTATGTCGACAATTCGCAAAACTTTTAGTTTAACATCAAACTGGTCCATTACATTTACGAAAGAAGTTCTATATGCACTTCCTGGAATGTTGTTTGATTCATTCTGACATCAAAGAACATGTTTATAAATAACACACTTTTTAAACGTTATCTTAGAACATTATTTCCAAACTTCAGTCATTCTTTGTCAAATGTAAAGAACTGACTAGATATCACATTGTTAAAAAAAAATACCTTGGGTATGAAGAATTTAAAATGTGCAATTTTTTACTTATATTGAGGAAAAAGTTGTACATCTTTCAAAAAGAGCGAGTTTGTATTTAATCAAGGGGTGAAATGATTAAAATTAAAACTTAAAGCCACGTCGATTTTGAACGTTGAGTGAGTTTGCTAAGTTTTCAGGGATGACTATCAGATTGTAAGACAGGGTCTCGATCGCCCACGCTGCCACCCAAGTGGCGTCTCTCTCCTTTGTCCCCGGCTGAGCAGAGCAGAGCAAGCAGCCACCCCCTCCATTCACCCTACACCCACGCGCGCGCCTCCCGACCCGGGGAGCTACGGACATCACTGGGGGTGGAGTGGAACAAAGACACATCGTAACCTGCGTAGATGCCGCTAGTCTCTCGTGCGTACAACTCTTGCCACTACGCTGCGCAGTCCGAGACACTCGGAGCACAGCGGAGTACGACTCGAGATGCTTCGAGATCGAGCCAATACTCTCTGCAAAGATTCGAGCGTCTCAAGTGGTGAACTCTCCTACTTTCTACCGCCATCCAAAGAAAGCAAACACAACCACTGCCTTCTGTATTGCATTTCTCCCCGCTAAGATCTAAAGCTCGAACATACCCAACCACTGCCTCCTGTATTTCACTTCTCCTCGCTAAGATCCCACCGCCACTAAAACCCCAAACCAAAACCCCGCCTTGTATTTTCGTAAGGCCCCCCCCGCCCTCAAAACACAAACAAACCAACCACTTTTCACTTTTCCCCCCTTAAAATCCCCCCTGCCATCTAAGCTCAAACAAAACACCACTGCCTTCTGATTCCCCCTTCTCCCGTGAAGATCCCCCGCCATCAACCAAAAAAAACAAACCCTTTCCTTCTCTTCCGCTTCTGCCGCGATGATCTCACTGCCATCTAAAGCTCAAACAAGTACAACCACTGCCTTCTGTATTACACCTCACCTCTAAGATCCCACCGCCTTCAGCAACGTCCTCCTCAAGGTTTTCTCTCAACCTTCACCTTCAGTTCAGAGCTTCAGACAGCGACGATCTCCGTCCTAATTGTAGATCCGGATACATGACGCAACAAACTATGGACATGGTCAACGCACCTAGCCTCAGCTCCCACAACAACAACAACAACAACAACACCATGTTGAGTGGCTGCCTGTGGTTTTCCTCGTGGCGATACGTGATGTGTAGCGTATCAGAGGAGATATTAATGAATTATGATCAAGTTCTTGGAAGGAAGAGAGCTTGCGCGATGTTTTTCTCCGACCTTCTAGATGGGATGTTTATTATCCAACTGCGAGCATCCTTCTGTCTGTGCCTCGAGCAGACATGACCCTGATCTTCTTCGTCTTAGACGGGAAAGGGTTAGGTTCAAAGGGGGAAAAGGGATCGAGCGACAAGAAGTGTGGTTGTTCATTGATTGTTGATCTAAGATTCCTTTGATGCAAATCCTTTTTCGGTGTGTAGGCTAAATAAAATATTAGAATGCGTTTTATATGCAACTATATCATTTTTTCAGAATAACAAAAATGTGTACGAGAGAGTATTATATAATATAGCCCACTTCTACTATGTTGTGTTATAATGATTTGATTATTTATGTTGCTTAATTCGAGACGATGAGTTGTCATAAATGACGATGAAGGACGATTTAAACCCAAGTCCTCGTAGAGCCATACGCTTCGGACCAGCGCCCTAATCGTATGTGCCACCGCGGACGGATATTGTACAAATTAATGACTTTTAAATAATATATTCATTTTATATTATAATATCAAATAAAGTAGGTATAAGTAGGTGTAGACCTATTGAACAAAATAGAAAATATTCCAGTGATTAGCTAAAAAATTAACGACTTTTTTAAATGTTGGTGTGTTCTTTTCTCCCACTTGAATAATAAGGTACTTTTATTGACTACATGTTGTATTGTTATTATAATAGTAATAGGATAACACGTACGCATGAAAAGGACCTACATTAAATAACATAATGTCTTGTCAATAATATTACAGACAGGGTGAAATATCGAATATATTATATACTATTTTAAGTCCTCTCTGCCGGTCAGCTCAGAACACAAAGACCCATCAGAAGAGTATCTCCTCTCTCTCTCTCTCTCTCTCTCTCTCTCTCTCTCTCTCTCTCTCTCTCTCTCTCGTCATCTCTCTCTCTCTCTCTCTCTCTCTCTCTCTCTCTCTCATCAACCCACTCCCGCCCACCCTCAACGCCTCTCTATCTTTATAATGACGACAGATTAAAACAGGAGTCGTAAAACTTGCCACATAACGACACGACACGAGGCAACTCAATCTAAGATGATTGCTTCCTGTCAATCTCGACATCGCAGACTTCATCAAACTGCTTCAAACCTCTCCAAACACTTTACACCTTCATCACCGTGGACGTGTTGGAATCCACGTCGACAACTTTGAGTAATTCAGCTGCGTATTAATATTTCAGAGTCAGTTGTCGCGCATAGTCAGGACATGGGATGACGTCATTTGGATGTTGAGCTCTGGCTTCGAGTTACATCTCAAAACTAGGACCACGATAAATTAATAATAAGGATGTTTAAAACTGGCTATTTGATGGGATAGTCGCGAAATTAAAACCACGCGAAATTACAGTTTTTTCGTGATATCTCGAGAACGATGCAAAATATCTAAAACCTGATTCTAGACCGAATTGTGGTTTTGTTAGAACAATATAATGCAAGAAAAAATATTCAAATATAATAATTGGTGCGGTTTGTATTTAAGATATGCATTTAATTTAATTAAAATTATAATTAAAAACTTAATTACCATCTCATTACAATATTTTTTTCTTGCATTATATTGTTCTAACAAAACCACAATTCGGTCTAGAATCAGTTTTTAGATATTTTGCATCGTTCTCGAGATATAACGAAAAAACTGTAATTTCGCGTGGTTTTAACTTCGCGACTATCCTTCTTCGGCAAGACAAAATGGCGAATGAGGTGGCTGAAGCCGTCCCCAAACGCCTTCAGGTTTACCCCATGGCCCAAGCAGCGCACCAACAAGAAGACAAGCAAGCCGCCATGTTTGTTTTGTGTGTGATTAATAATTCTCGTCTTCCTGGACCTAGCCCTGACGTGACGTCACGGGCACGTCAACGCGTTCCCTCTACATCCTAGGGGATTAACAGGGTGAATTATTTAGATAGTACACAGAAGCATTGGGCCCTCACCCGAGGGCATATGAGGACGGCAGACGGATTAGGCACAACGCTAGCGTACGAGCTCGTTTACAAGTGCTGATTATAACACAACAATACTTCGTTTTCGTCCACGACATTTTTATATCTAAAATTCCTCAAAAATTGACTCAGACTCAGAAAGAACTAGGTTACGCAGAACTTCTAAATTTGATGTAAATTTTTAAGGTTTTGGAATTTTAAAATAAAACAAAATTCACGGATAAAATTTGCATTTTTGTTATTTTTTTAGGAAGCGATACAAACACTTTTACTGTTCGTTCTCTGTTCATCTGTGCGTGTTGTCACGTCTCACGTAAAAATACAAATACGACGTCCAGTTTTTTTGGTATTGCCCTTCAACAAGGATGATACATAATGTTTTTGGTGACCCTGGTGGTAAAGGGGAAAAGTGTTCAGCCCCTTAAAGTATGAAAATTCGTGACCCGGCACCTCCACCATTCCAGAATGTGAGAAAAAACAATGTTTTTAAATATTATATTTAATTGGTATGAGCCGTACAAAGAGGTAGCGCGCAAGCCGAAATTCCATTTCGCTCGGCAGACCCTGTTGAGAAAAAAAAATCCAAAAATTTGTAATTTTTTTTTTAGCGTTTATATTTTTTCGATCACTTGGCCTATTTATTTTTGCTTTGTCAATTTAAAAACGATTCCAATGCTCAAACCGATCACAATTGCTAAAAATTTTTATTAGCATTGGGAAATTTCTCTTTAAACTTCCAAAATTTTGACGCAATAAAAATTTTCTACTCATAAATCGCAATTTTAACTATTTATTTACGTTTTTAAATTCTTTTCCGATATTTTTAACTCCCCCTAACCATCATTCCGATTATTTAATTTTTTTCTCGAGATCTTAATTTTATATTGGATTATTCGTGGTGAAATTTGAGCGTAATCAAATAATTAATGTTCTCATGAAAATCGCAATTTTACGATTGTGTTAATTTCTTCTGCTTATAACAACTAAGCTCGCTTTTCCGATTATAAGATTTTTTCACAAACCTATTTTAAGAATTAATATATTCGTGTAAATTGTGCGTATCGAATAATTATTTCTTATAAAATTCATATACGATTTTTTCCTTTTTTAAAATTCGTTATTAAAGAAAAATAAGTTATTTTTTATTTAATTTGATTTAATTTAAAAATTTCAACTTATTCTGATTTTTCACAAACAAAAAATCCGCAAAACACTGGCAGCTATTCACATAACGCTCATCCAACAACCGGGGATTTAAGCGTTTCCTATTGTTTTAAACCTTTTCACTAAGGAAGCTGCACATTTGGCTCTTAGCAAATAGCTGTTCGCTCGGCCAAGAAGCGACCGATGTATGAGAAACGTTTTAAAGAAAATCCAAAATTGTAAGTTTATTTTTGTAGCGTTTACCTAAAACGATTTATCGAAAAGTGACACTGTAGGGCCCTACAGTTCCATTTCCTTGACATTTGTGCAAAATTTCAAACAACTCTGATTCGAATCAGCCAAACGATCACAAATTTGCTAAAAACGCTTGTACTATATTTATCAAAATATCGGAAAGTTTCACTTTTTTCCATTTCAAACATTCCAAAATATTGCTACATTAAAAAGCTCTTTTTCTACTTTTTAAGAGCAGCGAAAAGGTTTATTAAACTATCCAAATAAAATATTTACCTGTTCTATTAAAGTTTCTTTTAAAACCAATAATATTTTTAATGGTAGGCTAACCCGGCACCTCCACCAAAACCATCAATCAAGGCGAATTATTTTAATTTTGTATTCTCGACGATCTGTTGAGTAGCTTCGCTCACTATTTTGGGTATTCCCGCACCTGTGCTTGGTGTTGGTATATAATGTGTATGTTAAAGTACATTTAATTTTAAAAAATGTCATATCTATACTATACAAGGGTAAAACACAAGGTCTTTTTACCATGTACTAAAAAACCCTCGTCATCTATATACTATAAAAGGGCGTAAGGCTCGCAATTTATTTGCAACACTGTTCAGATAGTTAGTCTGAAAATTGGCAGAAACTCGATAACAACGAAATACTCTCAGGGGCCTTAAATTACCCCAACCCCCTCCCCCTCCCCCCCCAACACCTTCTTTTGACCCCGGTTGGTGATGGGGGGGGGGCACTAGTAAATTCCTCGTGTGCATTACCTTAACATTCTTGTTGAACGTATGGGACTAAAATAAAATGTACTATAGAGAGTTGTATCAAACCGTGCTATGTTAATTGGCCCGACCACCAACCTAGAAGTCGAAGAATGCAGGGCCAATCTCAGAGAGACGCCACATCTAAATAAAACTCTTGTTGCCGGCTTTAGTTTCAAAACTTGTTGCCAGTACTGGAGTGAAAACAAATTAGCGAATTGTAAATATTTTAACCATTAGTGAAGTGGTTTACGAGAAAAGTGGAGGACAGAGATGCCATTCATAGGATTTAATGGAAGTGTGTGGAATGTGGAGGGGGAGAGAGGGGGTGAGAGGAGGGTATGGAGATTGGAGAACGTGAGTGCAGTTTTTGTAAGAGTGGAGTTAAATGCATGTGAGCAAAGATTCCCTGGCGTGAGTGTGATCTGAGACTGGCTGACAACTGAAAAGGAAGATTGGATTGATTGATTGGATATTGCTTAACGTCTCATATTAATGCACTTTGGCTATTCTAGACGATGAGTGGTGATAGATGAGAATGAAGTATGGACTGAAAGGAGGAGGGGAAACCCGGTACCGGCACGTAGCCTACTCCTTTCGAACAGTGCCAAGGGGACCAACGGCTTAACGTCCCATCCGAAAGGACGGTGTAACCTTGACAGTCATATAAGTTCCTCCACTAAGCTGGATTGCCGAGCAGACGTCGAGGATAACGAAGCCGTTACACTAGCTCTCAAACCCTCCATCTGCTCTAGCCAGCGGTATACGTATTTCAGGGCAGAGCTGTCACCCACTCTACCCCTGACCTCAGCCCGATGGCCAATCAGGAACATGGGAAAACAGGGGATGAAGAAAAATAAGAATGATATCGGTTTGAAGTTAGGAGAAAAGGAGTCCGATAGAATAGAAGCAAATTGTTAGAGGATGGAGATAGAGAAAGAGAGTAAGGGTGAGTTGAGTGAGTTTATGAGATGAGATAAAAGAGTGAGGTAGATATTTGGGGCACTCATTTGAAGCAAGTTTGCGGGCTTGTTTTATAGTGGTGTGGGGGGGGGGGGAGCGGGCACATAGGCAAAGAGTGCTAGATAGTTGCGTGAGTTTCTAAGGCGATGTGCAGAAAAAGTTTGGGGAGTTTGGGATAATATGACGGAAGAGAGGAGAGAGAAATATAGAAAAGAGAAGAAGCGAAGGACGGAATAAAGTTTTGTTTGCATGAGAAACGTAATATAGGGAGGTGGCACACTAAAAGAGTAGGAAAGAATTGTGTAAGTTACGATTGAATTTATTGATTGATTGATTGATTGATTGATTGATTGATGGTTGATCGATGATTGATTGAACAATTTAGGTATTTTCTTGCATCCAATCAAAAAATGTGGGTTTCAAGTGTGAAAGTGAAGGAGAGAGGAAGAAAAGAGAGTGTTCTCGTGGGAGAAAGAGCACTGCGAGTACGCGCGTCGTGTGTACCGTCTGTGTATGCGTCGGTATGCAGAGTGTGAGAGGGGGGGGTCCGCCCACTCAAGGTCGAAGCCACGAGACTGAAGGTCCCCGGCTCGACCGAACTGACTGGTCCCACCGACCACGCTCCAGCCATTACCACTCAATGGGCAGCGTTGCCATGGAGATAAGATTAGTACTGTGACGTCACGACAGTTACACGGGTGATGGTATCGCAGTCACAACCGAACGTTTGCCCGGTAGAGAGCCTCATGTCAAGAAAATACCGTACTGAAATTTAAAAAAAACATTTTTGTATGATAATAATGAGAAATATTTATTCGATTGTACCAAAAAACAAACGTGGTAGTTCTAAGTGTAGAGATTTCGAAGGTTCCCTCAAAATTCCATCAAGATCGCATCAGCCGTTTACCCGATTATAGCAAACAAACCTAGGAAAGAAAAAGATTCCCGTGCTGTTTTTCTCAGGGTATAGCGAATTTAAGTCTTCGTTATCGTTGCGCTCATCCAAAAATGCGATAAAGTTTAGGAAAGAAATTAATAAATTATTCGTGGCTTGATGGCATTCGAAAAAGATCAGTTTTTGTAACGGATTTTATTAAATAATGGGACTATTTTGTGAGACGTCAATAAAGTGCTATCTCCAATTGCCCCCCACGCCCCACCCCCCATCGGCTCTACACCTCACCAAAAGTGCGTTTTCGAGGGCGAAAGTCTTTGCGTATACCGTCGTCTAGCGGCTAGCCAGTAACTGTCTGAGAAAGTAACATAAATCTACCTACTCTTTACGTGTTCATGAATGGTTCCTCCTAAATTATCTCCCGAGGTAGAAATTATTACTCTAATGACTGTAAGCTCGAGAGTCGAGACAATGCCGCGGTGTGATTGGTCGGCTCGAGTCAATGAGAAGACGACACGCGCTACCTCTGACGGACACGAGGTGGAACTACCGCAGGCACGACGTATAGACACGACCTAGACACGATAGTCGTGGCGTGGACAGGACGCAGGGGGTTTAAATCAATAACCGATGACAAGGAATAAAAAAATACAAATTATTTTTTTTTTAAGGGGGGTGGGGGAATAAAAGGCTTTAAAAAGCAATTGCAAATTGCGATCGCAATTTAAAGCTTAAAATGATTCTTGTACTTAATATCAAATTGGTTCATTCGAACTGCGATCAGTTTTGACTTTTGAGACACGTGGTATTGATAATTTTATAAAGTTCAAACTAGAAGTAAATAAATAAATAAATAAATAAATCCGTATTTGGAGTCCACCCTCTCAGTCGCATAACTGATTTTCGGTTAAAATATATTAAAAAAATAAGTGTTGGGCAAAGATTTGGTTGTATAATAGAAACGTACGTTTTATGATGCAGAAATGAGAAAAACGGAGATCGAATACGGGTCTTGAACTCTTTCCCAATGTATCACAGATCCTTGAATTCCACCACGGGAATAGTAAAACACGGGCAAAACTTTTTAACATGATTGTTTTTTTTTTTAAACCCACACACCCCCTTTATAGTAACACGTGATGTGAGGTCACGGGGCACTCCAGCCGGGATTCCAGGAACCCCCTGGAGTGGAGAGGGATCATGTTTCTATACCAACTACCGCGGGCTGCTGCCCCTGTCTGTTGCCGCCTGCCGTCTCTTGTCTTCTGTTCTGTCTGTCGTCTGTCGTCTGTCTGTCTGTCTTCTGTCTGTCTGTCTTTTGTTTCCTGTCTGTCTTCTGTCTGTCTGTCTGTCTGTCTGTCCTGTCTGCCCTGCCCTGTCGTCTGTCTGTCTGCCCTGTCAGTCAGTCAGTCAGTCATCAGTCGTCAGTCAGTCCTCCGTCCGTCTGTCTGTCGTCTCTGTCTTGTCCTCCGTCCGTCTATCGTCCGTCCGTCTGTCCGTCCGTCCGCTGTCCGTCCGTCGTCTGTCCGTTTCGCGTCGTCGTTCTGTGTCTGTTTCTGTCATTCGAACTGCGATCAGTTTTGTACTTTTGAGACACGTGGTATTGATAATTTTATGAAGTTTTCAAACTAAGTAAATGATCATAAATAAATCAATAATCCGTCTTTGGGTCTTCTCCTCTCGTCACTACCTGATTGTTCGGTTTAAATCTGTTTTAAAAAATAGTGTTGGTCAAATGTTTGTTGTATAATGAAACGTACTGTTTTTATGATGCAGATGACAAACGGCGATCGAATCGGGTCCTTGAACTCTGCCAAGTGTATACAGCATCCTTGAATTCCACCTACGGGAGTATAAATCTGTGAAACATTTTCAACATGATTGTTGTTTTTTTAACTAAATCCTTCCTTATAGTAACACGTGCTGTTGAGTCACGGTCACTGTCGCATGCCGGACTTCCAGGAACCGTCTCCTGGGATTTTGTGGAGAAGGGATCATGTTTGTCTATACGCACGTACCATGCGTGTTTCTGTCTGTCTGTCTGTCTGTCTGTCTGTCTGTCTGTCTGTCTGTCTGTCTGTCTGTCTGTCTGTCTGTCTGTCTGTCTGTCTGTCTGTCTGTCTGTCTGTCTGTCTGTCCGTCCGTCTGTCTGTCTGTCTGTCTGTCTGTCTGTCTGTCTATCTGTCTGTCTGTCTGTCTGTCTTATGACTGCTCTGATAACGTGATATTCAAACAAAATAACGATGTTATAACTTGTAAGAAACAAAGCAAGTGGAGTTATAAAGAACCGAGAGAAAATAATCAATGAGGTGTTGCTGCAAGGTGTTCAGTCAGTAAGTTTACTCTCTAACATTCTAGAAAACTTTCACCACTTACAGGCGATGAATACAAAAAGTGTGATCTTACAAAAAATATAATATTCTCGGTAAGAAAAGAATGATAATATGTTCTCTGTACTATCATATTGAAACTAAAAAACTAGGCTCTATTAGAATATCCAATCTGTTTTTTTTTGTTTTTTTTTAAGTTTGATCAGACATAGCAGGCAAGGATAGGTAAGTATTCTAGTCCCCAAACTCGAGTCGAACTGGTAGACGTCTTTGACGTTGAGGATCCCCCCCCCACCCCCCCCCCCTTCCTGACGACTCATAAGAACTCACTTTTTGTTTGGTTTATAAATGCTTCATAGTTGAAACATACGAATGGAAATTATGTATATACGTATACTTAACTTTGCGCAAATAACCATGTTTTGATGACATTCATCTCAGAACAATCAAAACATATTTTCGAATGCAGGTATAATTGAAATATTAGTCACCACACTTCCTGCCTGTTAGTTGTGCTCTGATTCTGAACAGAATGTTGTTTATTTAACTCTGGCTTCACGGAAAGTTAGAGAGGTCGGCTTAGTCACCACCATGTTCAAGCTTCTTCGCTTGCTCTAATTACAGTCAGGCCAGTCATCGGGCGTTTAATCTGTGCAGCGCATCACACCTCACTTGTCAAAACAATTACGCATGTAGAGGTTTCAAATACATGTTGCATGATGGAAAAGTGCATTTTGATCTAAACTGTAATTGATAGAAGATATATTAACAATTGAAGAGAATAACAAATCGAATGTCAAAACTTGAAAGTTGAAAGCTAAAAGTTAAGAGGGAATGGGACACATTTGGCAGTTGGCCATAGCTATTCGCTCGGCCAAGATGCATCCGACGTATATGAAACTTGGCAAAGTTGTCAATAAAGCATACATGGACAGCCCTGTGGTCATAGATTTTCAAATTTTGTCTTAAGTCAGCCAGAAAAAAATCCCGAATATGGTCAATTTTGGAGTTTTTAACAAAATCAAAATTCGTGAAAACTAATTTTTTTTTATAAATTATTTTAAAACAAAATTTGGAAATGTGTTACTGCAGAGCCCTATATTTCCACATTTGTGACATATGTTCAAAATGTCAAACACCTGTGATGTCAGTCGGCCGAGCGAACAGCAATTTGCCTAAAACGCATGTCCTATACTCTCTTAAATTTTGAAGCTGTCAAAATTGTCTTCATAGAGAAGTTTCGAATCTTATGAAACATATCACTTTCGGAAGTGTGTGTGGTTGTGGAAGTACAGAATGATTTGATATACATTCTTGATTGAAATCAATTGCAATCAGATTAAACGAACAAAAATAATCGTCTTCACCAAATAAATCTTCAGTCTTCAAGGTATTCGTATAGGGGTGACTACACCAACACAGCATGTAACACAGAGGCCGGTTGAGTTATTAAGTGTAGTGAATTCATGCTTGAACCCGGCACCTCCACCATTTGAGCAAAACCTGTATGTGTCCACAATACAATCGAGAGCAGATCCCTCCTGACTACAATACAATACACAATGAAACGAGCAAGTAAAAGTCCGGTCCTAAAATAATGTGTTTGCTATATTTTCACTCAGTTTTCGAAGTTTTGTTTTGTTTATTACAACAAAGCTGCTGATTTTGGATTTCGAAAAGGTAAGAAATTTGAAAAATTTAATATTTGTGTGTTATTTCCCAAAATATAACTTTTTGACTTTTTTTTTAATGTAAATCAATCCAGAAATTAAAAAATCCATTTCAGCGGGGTATGTTTTTGTAAATGTTCAGAATGAATTAACTATAACCAAACAAAATATTCCGGGCAATTGGACATCCCGGAATTTGCTGCATTTTTGTATTTTTATATACTTTTATTTTTATTCTAAAATTTGCCAATGTTATCATAATTGGATGAGCGAAGCGAAGACTTCAATTTCACTGCCCCCAAAAAATAAGTTTCGGGTGTTTTTTTTTTTGTTATTTTTGTTTTATTTTGTTTTTCTGTCTGTTTGTTGCGATTCCGGCAATCGCATTATGCGATCTTATGAAAATTGAGGGACCTTTCGTTTTCTTGAACTTAGAGGTGTATTGTTTTTGGGTACAATCGAAGAAATATTTCTCATAATATCGTACTTTTACGTTTTTTTTTCGATTTTTAAGCGATATTTTCGTACATTTTGGAACGGGAGATTCTGACCAAACGGGTGCGCAGTCACAACGTTCATGTTATATATAGACATTAAGGTTATGGTGATGTAGTACCTTTTGAAAGAAAAAGTTGAAAAAGTTAGCAGAATCTATAGAAATATAAGCTTTTGATATACGTTTTTTTTGATTTTGTGCGATATTTTCGTGCTATTTGGGCGACTTGTGACCAAACGGGTGGTGCTTACAACGTTCATATTGTACATGTACATTAAAATTATGTGATGAAGTACTTTTGACAAGAAAAGTTAAAAGTCAGCCATAATCCATAGAAAAAAGCTTTAATAAAAGTTTTTTTACGGAAAATAATAACAAATTGAAAAAACAATAGAACTGACAACAATCACCTACAATGCGTAGTCAGCAAATACAAAGCAATTGCAAAAGTAAAGATTTCCACGCAAACTAAAAACTTAAAAAACTCATCCATCAACGCGGCGGGATTTAGCCGTTTCATAATTTAGTGTGGTGAAATAATATATTTTCCGAACACCAGAAACCAGCTTTTTGTCAGCTGGTAAAAAATACGATAACTTACCGATTTAATTGTGTAGTTTTGATAGAACGGTGAGAAATACATAATCCTACTGTCATAATTCCCCAGTTCCCCCAGCTCTGTTATGTTGTTCATTTCCTCGTCCAGCGTTCTTAAGATTTAATATATTATAATAGAACGTTCATACAGATGGGTTTTATGTTATTTGTAGTCTTCCTCTATAATACAATTCATTGTTTTCATTGTACATGCAGGGTTATCGCGAGGCTAGCTACGACAGAAGCCATGCAAATCGTCCAAATGCCTGGTACCCGGCGCCTCCCCAATATTAAGTTTTCTTTCTATGATGAAATGTGCTATCATTCGAACGATTTAGTAGTGATAAGTTACAAAATCAATAAATCACTATCATCATCACATTAAATAATTATAATAAATTAATAGATTCAAGCAATTATTTTTATTTTAGTCTACCCTCTTAGTATAGATAATAATATTTGTGCTCCGATTTACTGTGTTGGGCATTTTATTATTTATTATGTAAACTTCGTTTCTAGACACACAAACCGAGTTTCAACATGAAACATGTTTGCTATAATCAAGTTGTGAAAAGAAACTACTTTCAAATAGTTTCTTTGCGGGTCTGTGCCGGTCGTGTCCTGTACGAGGGGTGATTCAGCAGGCGGTGAAGCGTGAGTCATCTAACAAGCGGTGGGAGTTGCTGTTGTTGTCGGCTGAGATGGGTGAATCACACAGAGGCGCGGTCAGGCGGTACCAGACCGCGGACTAGGCCGTGCCAGTCAGAACCAAGATGAAACATAGTACGCAGCAGTTTCACTCTGTGTGGCCCACTTCAGGTGACGAACTATAGGTAAATGGGGTGTTTGGTTATATGGAAATCAATCCAGAAATTTAAAAAAATTCTATCTCAACCGGGTATCGAAGCCTGATCTTCCTAATGCCGGTCGCATGCTTTACCCCTTAGCTACCGAGACAGTGAACTCAATTTCTTTTTTATTCTTGGTTTTTCTTGGTTGGTTTGGCAGGGTTGGCTTGGTAGCTTTGGTTTACTGTCCCCAACTGAAAATTAGTTGTGTGACTGAGTGGGTAGACTCTAAATACGGTTTTTTTTAAATTTTTTATTTACTGTCCGGATTGATTTCAATAATCAATTATACCTACGGGAGTGTTGAAATTGAGAAATATGGTGTTAGGGTATTGGAAGGAAAGAATATGCTAGGGCTTTAAGTAAACTCACTCCAATCAATCACCTATGATCGAGGAAAATGATTTAAAAACACTTTCAGTCAGGGTTGCCGGTGGTTGGCATCGATCCGGAGACCTCCCGAATCAGATAATTGGAATATTTCATGTAACGCTAATGTTCTAAAGTGGCCAAAGTTGGCAAATTTCTACAACAAATGCTATCAATCAATAAGAATTTATCATAAAAATTACATTTTTTATTTCTTACAAATTAGATGATAATATTTGTGAAGGGAGGCGAAGATAATCATCAATACTTTTGTTTTTGAGAAATAACATATTATTTAATAAATTAAATTAAACGATGTATAGAAAATGGAGTAAAATTGCACACTGCTACGATGGTAATTTCTAACAGGAGTTACATGTGACAGTTATATAAGCTTGCCGCCTCGCCTGTGAATAATGATCACAGTTATATGTTTGTCAACAGCGAATGTTGTGGGAAGTGTTGTAGGCCTAACTCACAACTATGAGGAAAACAGCTGCTTACTGAGCTGCACATTTCCTCAACGTGTAAAAGAATTCATTAATGATAATCCAAGGTCACGATGTTATTAGTGTAATTATTGTAATTGCTGCTGTGCACTCCCCCCCCCCCCCACACACACACTTGCAACACGCGCTCTTCAATGAGAGTCACGTGCACAACCGCAAGAAGTGCATTTAACATAATTATTATTATTAAAACACGAAAAAGGAGAAGTTTTAATAGAGTTGAAACTAAGCTGTGACTTGGTTTAAATATTCAAACTCACTCCTTCTCATTCATTGATATTATATGCTTGTTGCAACATGATTGGATGAGCGTAGCGAAGATTTCATTCTACTACACTGGAGAAAAAAATCCGGAATGTTTTTTTTTTTTTTTTCTTTTTTTTTTTATTTTTGTCTGTTTGTCCACACGGATTCCGGCTAAACCGATACTCCGATTAGATGAAATTTTATTGAGGCCTTCGAAATCTCTGAACTTAGAACTGCCACGTTTTTTAGCGCAATCGGAAAATTATTTCTCATGAAAATCGCAATTTTACGATTTTTTTCGATTTTTAAAAAAATTTCTTACTTATAACACCTACATGCTTTATCCGATTTTAATGATTTTTGCACAGAACCTTTATTTTATGAATTAAGATATTCTTGTGAAATTTGAGAGCAATTGAAAAAATTTATCATAAAATCGAAATTTTACGTTTTTTTCCCTTTTTTTAAAACAATTCTTTGACTTTATAACACCTACATGCTTTATCCGATTGTAATGATTTTTTCGCAGAATCCTTAATTTTATGAATTAATATATAAGAGTTAAATTTGAGCGCAATCGAGAAATTATTTCTTATAAAAATTGCAATTTTACGATTTTTTTTTAACAATTACGATCAATAAATTACAAAATTAAAGTTAATTTTTTATTTAATTTAATTTAATTTAATTTTAAAAAAAATTTCAACTAAGTAATGATTTTTCCACAGAACAACAGAAAATTCGCATAACACATGGCAGCTCAATTCACCAATTACGCTCATCCAACAACGCGGCGGGACTTAAGCGTTTTCCTAGTACGTTGCATTGCATGGGTGTCCAGGAAATATTCTTGCGTATGTATATATAAGTATCCTCAAAATGGAGAGAAGTAACTTATACAATAGATTGTCGAATACACACAAATTGAATGTAATCCTTCACTGACAATTCTTGGTGGAGGTGCCAACTACACAAAAGTGTCCTATTTGAAAAATACTAGCCCCACCCCTATGACCCACCAATACCATTATCATCCACCAAAATCATTCTGACAGACACATCTTTATTGAAGAGTAATAATGTCAACCAAAATTGCCATAATTAGCCATTTTCTTAAGCGTTTATGAGTATTCATTAAATTGTTACTATTTCCCGAAATAAGACAAAATCAATTTTAACTTTCCTTCTATTTGTACCATATAGATTGTTTGGGAAAATTGCTGTCATTGAAGCCTTTAAATAAATAATTATTTCGTATTTTAGTCTATTCACTCAGTTATATATAACTGATTTTCAGTGGAAGCGACCACGCCAACCCTGTAGGCCCCGACGCAGTCGACGAGATTATTTTTTATGACATCTGTAAAGTGTTTCGGAATTCGGACATCTGTGATGTCATCCGACTACACAAAATACTGGTTTTGTTTACGAACAAAAACTTTGATTGCGTTGAATTGCATACTATATGAATATGACAATGTCTAAAAAAATGTCTAAATGAAAAAAATGTCTAAACTCGTTTTTATGAAATGAGTAAATAAGTTATGAAATTGAATAAAAAATGTGTTCAGAATGAAAGTTATGACTCAACTAATATAGCCAGTAAAGCCGCCCGCGGACATGGGCATGGCTCTATGAAGAGTGGGTGGGTCTCTTGTAACTGTCCATCATCCTCATCTATCAACACTCATCGTCTCGAAAAGTCGAAATGCAATGATAAGAGACGTTACGCAACAAAAATCATCATCATTAGGTATAATATTTCAATCGAGATGGATTTTTTAACTTCTAAATTTTATTAAATATTAACAATGCCACCTACGGGAGTGTTTCCCGACTAATCGAGAAATATACCCTCGCTCATACTTGCGTAAGGTGATGACATTATAAATAATGTTTGTTTGGTCAGTTCAAAGGCAACAGATATTCGTTGCAGTACTGTTCCATTCATTCAGATCTATAATGCAACTACGTCTCGGTGGTCTAGTTGGCTAAGGCGCCTACCTGGAATGTGGGAGACTCGGGTTCGAACCCGATCGGGATGGATTTTTTTAAACTTCTGAATTGTATTAAATATTAATCATAGAATCGTAATGACAATCATCTCGATCGCAAACGTCAACTTGGTCCGTGACTGCAATGGTATACGGTTCTAGCCATGCAGACGGTAGCTCGAAGCAGAATGATACAAGCTGTCATTATACTGCAAGTATTCGCCCTAGGCTCCCGAGTCCCGAGCACAGTGAGTAGTACCAGCCTGGACCTGACGTCATCTGAAGCAGATGCTGGGCTAGGAGCTGACTAACATGTGGACAAGTCTCGTTACACATTACACGTAATGTTGCAATTAAACTCGTTGGCCAATCAGATGTCGGCGTTGAGTTGAGCGGATAAACCCCACTGTATGAGGATATCTCTCGAAGAATATCGTTGTATCAGCAAACCCTGATTCTTGGTTAAAGAACTTCATATTTGATACTTTCCATAGCGATACGCAACGTTGCCTGATTTCTTGGAATATGAAAAAGTTAAAAAATATTAGCTGATATTGATCAAGTAAGCGAATTAATTCGTTAAATTAATATTCTCATATTCAACTCATATATTTTTACGTTTACGAAATTACCTAGGTAAGAATAACATATTTCAAACGCCAATCCTAAAAGTGAATTAATGCCTTGTAATAAACATAAAGGAATGATACGATTATGACAAGGTGAATGTTAGAAAGGATTGCTTTACCTTTACACACCCTTCGGAATTGCTTCTCCATAGGAGGGAGAACGTCAGATTTTAAACCAGAATTCACGTATGAAAACAGTTACTGTTGTCACAATTTTGGGCTTCAACTTCACAATGTTTTTCATAGAGATTTTTTTTCTAAAATGTGCCAACTGGTAAAAAATGAGCCAATCATACAATCTTATTTTCGAGGTTTTTGTAGGGGATATATATTTGTATTGCAACAATTAGTTTTCTGCAGGGGTTCTCAGTTTTACAAATTTTAGTATATTTTATATCTTTTCACTATCTTTGTTAAATTAACTAGCTGTTTTTGCCTCATGGGTAAGATCAGATCATACCCTATTTTTTTTTTTGTGGGAAGCCTGCCTAGAGTGCAATTCATGAAAATCTTCAGGTGTCGAACTAACTAGGTATGTTGCGGATACGACAATTGAGAAGGGATGTCCGAGGACTCAATCCCTTGCATTCCCATTAACGATTGAGGAAAACCTCTGAAAAAATCTTCAGTCAAGATTGCCGGTCTCGACGGGATTTGAACCCGCGACCTTGTCGGTGATCATACACTAAAGCATGTACTATTACTATACTGTACCCTAGGGCGCACGTGCTAAGTGTACGGGGGTTCACTTCACAGTGCAACGAGATACGATACGAGGACTTTCCGCCTTGCTTTTATGGCGCTATGAACGAACCAGTTCCGATAAAATGCGTGGAAACGAAGGAAGGTCTCGGCCAAATACGGTCGAGTACGATACGAACCAGTCCGGGGCTTGAAGTAAAGACACTTGACTGGTGTAACAAGTCACTCTAGAGCTAGACGGAGCAGGAAGGTGCATTCGAGAGTACACGGGACTGCAGTCAGCTGGAGACAGTTTTTGATTAGAATCAGAACCAATATGTGCATATCGACAGTGTAAGGTCCCGGGTTCGAATCCCGTCGAGACCGGCAATCCTAACTGAAAGTTTTTCCGAGGTATTCCTCAGTCGTTAATGAGAATGCAAGGGATTAAGTCCTCTTAAAAAGACCTCGGAAATGCCTTTACAATAAGTTCTATCCGCAACATACCTAGCTAGACACCTGAAGAAGGGATATCAATAGCCCCTGGGCAGGCTTCCCACGAAAATAAAATATGTGCAAGCGCAGAATCATAAAAATCCAACTCTGCAATTGCAGTCAGCAGTTTAGAACATTCTCTATATAGAGGCAATTGAAATCAATCAACTGCAACCAAAGATGTAATTAGCTCAGATCAGGGACTGACTGCAGTTCCCCCGTTTAGATTGTTGGAAGTTGGAAATGAAGACAAAACAAAGCGCAAAGCCTTCTCCATTGTTGGATGAGCGTAGCGAGCGAAGCGAAGATTCCATTTCACTACACTGGAGAAAAAAATCCGGAATGTTTTTTTTCTGTTTGTATTAATGTGTGTTTGTTAACACGATTCCGGCTAAACCGATACTCCAATTGCGATGAAATTTTCTGGAGACCTTTGAAATCTCTGGACTTAGAACTGCATGGTTCGAAAAATCGATCGAAAAATTATTTCTCATGAAAATTGCAATTTTACGATTTTTTTCGATTTTCTTGTTCTGTTTGTATTTTTGTGTGTTTGTTAACACGATTTCAGCTAAACCGATACTCCACTTTCGATGAAATTTTCTGGAGGTTTTCAAAATCTCTGGACTTGAAACTGCCACGTTTTTGAGCGCAATCTAAAAATTATTTCTCATTAAAATCGCAATTTTACGGGTTTTTTCGATTTTTAAAAATTGTCTTCGACTTCTACATGCTTTATTCGATTGTAATGATTTTTTTACAGAACCTTAATTTTATGAATTAATATATTCGTGTGAAATTTGAGCGAAATCTAAAAATTATTTCTCATGAAAATCGCAATTTAACGTTTTTCGTTAAAAAAAATACGCTCATCCAACAACGCGCCCGAAAAAGCGTTTGCGAAGCTTCCTAGTATAAGATGAAATATCATTCATTAGGGGTCCATGTAGCTGCCCCCCCCCCCCCCACCCCTTTTTATAAAAATGCAAACTTACTACCTTTACTACCTTTAATAATTCAATATAGAGATAACATGGAATGGATCTTTGAAATTGATAACTAAAATTTAATAGTTAAACCTAATTTGTACACTGCTGTACAGAAGACATGTCGATAAAATAAGTTCTTCGGGAATCAGTGAGACATCAGGTAGTTCTGGAATCAGTGCAGGTTAGTTCTCCAGGAATCAGTAAAGCGACAAACGTATTATACAGATCGAACGATGCGCAAAGAAGTTATAGCATCTGCACATGCATAACATTCATAATTCACCTTCACAATGATAAACCGCGAGAAAATAATTTGTTTGCTGACTTGTGTATAGAATTTACATAGATAATTGAAAGAAGAAAAAATCTATGAAAGATGCGTGTGCAACTGCAATCATAATCATTGTACCAACTACCAACACATTAGAAATGCAAATAATATTTATAATGACTTATTCTAATTATTTAATACGAAATGTGTTACGTGTATGTGTGCAGAGGAGAGGTGTGAAATGGGGGGGGGAGCAAGCAGTGTTGAATTAAGGTATAATCGCCCCCCCCCCAGGATTTACGTTTGCCCCCCCCCCCCCCCCCCCGGATGAAAAATAACTATAAGCACTGCAACTATTAGTAGGTTTTTAGTACAATGGTAGGTACAGTATTTTTCAATATACGCCTATATTTAGAAAATGAATAATGAATTCAATGTATATCAATATTGTAATTCAATGTATATTCAATGTATACACATGATAATCATATTAATCAAATAACCACATAAAAGTTGAGACACAATGATTTTTGTTTCTAGTATCGACTGCACAAAATCTAAATTATTTTGGTATTGCATTATGCCCACAACTTTTTTCTAAAAATGCACTCTAAAAAACTGATTTTCAAAATTTTCGCCTCCCTGTTGTTGGGGGGCTTATCCACACAAACCCCCCCGTGCTTGGTCCCTGTACAATATCCCCGGGATATTATATAGCCCCCCCCCCCCCCACCGAGACGAAAAACCTGAATTCAACACTGGGAGCAAGTCAAGTTCATCACTTGAGCAGACCTACAAAACTAAGCAACCCAACCAACGTGTTCAGAATCATTATGGATTGTATTGTTTAGTCTAGTCTAATTATACTCTTCTCTTTCCATATTTATGCTCTTGTCTGGTGTGTCTGGTGGTATTCTCGTCCTCAACATAATTCTTCATAATCACCTATTATTTTTAGGGACTCAGAAATCAAAACAAATATCTTCATTTCAAAATAAAGTTCGTTATTTATTTTATCTGTCAAGGCTACCCTTCTCAAAAATCGTTGTTCTAATGTAATGTTCTATACAGCATACCTAATATGTTCCTCACGCATTTTGCTATTATAGAGTACGTTCGTAAATGCGCGGATGTTTACGTCATAAACGTCACATCTTTTAACCAGCCCATGCTGCGTCGTTGTAACTTGTAACTTGTATCCATCCACTTTTCTTTTTGCTCGCTGCAGTCAAAACACCATTCCACACTGTCGCGTCATCATTAAAACAATAAACCGCCTTATAAATCTTTCTCGCCGGAGTTGGCTAGGGTTACCCTTGAAAGGTCGAACGAAGTAGAGGAGGCGGTGAAATTCCTCTCTGCTCCGCTGCCCGCGCTCTGTC
The DNA here is from genome assembly GCA_024449915.1 of Sweltsa coloradensis. NCBI lineage: Eukaryota > Metazoa > Arthropoda > Insecta > Plecoptera > Chloroperlidae > Sweltsa > Sweltsa coloradensis. Next base: position 35,962 of record JAMZAV010001580.1, on the reverse strand, counting down.
ACACCCATCGTAGTATAGTAGCGTAGGGTACCCTCCCCCCTGCAAAGCTTTACATCCACCTGCCGGCAGGTTACCTGCAGACGTAATGAGCACCTTTGTAAGCCAGACAACCGATACCTGACACGGAGAATGGATGACGTGGTCTCTCACTCACTATAACAACGATTTCTACGAAGTTTCGATGGGTATTTTTTTTTTCCGATGTATTTTTATTTTGCGATGGAATTCGGGTCCATTGAAAAATCTTGCGCCATAACCGTTCTTTTGGGTCGAAACCAAGAGGGTGAGAGAGAGAGAGAGAGAGATGAGTGTGTTAAATCGTTCTCTTTGTATGAGTCAACGTACAAGAGTTTGATGGCGATTCAATTGGATTTCAAAGAGAGGATCTACAATGGCGGACAACGGGTGGGAGAGCCGGGTTACAATAAACAACAACAACAATAACTTACGAGGAGTGAGAATGAGGACCAACAAGTTGGCGCGATTACTACAACGGAGCCGTCCCACAGTGCCGCTTCCGTAAAGCCATCAACCTTTTTTTTCCCCCTATGCCATTACTACCTGTCGATAAAGACCATGTTACACTTGTTGGCCTAAGGGGAATTGATTTATTCCCCTCAGGCCAACAGCGTAATTGCATCGTTTACGGTAAGGAGCGGGGCGTTGTTGGCGTTGGGGTAATTGATTTATTCCCCTTAGGCCAACAGCGTATATTAAACGATGTATATACGCTGTTGGCCTAACGGGAATAAATCAATTACCCCAACGCCAACAACGCCCCGCTCCTTACCGTAAACGATGCATATACGCTGTTGGCCTAACGGGAATAAATCAATTACCCTAAGGCCAACAAACCTTCTTGTATTTTCCATAATGAAATGCAGGGTTTGGCCAAAGGGAATAAATCAATTCCCTTTGGCCATCAACGCTTCCTGTAACATGGTCTTTATCGACAGGTAGAAATGATGGCATAGGGGAAAAAAAAAGGTTGATGGCCTTACGGGAAGCGGCACTGTGTGAAGACACCACTACAACAGGCGCGAGGACGTGGGTTCGAGTACACACTCGTGTAGGAGTCGGTCATACTCTACTCCGGGGGGGGGGGGCAGACAGGGGGATCAACAATGACCCCCGCCCACCCAACCCGCAGAAAATATGGAAGTTCTGAGCTTTTCGTGACATCTTTAAATAAATAAATTGTTGTTTTTCTGTTCTCTTTTGAAGTAATTTTGATTTTATATTTGAGTTGTTTTATTTTATCTGACAAAGATTGACGAAATCTAATCGAAACACCCAAATAAATAATCTCACATTCTCACACGTGGTAAACCGACAAACAAAAATTTATTTGAATAACAGGTTTCTAAACATGCACGCTTTGAGGACATTATTACTGAATGATAGAAACTGTCGAAAAAGTTTGCCCAGACTGATGGGGAGGTTCTGGGTTCGATCCCCAGTTGGAACAAACTTTTATGACAATAGGGCAATGCCAAGCTGGTTCACACGGATTCTCGGCCAGGATCGCAGGACTCTTTATATTGTGGTTCCAGCGGAACTTACACAATATAGCGGTGTGAAAGAGTCCTGTGACCAAACCCCGATCATGCGATCCTAGCGGAGAATCCGGGCGAACCAGCTTCGCGTTGTCCTATTGCTATCAAGCAATAATTTATTGATTGATTCGTAGCAACTTTTAGGACTATGCGTGTAGAGGTTTTGTCAGTCGGGTAAGGTCGGGTCAGGTTCGGGTTCCAAACTGCTTCGGGTTTCCGGGTCGGGTATGGTAAATACGACCGTTATTATAGATAAAGAATTTTACTTGTAATGTAATGTATCTCGCAGTATAATTTTCTTCCAATTCGAAAATTGTCTGGACCGGCACCTCCACCAATTTAGTACATAAATCCTGGACCGGCCCCTCCACCATGCCCCCAAAATATATTTTTCTTATTCGAAAATCGGGTACGTTCCTCTTTTGACTATTGGGACGGCCCCTAAGTACAAGAAATTGCGGGTACATATACTATAACCTTGGTTTAATACTGGGGACTATGACGCTGATAGGATGTTATGTCTACAGTAGTGCCTACTTACTAATGAATCAATTAATCTAATTCTAGCATTATCATCATTTGACGTGTTGCTTCGTCAACAATATGCTGACAGACTGTTATCAAATACAACACTAATGTGTTCAAGCATCATGGATATTGTACCCCCCCCCCACACACTCCAATTAAGCTTTAAATATGCCCGCATGAGTCGGTGGTTTAGTTAGGTTATGCATCGCGTACTGTTTTTCTTACTACTCATCTATAAATAGGATTGCGTCTCATATGGTTGGGATTACAGGGTTCGATTCGCAGGATGAAGGTTGAAAGCGGTCCTAACTTGCAACAGCAGTGGTCGTTGCGATACGTCTCGTCAGTTGAGAGAAGTCTGTGAGAGAGTATTGCGTTTACTTACCCGGGGAGGGGGGGGGGGGGGTCTTCAACAGGTGATTTTGACTTTAAAGTTAAAAGTTCGCGGAGATTTGGGTTGTTATGCCCTAGACACCGGGTCTCAATCCCACCCAAATTTTGAATTTGACAGCTTTGAAAATGAAAAGAACAAGGATAATCGAATATGTTTTTTTTTCTTATTACGTGATGTGTGATACCCGATTGATAAAATTTTTGCAAATGTTAAAATAAAATCCCCCAAATGGTAAATACAGTCCAGAATTACAAATGATGATAACTGAAATAAACTATGCACGGAGCAACCTAGAAAATAAAAATACAATTGATTCAATTGTGTCACAATTTAGCTATATTCAAATTCAAATTTTATTAGGACGTTTGCACATTTTAATTTACAATAACACAATTTATAGTGTATGTGTCCTATTAGCTTATACAAACTTAAAGTTTACTAATACTAAGATAAGATAATATGTCGTTATTTAGAAACACATAATATGAATAAAATTGTAAATAATTATTAAAAAAAGTGATAATCTATAATATTAAGTAATAATAACTAATTTCTGTGAGCATATCTGTAAGGTATTCATTAAGACAGCAGTAGGCTTTTAGAATATTTTAGAATAAAATTGTTTTTTTTTTAAAAAGAAAGAAAATGAGGATGGCAAGTATTATCTGAAAATCTGGGCTCAGGGTTAACAATACAATTGCTCTATAGCTAGAGAGAGTATAGACCTGCCTGCAATGTGTTTATAATAGCTGCAGGCGATGAGTATTCTTGTGCTAAAGTCACTTTCTATAGGCAAACTGTAAACATCTAATTAATGAGAACTAAAAGCTGAATTATTATTGTTAGTTATTATAAACAAGCTCCAAGACAGATGTAAATTTGTCAAACATTTGCCAAGTTTTCAGGTGAATTAATTCGCTGGTAACTACGCGTGTGGCAACTACGAGGCAACGACGCGTGGACGCGGGCCAAGACGTGTGTTGGATATACTTATACTTGCCACGAATAAAACTCGCGTCGTCTCGGTTAGCCTCGTTGCTAACACGCGCGACACGGATTGGATAAGTTATACAACGAGTCTATCTGGGCTTAAAGAACGTCGCAGGGCTATTTATTTAAAATTAAATTTTAAATTTACAATTACCAAATTTTAATTTGACCCGAATTAGTTGATTAGTCGAAAAATTATTTAAAGGGGTTATTACCCCAAAAATTATTTTACCACACAATCTGAAGCATAATACTACACGGAATTGACTATTTAAAAAAATTGTGTATTGTAGGCCTAACAGTGATGTTACACGATTTTTTTAAAAGCTTTCTGATCCTGAAATTTGCGAAAATATTTTGTGTTTTGGGAAATTTCTTATCGGCCAATCTGAATATTTTTTTTATTTTATTTATTTTTTGTTTCAAATATAGATACTAGAGGATTGTACCAGTCTAAAATAAACATTTAGAAATTCGTGTCTTGAAACTGTGCACAATCACAAATAATTGAATCACACCCCTTCATGTAATCAGTATACGTTGAGCGACCACTTGTCAAATTACAAACATAACGTAGCGGATTTGAGTACGACAACTATAATGGTCAATATTTTATTGCCAAATCCTACAAAGTCACGGGGCATGGTCCCTATTTAAGATTTTCCGATAGTGCTAAGAAATTGCAAGTTTCTTAAATTTTGTGAGTAATCGAATTTTTCTGACATAGCTAACTAGTTAGACTGATTTTTTTTAGTTTAGCGGGTTAATACCCCTCATTTTTTAAATTTTGACACATGCTATTTGAATCGTGTGAATCTGTGAACTCGACAGATAGCCAGCCAGACTACAGCCCCAGTATACCTCACAACACAGTAGGCGCGACTGTGCTCTGCTGGCTGTCTGGCCAATGACTGAATGGCTTTATTTCAATCGCGTCGCCTTCATTTGTTTTTATTGGCTCAGTTTAGCGTATTCCAGGAATCCTACTGAGGCGAGAGATTCATTTCGCCCATTGAGTTGTGCTCGAATTGGCAAAAACAAAACAACTAGCTAGTTCAACTATTTCAAGTATTCCCATTGGCCGGACAAGTAATAATTACCATGGTAACCAAGGGAATATACAAGGCTGTGAGAACATGGGTATTTCTGGTGGGATATTTGATTCTAACCCGGGGCTAGAAAATTGCTTGCTCGTTTGTCGACCAAGGACATTAAGATTTACGAGTATTTCCCTAACAAACTTTGGGGCAATGCTAAGTGCGACCGGTATAGTTTTTAAAACAATAATTCACTCCACTTTCACCCCCCCCCCCCCCCCCCAAAAAAAAATAATAATTGCCAAAAAATAGCTCATTTTTACCTGGTGTTTGGGATACGCAATTGTTTTTCATAAATTTTCAAATATAAATTTTGTTTTAAAATCGGTTTAATGATGATACTAAAATCGAAAACACGAATTTACAAATTGCCGTTTGGAGAATATTGGTGGACCGAAGTTATAAGAAGTAATTATCCGAAAGTGAATACACAGGCAGACGTACACATTATGTATTTACACTCACACTCACACTCATATTTCATGAAACTATCTTGAACAATCTAACAATTATCGATTTATCTACACTAGATACTGGTAGTAGGTATCACATTTATTTAATTACTCGAAGCATTTTTTTTGATGTTTTCCTGTATTTGTTACATTAATTTTAAAGTATCTCTACATTTAAGTTTAATGTAGAATATTATGGGGGGTGTTCCCTGATATTTCTTGTGTAGGCCTAATTTATTTTTGTGCAAGGTCTACAACTTTAAAATAAAGTAACTTTTTTGTTTGTTTGAGAAAAAAACTGCTTTCTTGTCTTGTAGGCTCAAAGTCAAAAGTACACCAATAGGGACACAACACGCATCACAAATACTGGCTCTAATTTCTTGAGGTCGTCGGTTCAATTCCTGGTAGGCAACCTGGACTTGAGAGGATTTCCAAGAGTTTCATTAAAATCTAATGTTGAGAAAATGCTGAGTTAGATTTCTACTAAATAGCAAGTTTTCTTGTCCATGCAGGCTTCCTATGAAAACACATTGTAAACAGGCTGCTTCAGCTCCATGCAGCCAGCACGCATGGCCTCACGTAGTGATTTATTGCTAGAGTACATAAACTCAATCTAATGTTAGGCAGGCAGGTTTAGCAAGCAAATAATCACGCCCCATGAAGCAGGGTTCAATTAGACTTGGAGAACCTATACTAGAGATAATGACCATACGTGCAGTGCTTCCGGACGCAATGTTGTTGTCAATCCCATATTTTAGTTTCGTCAACTGCCATTCACTAAACAAATTTGGCTTGAACCGACAGAGATCCCGTCGAGACCGGCAATCCTGACTGAAGTTTTTTTCCGAGGTTTTCCTCAGTCGTTAATGCTAATGCAAGGGATTGAAGCCCTCGGACGTCCCAACACAACTGTCCTCCGCAACCGCAACATACCTAGTTAGACACCTGAGGGGCACGATTTGCACCAACAAACGTTGTTGGATGAGCGTAATTGGTGCATTGAGCTGCCATTTGTTATGCGGATTTTCTGTTGTTCTGTGAAAAAATCATTACTAAGTTGAAATTTTTTTAAATTAAATTAAATTAAATAAAAAATTAACTTTAATTTTTATTTTTTTAAAAATTAATCGTAATTGTTAAAAAAAAAACGTTAAATTGCGATTTTTATAAGAAATAATTTCTCGATTGCGCTCAAATTTAACACGAATATATTAATTCATGAAATTAAGGTTCTGTGAAAAAATCATTACAATCGGATAAAGCATGTAGGTGTTATAAGTCAAAGAATTGTTTTGAAAAAAGAAAAAAAAACGTAAAATTTGGATTTTATGAGAAATATTTTTTCAATTGCGCTCAAATCTCACACGAATTCTTTATTCATAAAATAAAGGTTCTGTGAAAAATCATTAAAATCGGATAGTAAGCATGTGGTGTTATAAGTCGAACAATTTTTTTAAAAAATCGAAAAAAAAATCGTAAAATTGCGATTTTTCATGAGAAATACTTTTCCGATTGCGCTCAAAAACGTGGCAGTTCTAAGTTCAGAGATTTCGAAGGCCTCCAGAAAATTTCATCACAATTGGAGTATCGGTTTAGCCGGAATCGTGTGGACAAACAGACAAAAATACAAAAAAAAAGGAAAAAAGAAAGAAAAAAAACATTCCGGATTTTTTTCTCCGGTGTAGTGAAATGGAATCTTCGCTTCGCTCGCTACGCTCATCCAATTATTTATTTGGCTTGAAACAAACATCAAAGAGTTGTAGTCTGTTGTAGGCCACATTTGTTTATCAAGTATATTTCAACTTTCAAGTCACATTAGTTTACTTTAAAGTAATTGACGCAGATTAAATGATTTGGCAAAAGCATGGAGGCTAATTTATCACTGTCCATGTCTCTGGTAGCAACATCAAGGCTAAGTGATGATTGAGACAGGAGCCCCCTGGACCCCAGAGTGGGGGCCCCCGTTCTTTCCTGGGCTGAGGGGATCCTTAGTTGGGGGCAGTTGCCCTTACAGAGCGGTCGACATACTCGTCAAATGCGACCCCAACAATAATTTAAGTCTAATGCATAAAAAGGAGCGTAAAAACAATCGTAAATGTAGCGTTAGAATAGTCAGCATTGCAAGGTCGTGGTTTGAGAAACCGCGACCACATGGCAACGTGTCGCTATGATGTCCCGGGTTCAAACCCCGACGACATTTAGACTCCACTGGCAACAATGCTTTGCTGCCGACGCGGTCAGCGGGTGGAATCGTGTCCAGCTTGATTGATAGGTGTATCCCACACTTGGTCAACTTCTGCCTAAAGCAGGAATCGAACACTGGACCTTCTGCATTGAGCAGAGACGCTAACCACAAGACCAACGAAACACACTTAACAACATGAACAGGTATTCGTAGAAAACAAAAAATTTTAAAAAATCGAGTTGCACTGTATTTTTTGGTGGAGGTGCCGGGTTAGAAGATAGTTTATTATTAAAATATGTTCCTCGCTTGCCTTGCATTTAGCCTAATGGTGGTGAACTTTCTATGAATGAATTTTATTTATTTTATTTGTTTGGGGGGCTTGTTTACCCCTTTTCCCTTTGGGGTCACCAAAAACCAATATTGGACGTCGTGTTCAGGTTTTATCGTGAAACAAGTCTGTGTGTTCCACCATCGGACAGAAACGTGGTGTGTATAAAATAAATTATATTATTATAATTACATTATGTTATGTTATATAAAATATGTAGTACATATATAATATATAGGCCTAATAACTTGATTATCAATATAATTTCGTGTACTGGTCTATAAATCCTCCTGTGGCCTACCAATAACGAACTACCCTATTTGATTGCATTTTGTGAAAAAGAATTTTTGCCCATTTGTTTGGCGGCAATTCGACCGAGAGTATAGTTCTCAATTCGTAAAATAAAATTGTCTATAAAGTTTGTAACCTTATAAATTGTTTATATTGTATATAAACAATCGCAGAGCCCTCATTTTGTCAGTGGTGGGATTTACACTACGCCTGATGGTGGAAATTACTACGAGTAAGATCCCCGAGGTATTTTTTACAATGTCACGTTGTTTTTACACACTCGCCAATGTATTCACGATGCAAGGTCATCTGGATAAAAGCGAGGTGTAGACTTACTGGAGCGTACACTGGAAGCACGGGCGTAACGGACAACACAATGGTATAGGCTCAACTAGACGAAACAATCACACAGAATATCTGGGCTCTACAGCGACTACATTTACATTTGTTTGTGTAATTTCCTTCAAGTTGAGAATAATTATTTGGTTGAATATATTGCTATTTTTAAGACAAAGCAGATGCCTGCAGCCTGTCTGCAAGTTATTATTTCATCATTAATGGTGTTTATTTTCATAAACTCAAATTCAAATTTCCTTGTATATAGTATCTCTTTCGCTTTCCGTTAAATTGTATTATTTGAGGTTGCTTTTGACCGTGGAAGGTAACCGTGTAGCTGATGTACCTAACTAACTGGCCAACTAGCAAAGATTGTTGTGGTATTTTGTCTAAGGGCGTGTCAACCGTTAGGTCATAATGTGCAACTCTAGGTTGGGAGATGTGGGGAGGACCACTAGACCAGTCACGGACAGGGGGAGGAAAGTGGGGGTTTACGCCGTAGTCGACGTCGGGGAGGTCGACAAGGGAAGAGGGACAGGGAGGATATACCCGACGACGACTACCAGAGCTCGGCTCTAGTTTGGGGGGGGGGGGGGGTAGAAACCCCCCTACTTACTAGGTGATGTTTGCGAGATGGACTTTGCCACCCTTCTCGTCTCAAACGATCGGCGGAGGATATCTTGGGCCAAATTCTCCCTCACGCCGGGGGAAACTGGCCGAAAAAATGCTATCAAAGATATAAAATTGGACCAATAAATGCTACAATAAATTCCGAATTATTTAAAAAAACACAAATTAACAGACGAATTAATTGCATTTAATATCCTTTTTGAATTTATTACCAAATTGTTGTGTGCATCTAGAATGTAATTAGATTTATTTAGTTGTCCTCCTTTTTAAATCAATTTTTTCACTGAATAGGATGGACATTAAAAATAAATAAAAAATAAAAATAAATGGGTAACCAAAATGGGCGAACCACAAACAATGGCAAATAACGCGTTCAACAATAAGAATTCTTCTTATAAATCTCGCATACAAATGAAATATCTCCTCAAGGTTTGACCTATAGCATCTCAAAGCTAGTACATGTCATAACAAAACATAGACATCCACCCAATCCTAGCCAAGAGTTTATTAATGTCTTGTTTTCGAACGAATCTCTCCACATACATTAATTTCACTTACCTACCAGGGCTGCTGTCTTGATCTCCTCGCCGTAACACGGATCCTTGTAACTGGAGACACAGCTCTTCTTGCTTGACAAGTCTGCGCCCGACTACACACACAGATTGTCTCACACCTTACGCTCACTCGTTGGAATTGATGGCTGGTTGGACTGAGAGTATTTTCTACAAAACAACTTGGCAGATCCACAAGGAATTAACTCTAATGCCGGTGTTGAAAAAATGAGTCACACGGGTGGTTAAAAATAATACGGGCTGGGTTCAAAGAGTGGACAATGGGTTATGCGTCAGTGGCTTTCATTCTGTTCCATTCTTTAGTAGAGGACTGAATCGAGAACCTGTGCCAATGTTGGGAATAAAATCGGAGCACATAAAATCACTTGAAAGTTGTAAAACACACTTTTAAAACGCAAATATTTAAAGAAGAATACACGCTCAAACACAAATAATACGTTTTAATGAATATTTAAAGCACAAATTGTATTCTTTTCCATTGAAAAAGTTCTCCAATTAAATGTTACGAAACACTCACAGTACGAGCTTAAAAGTCGCTGTTTTATATTCGCCACACAACTATATAGCTAGGTACACAATACTGCGCTCACTCCAGTTCACAACACAACTATCTGCACAATACTGCGCTCACTCCAGTTCACAACACAACTATCTGCACAATACTGCGCTCACTCCAGTTCACAACACAACTCGCTGCACAAAACTGCACTGAATCAGTTCACAACAAGCACCCCTCGACCACTTGTTGGATCTGCGAGACCTAGCAGCCAACAACTCCGCTCTTATTCAACACATCACCGTCGACGAGCAAAAAAAATCACCGAAATAGATTCTAAATCTCATCAACTACTAAAATTCCATCGTGGTAGTTTTTTTGCCGGTGTTGGTCGGTCGCTCGTGTTTGGGTGTGTGGGAAAGAGACGGTGTGAGGAATGTTGGTCCGCGTCCGCCCAGGCTGCTGGATGTCTTGTGGTGCCGGCCGGCTTGGCTGGCTATTCTTGGTACGAGAGGCAGACAGAGAACGACAAGCAAGGATGAAGCAGAACAGAATACTACAACAATACTATGGCCTACACACACTTTACTACGAGTGTCTACGATGGTCTAGGGAGGGGGGAGAGGGGAGGGGACGTGGGGGAGGTCCCGTCGAGCGTACTGAAGAAGGGGATACTGCGGAAGAATCGGCTCGTGGCGCCGCCTGGGGAGGGAGGTGTGAACTGTGAACCACACGAGTATTGTTGGACTCTTTAGTCTTTTGATCTTGTTTGCGAGTTGTATTAGTGGCACATTATTTAGTGGAACGTGGTGGAACCATACCATAACCAGAGACGTATATATCAACAAAAACAGCGGTGCCATATGGACCTATAACGTTTTTAATTTTAATCTGGGTAAAAGTAATAGATATTATCAATTTGACCCTAGTATTTTTATATATTTTTGGTAAATAATAAATAAAATAAATACATTTTCCCCCATCCCATGGGACATGAAGTAATTTTTTTTTTAAATTGAAAATACACATCTGCAAAAAGCAAAAAAGTGGGACAATTTTAGATTTTCCGGAAAATGTAATAAATAGCTCTAATATTGCTATTATTTGAGATTCAAAAAATTTTTAAAAAAAATAAAAAATGTAGTTTTAGGAATGTGTTTCAAATTTGAACTTGTACATAAAATAAAGCAAAAAGCTTTAGTTCAAAAGCCAAAATTTCGCAAAATTCCTTGAAAACACGATCAATTTTTTGAAAAACCATAAAATTCTTTGAAAAAATTGTGAATTTGAATTCATTTTAGACCAATTTCTAAACTAAAGCCTGAAAGTTGAAACCCAAAAAAAGTTGGAAAGTTGGAGGGAGCGTGTATTAGTAGACCAGTTATGGGTAGAAAGTAAAAAAAATATTTCCATTACTAGGTGCGCGAAAAATACTTTTTTTTAAATACTTAAAAGTTAAAATAATAAAAAATCAAAATGACTCCAAAAATTCGGCAAAATTCGCTCTTTGGACAATGGGTACGGGGCACCCCACTTCTGTAATTCGCACACACAACTGGCCAAGTGTCCAACAAGATCATTTATGCAATGGTGGGGAGGGGAGGGGGGGGGGAGCGTCTCACTGTTATATATATATATATATACATCATAGATGTAAGAACTGTGGAATCGAAATACGAGTTACAAAGGAATGTGGATGGAATTGGAATGTGAATGTGATGAGACTTATTCGTATGGTACACTTCACACTTCGTGATCATACGCTATGTGGCGGGGGGGGGGGGGGGTGCATTTGCTCTTTCATACGACGATAATTGTCTATTTTTTTGGATTCAGGCACAATCGTTGTGTTTATGATTGATTCTAATAATTACGACATGTATTCTCGGCTCTAACGGCCGTACAGGACAGGGTAGGCAGTACGCGCATGAGCAGTAGCCAAGAATCACGCACCGTGCCAGTCTTTTCAGGTCCGTCTCTAGATATATTTAAAAAGAAACCAAACAATGAGGCTGAAGAATCTGGCGCAGGTCCTGTCTGGCCACCCTACGCTGACAATACGGGTCATCCACTTGCAGGCGCCGGCCGACATATTACACCTCAAACTGTTGGAGTTGGAGGGTGCAGATACTAGGGTGCAAGTCACAGGTGTAGTGTCAAGTTGTAGGTATAGGCAGGGCACTAAGTTGTAGGGTATCAAGATGGAGGGAGGAGACAGGTCCAGTGCATCAAATCCAGTGGAAGAATTGTAGGAATTTTGCAGAAAACCCCGGTAAAATCATTATAATAGTACTGACTACTGTAGTGGATTTATAAAGATTGTATCCACAAATTTGTTGTATTTCGCGTTTCACTGATAATGTGCATAATGCGAGTAAAAACTAGTAATTTTTACAACACTAGACCCTAAATTGAAGAAAACAGACCACGTTAGCCATTCAAATTATATCCTCGACTATTCTTTCAACTCTATACCTCTCTCCTTTCTCTATTCTCTCACCTCTCTTTACTCTCTATTCTCTCCTTCTCTTTCTACTCTCTATAGTTCTCTCCTCTTTCCTCCAACCCTCCACACGGCTAGACGAGTACAAAGGAAGGCAGGCATGTGATGTGATGTGAAAGTGTTTTTATAATACTACGATTGTGCTAAATATAATCATCTAATTTTAGATCTGTCCCGGTTGTCATGTTTGGTGTTTAAATAAACACTCACACACGACCCAAGCGATCCGTTGAGTGTGACTCTCTGTGGCCACGTGACCAGAATACAGACGTTGTTGTATCGAGCAAAGTAGAGGGAGATCCGGGCCTCGAGCGCGGGCGCTTACTACGGAAAACTTACACGGGAGAACCGGGGCTCGATCCCAGGCGTTTTGTAGGGAAAACCCACTCGGAGAATCAGGGCCTCGATCCCAGACTCTAAGAAGGTTTAGTCCAAGACAATATAGGTTTAGTCCACTTGTAGGATTCGGGAGTCAAACCCTTCCTGGGTAAAATCCTGTAACAATTTTCCATAGAAAGATGTTACAAGCGGTATTTAATCGATTGAAAAATAAGTGCAATTTTTATACAAAAAAATATAACAAAACAAGTAAATCATGCTCACCAAACACCGGTGTATTACACCCTACAACAACACGAAATATCACATCTTATCAAGTGCAAGGTTACTCCATGTTTACGCAGACTACAGCTAGAGTACGGGGCACATAAATTACAATTTATAATGTGTTTAAACGAGAAACCTCGCCAGTGGCGACTCGCAGACATTAAGATATGTGGTGCTAATTCTAACGTATACATACGTATACATACAAGTTTTTTTAACTTCTGATTTGGACTTGAGTCCATCAGTTCTTGTCTTAGGAGTTTGTAAGCGGTGAGTTTGGAGCCGTCCAGTGGATTCGGAATAGTAACGGTATGCACTTATGCTGAAGAAAGTATTGAAGCGGAAACGCCGGGGGTCTGGGGGGCATTTTTTCCCCGCAGGGAATTTTTTTAGGTTGTGTTGTCAGAATCACTTAAAAATCACTTTAAAATGGGTCTGTTTGTTTTTGTTTGTCAATATTGGGGTAGTATTTGGGATTGTATGCCTATATTTTACTAATTTTATATTATTCAACATAATTCGACAATGTGCATAAAATCTATCACAAATTAGTTCCGGTATGGCATACCGTCCGTAATTTTAGTAACGGTATGCGTACCAGCTCATACCGCCCCACTTTAACCACTGGAGCCGTCCCAGCAACGAGGCACATAATAAATTCAAAGTTTTCTGAATCAGCCTTGTTGATTCTGGCGTTGATCCGAGGGTGTTCGCACTGTCCATACCGCTGATATTGCTATATATTTCCTATTAAAAAATATCGATCTTTGGTTGGTTATCGCTCACTCGTTGATTGCGTCGGGGCCTACAGGGTTGGCTTGGTCGCTTTGATTTACTTGATTTACCCATTGAAAATCAGTTATATAACTGAGTGGGTAGACTCTAAATACAATTTATTTATTTTTATTTTTATTTTTAAGAGCTTGCTTGTACTGACTTTTGTGTGTAGAATAGAGTTTCTCAGGAATTGTGGCCCGGACACTTACAAATTGTAGGTGTCCGACACATTAATTACGAAGGTCCGCAAATTTGTACTGGGGGTTTGTTAGGCGAGTGCTGTTAGCCTCCTGAAAGTGTTAATATTTTGTACCCGGCACCTCCACCATTATCTACACATACATGTAAATAAAGGTAAGGGGGAAATGGTACGCTCTGATTTAAAAAGGAAAACTTAAAGTATGTAGTGCCTGGATTTCTGGAAATCTTTTGCAGGATTTCAAGATCAAGAAAACCTTCAGGTAACTCAGGAAATTTAGGACGCAAAGTGGAATAAAATCTGTTCTCCTGAATATATCCTTCAACATAGGACGAAACATCGAGATAAAAAACAAACTGAACAAATAATTATTTTTTACTCGAATGCGTTTTATTATGTTATAGAGCAAAGCTTCCAAATCATCACTTTTCTACCAGTTCGTATGTCCGTCTGTGCGTGTGCCACGTCTCACGGTAAAAACCAAACACGCTCGGGTCAACTTTTTTTAAATGTTAACTAAAATGTTCAATTAATAATTCGCATGATTGGCAAATCCAGCTTATTTCACATACCGTTTAAGAAGACTTTTCGACATTTGGGACGATGTTAGACACGGGATGAGCTAAGCGCATGTCGCTATGAGAGCACATTTTAGCATTTCAAAGACTTTTACCATACGCAGCTTACGAAATTACTGCAAATTACCTGTTTGATGGCGTATTTACGGTCAGTTAAAAACAAAAGTGTGCAATTTTTTGAAAATTTGCTATGATAGCGACAATCACTCATTTTTTCTTGACATTTTGGTGTAAGCCATAACGCGATAGGACAAACGGTAGAGCTTCCAAGTGATCCAGACTTAACCTCTGCGTTCGGCGTAACAACCTGGTTTTCACGAGACAACGAGTAAGTCAAAACGACGTGGCTAAACAACCCGTCCTGTATTAAAATTTAAATTATAATAATGATGATGATGCAGTGTTTTTGACGACCTGGGGTGTATTTAGCACCACAAAAAGTATTAAAATTCATGACCCGGCACCTCCACCAACACTACTGAATCAGCTACCAAAAATATCGAAACACGGCGAATGATTTTGTTTTTTATTCTTGCTCAGCTTTCTGGATTTTACATGTAAACGGTTAATAACATCAGTATCATATTTCACACGAACATTAATAAAGAATCAATCTATGACATCCAGTACGCGTATTTATAAATTAATTAATTGATTTTGAATTTAAAAAATCGCGAAATCTACGTAATTTACTCAATTTTGGTCAACTTCGGGAATTTATTCCAAGTGTACAGATTAGTTCAAATTTCTATACTCATTGAATCATTGTGAACGCGTAGGGTAATTTGGTAAAACGTATGATAAACTATTTGGTGGTAGTTTCCAGAATTGAAATCCATATTTTGTATTTTCCATTTTTTCACGTTTTGTACTTATGTCTTGCAATGGATCTTTATGGCTCATTTTTGCAACCAAGTGAGGATATCAATATAAAAGTACTTTATTAACATTCATGCAAAATTTTACAATGATTTGCCAACCGTTCAGCAGAAATCATCAACACCTGAGTGAGCGCATTTGAATTGGGCCAAGCCACCTTTAAAATGCAATAACTTTGAAATTAATTTTGAATAATTTGTATCTAATGCGCTCAAAGCAATGACCCCCCCCCCCCCAAGACACACTCTGCACACCATACCTATGCGTGTTTACATAACATAGTCTTGTGGGCAGTACAACACTTTCCATGCGTGTCGCCACCCAACATTGTCTCCATACAACCTCATTGCCAACACAACAAAACAAAACAACACACACTGTGCAATTCAATAGAATTCTTCTTCCTTTTGGGCTGATGACAGTTGTAAATGGCTCGCATTAATAACACACGTATGGTAGTGTGTGTACCTTATTAGTGAGTGGAGAAGGAAGTGGGTGCAAGTATAGTATATAGTGGACGTGTTGCCGACAGGTGGTTGCTAGGTGAATAGTAAGAGCCTCGGGCTATGATATCTCAGACATGCATGGCAAGTAGTTTAGCTGCAAGCTGCTTGTGATGTGGGCACGTGACTAGGGGGGGGGGGGCTGGCTGCGTGGTTCAAATAACACCAACACATTGATAGTTTAGTCAAAATGAAATTTGGTTAAGAAAAGGGAAAAGAGGGTATTTCATCAATTTATTATCCCACCAAATTTTGGCCAAGGAGTGCAAAGATGCCAACACTGAATGAATTATTATGGATTAAAATGATATTGCAAAAAAATATATTACTATTGATTAAAACTTTGGTCAGTTTACCTGAAAATAGATAGTCTGGGAAAAAATATCAAAAGAAAATGGAAAATAAACCAAGGAAACAAATACAAACTTTGAAAATGTGATAGGAAAACACTGAGCTAGAGCTAACTATTATCTTGAACGGCAAATCCAGCTAATTTCACTTTCACATACATTCCGAATCACTTTTGACCTTTAATGTTCCCCCAACACATTGGAAATTTTGTTATGTTGTTTACAAAGGATTAGTGCATGGCGCGATCAGAGCAATTAACACATTTAAAATAATTTACCGCCACTCAAGCATGGGAAATTACTATAAATTAACTGTTTGGTGGCATATTTACGGTCAGTACTAAACAAAAAAGTAAGAACTACATATGGAAATGAGCTCTGATCGAGCCATGCACACATTCTTTCTTGAAATGTTGGTGCAATTCACGACCGAATAGAACAAACGATGGAGCTTCCATATCAGTGTTTTTTTGTTTATGTTTATTCCCCCAATGTACCACACTGCCCTTCCCAGCCAACATATTTACGTATTTACCGTAATATAGATTACTCAAGAATTTCTATATCTATTTCAATAAAGTATTATTTAACCTCTGCATTCAGCTTCAAAGCCTGGTTTTATCGAGCTCATCCAACAGTCACATAAGTTTTGAAGTGTCAATTAGCTGTTTTGTTTGCCTCTCCTCGGCTGACATTGTTCACCTCCAGGAGCTGTGATCATCGTTCTAACTCCTACCCAACCAGATCGCACCAATTAAAGGCGCCTACAACGAGCGGTTCCCGGAATCACTCGTATCTGCCGCACTTCGTGTAACTAATGATTCAATGTGCAGGCGCCGACCTCCAGTAATTAATACTTGTAGCGAGCGAGGACCACCTTCATAACAAAGAGATTGCTTTTCCGCCGAATCTCCCACCCACCTACACTTACTGCTGATGCGACAAGGACGACAGAGTTCTATTGACGCGATTCCATGAATCTGTAGTATACTACTTGTCTGCTATGAACTATTCACTGGCGTAACTATACGGGGGGGGGATGGGGCGAAGGGGGTGGGCGGCTGCCCCCCAATAAAATTTGGTCAAAGGGGTGCGAAGCGGGGCACAATCATTTGATATGAGATTTTTTTAAGAGAGAGATACTCCTCTTATTTTGCATTTAATGCAAAATATAGGATATATATATATATATAGGATATATATATATAATATATAATAAAAAGATTGAAACAAATTTTGTTTCAATCTTTTTCAGGATTTTATAAAAAAAAAACTCCAATCACACCCTAAGTATCGAAAATTATTCCTAGGCTATGCGCCACGGACCCGCATTAGCTGGGATGCCTCCACTTATACTTTACTTAGGAAAGCGTTTACCCATACATTATTTTTGGATGACATCACTGACCATACCCACACACCCCTTTCACTATAGTCGTGCATGACCATTGATCTTTTAAGGTAACAAAAATGTTCGCCCCCCCACAAAAAGGGGCTAGTTATACGCCACTGCTATAGTAATTGAGGTAAGTAAAGCCTTGAGGCCTCGGGTGTCTAAAAAAAACGCAGCCATTTTATATTTCAATGCGCATTAAATGAGGTTTAGTCATCGAGCGAGTCTTTGGTGACGTCATGGTTTGATGAACCGCGATGACGACCTCAGAGCGCGTAATGTAGTAATTACCAGTGTGCTTTGTCTTTACTCGGTTTACTGTAAGTACATCTAATGAAGTGACTGAGTGAGAACGAGCGCCCTGGTAGTGGGGAAAAGCGAAGCACCAAGAATGGACTAAATAACAATGACAATCAACATTGAGCAACAGTTTTCATGGAAATGGAGGAACAGTTTTAGCTATCTTGTTATGTAAACATGATTTGATTAGTTCATAACAGGTGGTTGTCTTCCAGCAAAATGTTTTAGTTTTATCGTTTTCCTTATGCACGTTTACTAGAGCTGTCAATCGCTAATATATATACCAGAAAACGTCTTGATTTCAAATCACAAAAACAAAATTTTGTATTATTTTCAGAAAATATATAAGAGTAAGTCAATGATGACCAATATTTTTTCAGATCGAAATATCCGAGCTCGTGGGGCATATAGATGGCCGCAATGTTATTTTGTATTGGAGATTTTTGACAATGGGACCTATAGCTCGAAATTTACCAATTTTAAATTTTCGCCACTGGTATAAAACCGTTTTTTTCTTATACTATGCAAAATCGTAACTAATGGACAACTAGTCAAAGGCGGGGCTTAGCTAGTTCCGAAAAATCCAACAGATAGCGCCGCGAACTGTGGGACAAGCTGCAACCTAAGTGTGGTTGGCGCAATGGACTTCAACATGTTTTTACGCCCGTACGGGTGGAAAAAATCCTTGAAAAATATGTTATTTTTTTAGAATGGGCTTAGCCAAATACTATGTAGATCAAGAAGGAAGCCAGCTGCTTTTTAGGGAAGGCTGTTTGTCCTATATTATGTCCTAGAGGATGTGTGGACTTCGGAAAACGGTGGTCATCATAGTCCCTATACCTTTGGGTTTAGAATGATTATAAACCCAAAGCCTTTACTCTCGAAAGCATTTTTTAAGTTTTTAGTCTCAGGTTTAGGCCAACATAATTTATTATTCCTCAGTTCACAAGATCATATCGTAAAAAGTTGGCCTGGGTCTCTAGGGGTAGGCGGAGGCCTAGATTCACATCCTAGGCCTACACGGCTAGGACTAGACACACCTCTTTGCTAAGATTTAGGCCTAGAAATGTACCCCTCTTTATAGCTGTTTATACACAGTTTAGGCCTTTAACCTTGGAAGCTTTAGACCTAGGCCTACCTTAAAAGCAAAATCAAGGCTATACTGTTAGTTTTAACCTACCAATAAGCAGAGGCTAGGCCTAGGTGTTATTTTCCTTCTCATATACTCCTAGGCCTACCCTAACTACTAGATGTAGGCCTACTTTTATTATCTTAGGGGTCAACTGTGTTATGTAAACATAAAACTAACTATGTATGCAATACTTAATGGAAATAAAGCGACATTCTATTCTATTCTAGCTAGGTCTAGGCCCTACACCTAAACAAGAGTAGCCTGTCTAGTGCTTAGGCCTCTCTCTTGTGCAGAATTATAGGGCCGCGTCAACAGCTTCCTGCTACAAGCATTAAGTTTAGAATGAAGATAGTTGGCCAGTCCGGGAAATAAAAAAATGGGTAAACACATGGCAGGGCTCCGCCGTGAGGAATTTGCTTGTAATCGGAATCCACGAAATGCAAAGAACATTATAGGCCTACAAGCATGGTATCATATGTTTTCGTAAAACATTTCTTATCTATCTGATTTTAACTTCCCACGTCTTATTTCTTAACTTGATATCCTTCGGAAACGAGTGTAAAGACACTCCTCCTATTTTAGCTCTTGACGAACATCGTGAAACAACACAATATTGAACCATTTCAATCCAGAAATCCAGTCTTTAGTGTGGTACAGTAAGGCTGTCAGTTAAAATCGTCCCACAGTACGGCCATCTTTGAGCACATGTTTGAGTCGTGACGTCAAGGGGCGGAGTTAGACTACTCGTCCATTGGCAAAAATGAAATATATTCTTTGATTTTATCGGGTGAATATCCCTTTAAAGGGGTATTTACCAGCTAAACTCAAAACAAATTTCATTCAGGCTAACTATAGTAATGAATTTAGAAATCAACAGAAAAATTATTGTGTCCACCATGACCCGAAAAAAATCGTTAAACTTGGTAATTTTAGAGGTAGGTCCCATCGGCAAAAATCTTCCATAAGAAAAAACTTGGGACGACCATTATGCTGCCCGTGACCTTGGAGGATTGTGACCCAAGAAATATTGGCCATTTTTTACGTACTCGACAGGCTATTCTGTAAATCCGCTATATTTTGTTTTGTAATTTGGGCACGTGGTTCGGTCAAAATGTACTGATTACCAATAAGGGGTGAGTGATTTTTGGATGCATATTTTGAGTGTATATCTGTGCACAGTTTCAAGACACGATGTTACAAAAGACTATTTTAGTTTGGTACGATGCTCTAGTATCTATGTAGATAAAAAAGCAGGTTAAAACCGATTTAAGAAATTGCCCAAAACGCAAATTTTCGCAAATTTCGTTATCAAAAAAATTGAATAATCAATGCTAAAAATATGTAATTTTTTAAACTGTCATTTTAGTGTAGTATTAGTCTATAGTGTAAGAGCAAGTTGTGGTAGCTGTGCCTACAAATACAATGTCGCCACCAGGCCGCGTGCTGTTGTCATGCCGTGACGTGCAATGCTAAGTGTGTGTGTTCTGTGCAGTCAATCAGCCTTGAAGAAGTCGGTGTCGTTTTCGGATGCAACCTCTTCGATCACCAACGATGCGACTCGCATAATTTAGATTAGGTATTCTAAGAGTTGACCGGGCAAACCAGTTCGTGCCTGCTGGTACTTGCGCGCAGTGGCGGACCGGGCAGGGCAGGGAGGGGCTGCTGGTACTTGCGCGCAGTGGCGGACCGGGCAGGGCAGGGAGGGGCTGGAGATGATTGCAGTTCGAGGAAGGAGACAATTCCCTGGTTGCAGTGACGACGCGGACATGTCTGTGCAAGTGAAAGAAAATTGAACATTTAGGACTCTTACCTCAAGTATAAATAAATAAATAAATAAATAAATAAATAAATAAATAAATAAATAAATAATAAAAAAAATAAATAAATAAATAAATAAATAAACAAACAAATAAATAAATCCGTATTTAGAGTCTACCCACTCAGTCACACAACTGATTTCCAGTGGGGAACAGTAAACCAAAGTGACCAAGTCAACCCTGCAGGCCCCGAAACATTCGACGAGTGAGCGATAATCAACCAAAGATCGATATTTTTTAATAGGAAATATAGCAATCAGTGGTATGGACAGTGCGAACACACGCGGATCAACGCCAGAATCAATGAGGATATTCAGAACAACTTCACATTTATTATGTGCCTCGTTGCTAGGAGGGCTAAAAAGTCACCGTTTTTACAAATTCCTAAGACAAGAACTGATGAGTTAAGTCCAAATAAGAAGTTAAAAAACTTCTGACTTTAGTGACCACATACATAGACACATAGACTTCCACATAGCTGATCATCCCTTATGGGAGCCACTCATGAATATCATATTATGCACATGCACTCATGCCACAATTGACGTTTTATTTAATTTAGTGTGTAACATATTAATAATGTGTGTGATGTATTGTAATGTAGCCCCTAATGTTATATCATGTCATGTAATGAGATGCGACGTATTGTAATGTGATGGAATGAATGTCATTGTGTTGTATTTATTGTATGCAGTAGTCGAGTGAGATAGGCATACAAATCAAATTGCACTGTTCAATACAATTAATGCAAATATGTTGCAAATATAATGTAGCCAGTCATTGTGAGCATATTGATGATAGTTGATACCCTACAGCAATCACATGGAAACATGCTGAAGTGCTGAACTTTGTTAACACTTACACAGGATCACGAAACCTAAAACGTGGTGAACAGATGAACATGATCAAAACATTTACAAAGCATTGTTATTACAATGCTTGAATCAGCCAAAATTTTTAAAGCATTTCTTTATTCATTTCATTCATCAATAAAACGCAAAAATTTGCAAAAAGAAAAGGCCAAGCCCAAATCGGGGATTTAAAAGTGAAGCCAATTCCGTAATATGTTTAAAATTAATTATTAATAAAATAACTAAACAAAATACATAAATGTTCATATTATATAATCAGAGTTGATAAATAAATATATTAATTCAAAAATATATAGATAAATACATTAAAATATATTGAAATATTTCGAGATGAAAAAAACTAAATAAAGTATGAACAAACTTCATTCTAAACTAAAATCTTGGTCGATGAATTTGCATTCTTCATTTTTGTTTTCGTCAATGACTAGAATCAACTTACAAATTCATCGCCCAGGAAGAGTGAGAAGAGAGTATTATTTGTGCACAATTTGAAGGAAAAAACAAAATTACGACGCCTATTTGCACAAATTTCAGGATTAAAAAGCCTTTAAAAATATGTAAAATCACAGTAATAGGCTATAACCAGAGGTAGGCAGGTATTTGGGTTGTAACTAAAAATAAAATTCGTTTTTATTATGCTCAAATGTTGTGAATTGACGGATTTATAGTTGAAATCTATATTATATAATCACTTCCCTGATATTTCTGAATATTTTGGATGTGAGATCTTGTAAAAGATTTGCAGATATCAATAATTAAATGTAGTTATGAGAATTCAGAGGCAGGTATTAGTGGTGGGACTTTTTTCCATCTTTGTTTTCGTTCTGTCCAAAAAAGGTGGATTAGTGTCGAAAATTATTTGTAAGGAAAAATCGATTTCATAAATACCTGCCTTTGTCTATAGTGATTTTAAATGTTAAATAGGTATGTTATTATTATGTTTTTTAATATGGGGTCAAAAATACATTTTTGGACAATAGTTACTCGCCACGGTTCCACCTGGTAAGTACTAGTCGCTACGCCACTGGTCAGATCACATCGATTCTCGGTACGGTGCCGGATAATCGCCATTGAAAGTGGTTTCGATGAAACGTAAAGCCACAACAATGGACACCGACGTACGTTGTAGAGCGGCGTGTGCGTGTGAGAGTGCGTGTGGTAATGACAGGGGTGAGGGTATGTTAATCATAGACTTGTAGACTTTCTGACCGGATCCGATCACTGGATTGTTTGATGTTGAGTAACTCTTGTCACCACTTCCATCGAGACGTAGAGATTGACAAGGCTGTGGGAAAACTTGGACATGGAGATGGAAGAATTTTATTCTAGGCCTCTTCGCAGACGCTTTCTACAGTCGCGTTGATGGATGAGTTTTTTTTGGTGTATTGAATCATCTTTAACTTTACTTTTTCATTTCGTTTTGCCATTTTTAACATAGGATTTTTGTATTTGGTGCTGAGTTATCGACTTGGCGTTCAGATCACTATATCAATGTACAAAAATCACTGTAGAAAATATATTTATATACTGTCTGTAGGCTTACTTATGTAATGTATAGACATAAAATGCAATAGTAGTGAATTACAATAATACGAGTTTAAATAAATTTAATATTCAAACAAAATATTTTAAATGGAATTTAATTTAAATAAATAATAAAATTACAAGGAAATAAAAAAAAATAATAATAAAGGTAATCACGATAAAACCCAAAAACGACGTCCTATTGACTTGCGGTTTTCAGGCATTGACTTTTAACAAGGGTTAAACAGAATGTTTTTGTGAGGGGTAAGGAGGGAGTGGCTAGCACCCTCCCCCCCACCATAAAATGAAAAATATATATGACCCGGCACCTCCACCAAAACCACGACGAGCTATTTATTTTTGTATTCTTCTTCGACGATTGGTTGGTAAAGTACCTTCGCTCCTTATTTTTGGTGGTTCAGTACCTAGTGCTTGTTATTAATAATACTAGCCTAGCCAACTGAAATATCCGCACACGATAGATATGAGGTCGGTGCATGTCACAGCCTAGCCAAACTGGTAGACAAAGCAAAGCACAGAAGCCACCCGTGGAGTATAGAAGGCTGTGACTGGCCCACACATAGGTCACGTCAAGGGCATTCTAAGAACTCCAATCTTGGATGACATCACGGTACCAGAATATTGAAGATTACCACAACGATTATAACAAGTATGTATAACAAGATTTGAAACGGCTTATGTGTCTAATGCAAGTTGAAGATATTTTAAGGATTTTATTAGTCGGGAAACACTTACATGGAAATCAATCCAGAAATAACAAAACCCATCTCATCCGGATATCGAACCCAGGTCTTTCGATTGCCGTTCGGACCCTTTAATTAACCCCTCATGCAGCTACCTCGGGAGACCCGGGTTTGATACCTAGCTGAGATAATTTGTTCTTTTGTTATTTATTGGTTGGTTTATTATAATGATTTGAAGAAAGTAAGATTTCTATTTGTTTGAAGGTTTATACCTGTACAGGGAGGGGAGGGGGGCGGGATGGGGTTGGAGACCCTACTATTATGCACTAGGAGGTGAATGTTTCGATAAATCTCCTTAAAGAAATAATATTGTGACATTTGGTAGACTCAAATTTCGTTAAACAATTCCGAAATCAATAAACTCGTCACCGGAAATCCTAGCTGAAAATTTTTCAATTTTTTTACTATCAATGTTGGTATTTAATCCTCCACCAAACATTTACCTGTTCAGTTACCCGAATACCCTGATTACCTAGTTAGTCAACGGAAGTGTACCCGTCAGCGGGCAAGGCATCCTTACGAAAACCGTTTTTGGCATTCGTAATTTGTCTATTAAGATCGTTAATTGGATGAGCGAAGCGAAGATTCCATTTCACTACACTGGAGAAAACAATCCGGATTGTTTTTTTTTTCTTTCTTTCTGTATTTTTGTGCTGTTTGTTAACACGATTCCGGCTAAACCAATACTACAATTGCGATGAAATTTTATGGGGGCCTTCGAAATCTCTGAACTTAGAACTGCCACGTTTTTGAGCGCCATCGAAAAATTATTTCTAATGAAAATCGCAAATTTACGATTTTTTTCGATTTTTAAAAAAGTTCTTCGACTTATAACATCTACATGCTCAATCCGATTTTAATGATTTTTTTACAGAACCTTAATTTTATGAATTAAGATATTCGTGTGAAATTTGAGAACAATCGAAAAATTATTTCTCATGAAAATCGAAATTTTACGGGATTTTTCTTTTTTTAACAATTCTTTCACTTATAACACCTACATGCTTTATCCTATTGTAATGATTTTTTTACAGAACCTTAATTTTATGAATTATTATATTCGTGTAAAATTTTAGCGCAATCGAATAATTATTTGTTATGAAAATAGCAATTTTACGATTTTTTTCTTTTTTTAAAATTACGATTAAGAAAAAATAAAAGAATAAAGTTAATTTTTTATTTAATTTAATTTAATTTTAAAAAAATCGACTTAGTAAATTTTTTCACAAAACAACAGAAAATCTGCATAACACATGGCAGGTCAATGCACCAATTACGCTCATCCAACAACGCGGCGGGACTTAAGCGTTTTCCTAGTTTTAATCTTCATCAATCACTTGTGCTACAGTAATAGATTTTATTAATACATTTCAATTGTATCAATTTCAATGGTTTTCATAAGAAAGTCGAGAGTCGATATCATGTATCTATATGAAACAACGAAGGGTTCGCCTCCCTCCACTAATATTGCAGTGTTCACCACACAATCTATCATCGCCCTTAACTAGAACGCACGAGACCCCTTTAAAACATTCACCCGTCTCAATTAGAGATATTTCAGGACGGAAATCATCACATAAACAAATCCCCCGACAAGACAGACAAACAGATAGACAGATAGACAGACAGACAGACAGACAGACAGACAGACAGACAGACAGACAGACAGACAGACAGACAGACAGACAGACAGACAGACAGACAGACAGACAGACAGACAGACAGACAGACAGACAGACAGACAGACAGACAGACAGACAGACAGCAGCCTGCATGGTAGTTGGTATAGAAACATGATCCCTTCTCCACTCCCAGGGAGGTTCCTGGAAGTCCTCGCGCATGCGCAGTGCCCCGTGACCTCACATCACGTGTTGCTATAAGGGGATGTGTGGTTTAAAAAACAACAATCATGTTGAAATGTTTTTCCCGATGTTGTACTATTCCCGTAGGTGGAAGGTGGACAGACAGACAGACAGACAGACAGACAGACAGACAGACAGACAGACAGACAGACAGACAGACAGACAGACAGACAGACAGACAGACAGACAGACAGACAGACAGACAGACAGACAGACAGACAGACAGACAGACAGACAGACAGACAGACAGACAGACAGACAGACAGACAGACAGACAGACAGACAGACAGACACGACATGCTTGTTCGTCTGCCTTGCTCCCGCAGCACCTGCCACTCTTACTACTCTAGGATGTGATTACATGATACTCTCGCGTGTAATGGGCCCCACTCAGTTTCTACGCTATTAATTGTATCTGCCCAGCTCAAGGTCAAAATTAACAGTTTTCGGATGTAATTATACTTACTACAAACAGCCAACGCACTGTTCAAGATTTTTTGCAATCTCATTTTCATCCACAGGTGGTTTGGAGATGACTGTTGATGGGGGGAGAGGGGCTCTGGCCCCCCTCAATGATAATTTGAAGGGGGGCGAAGGCAACATAATTGGTATCGAAATAACAGTAGCTGGAACAGGCATGCACTCATGTCTGCAGTGGAGACACCTGCTACTGGTTGGTAGAGTGTTGAAACGGAAACAAAACAGCTGAGAGTCCATTGATTTAAAAGGTGAAACAAGACACCAGATGTTCCATGAGAGGTTTAGTAATCAACCCCTCGCAAAGAAGAGGCGATAGTAGGGCCCCGGGACACCTATAGTAGCATTGAGTATATAACCATCCTAGTAGGCTTCGGCTGAATGGTTCGGCTAGTTGTCGACCCCGGGTGTCCGAACTCACACTTTTTTTTTAAATTTATTTAACGTCTATCCTATTCAGTTATAACTGGGAAACGCCAAAGTCGTTGTTAGACGAGTGAGCAAGCCATGTGTTGAGTACCCGGGAACATCCCCTTTTCCTCCCCAAAACCTAAGGCTGAATCTAGCTAGCATGGGCATATTTCTCCTCCACAGTTTATTAGGCTAGAGTGGTGCATTAGGCCTTACAGTGTTGACGCGCCCTTACTACAACTAATCTCAAACCCCTCTCATTTATACTCATGATATATTAATATTACCGAGTATTCAACACATGGCTTCCTCACTCGTCTAACAATGACTTTGGCGTTTTCCTAGTATATTATGAGTATAAATAAGAGGGGTTTGAGATTAGTTTGTTATAAGGGCGCGTCAACACTGTAAGGTCTAATGCGACACTCTAGCCTAATATACTGTGGAGAAAATGCCCATGCTAGCTAGATTCAGCCTTAAGTTTTGGGGAGGAAAGGGGATGTTCCCGGGTACTCAACACATGGCTTGCTCACTCGTCTAACAACGACTTTGGCGTTTCCCTAGTGTTACCGAGTACCCAACACATAGCTTGCTCACTCGTCTAACAACGACTTTGGCGTTTTCATAGTATGGTTTCAGAGGGCGTCAACCAATCGTGTAGTCGTTGTCGCCGTCTTCGTACTGAATGGAGGCTTTGGCATAGTTGAGGTTAAGTTGATTTTTACAGCATTAATGACTTATTTGAACACTAACCTTGTGCCAGTCAGTTCTTCTCTTATCACCATTTTATTTTATTTTAAGCATGTTCATCTGTATCTGTGATAGCCATCTGTGTTAGCTCAAAAGCGAATTTGAATGTAATTTTAATTGTATTACCGTGTAAGCTAATGCTTTACTGTAAATGTTTACTGTAACCAATAATTTGCTGACCATGTACCATGTATAAGTGTTATCACACATAATACCTATGTACAATAAAGAACTGAACTATGAACTATGATTTGGATTAAAGGCGCGTCAACTGTTAGGTTATTGGATGAGCGTAGCGAGCGAAGCGAGTGGAGCGAAGACTTCAATTTCACTGACCCCCCAAAAAATTTAGCTCGATGTGTTTTTTTTTTTTTTTTTTTTTTTTTCCGTCTGTTTGTTCGCTCTCTACCGGGCAAACGGCATATGCGATCTTGATGAAAATTTGACACGACCTTCGTTTTCTCTGAACTTAGACTTGCCACGTTTTTGGGTACAATCGAAGAAATATTTCTCATGAATATCGTACTTTTACGATTTTTTTCGATTTTTAGTGCGATATTTTCGTGCCATTTGGGCCGATTCTGACCAAACGGGTGGGCTACAACGTTCATATTTCACATACACATTAAGGTTATGGTCATGTTTTGCTTTCTGAAAGAAAAAGTTGAAAAAGTTAGCCAGAATTGAGAGAAATAAAGCTTTTAATATACGTTTTTTGACTTTTTGTGCGATATTTTCGTGCCATTTGGGCCAATTCTGACCAAACGGGTGGGGCTACAACGTTCATATTATACATGGACATTAAGGTTATGTTTATGTAGTACCTTTTGAAAGAAAAAGTGGAAAAATTTAGCCAGAATCCATAGAAATAAAGCTTTTAATACAAGTTTTTTACGGTAAATAATACCAATTGACAAGAAACAAAAGAAACTTGACAACATTCACCTAGAATGCGTAGGCAGCAAAACAAAGCACTTGCAAAAGTAAAGATATCCCACGCAAACTAAAAACTTTAAAAAGCTCATCCATCAACGCGGCGGGACTTTAGCGTTTTCCTAGTAATACGCAACTCTAATCCAGGGGATATAGGAAGGAAAACTCTATGCAGAACAGAATCAGCTACAAGTAGGTAAAAGGAAAAGAGGGGTTCTCACGTCGTGGTCGTCATAGTCTTTGTCATCGTTCGTGTCGTTATGGTCGTCGTCGTTGCGGAGGAGGAGAGGTCCCCGACGACAACTACCAGAGCTCGCCTCTAGTTTCGAGGAGTAATATTCTACTTACCAGCTAACGTTTGTGAAATGGAGTTCGTTTAGGCGCGAGCCATCTCTTGGCCAAATGTCCGCCTATATCTATAATATAGACTTTCTATCGCATGACATTGACACTTAGGAAAACAAAAATCAAAACACGTGGTGATAACCACCGACTGTGTGATTTTTTATCCGTCACTGAAATCAATGTGTTTAATTTATTTTATACTAGGAAAACGCTAAAGTCCCGCCGCGTTGATGGATGAGCTTTTTAAAGTTTTAAGTTTGCTTGGGATATCTTTACTTTTGCAAGTGCTTTGTTTTGCTGCCTACGCATTGTAGGTGAATGTTGTCAAGTTTCTTTTGTTTCTTGTCAATTGGTATTATTAACCGTAAAAAACTTATATTAAAAGCTTTATTTCTATGGATTCTGGCTAACTTTTTCAACTTTTTCTTTAAAAAGGTACTACATCACCATAACCTTAATGTCCATGTATAATATGAACGTTGAAACCCCACCCGTTTGGTCAGAATTGGCCCAAATGGCACGAAAATATCGTACAAAAAACCAAAAATCTTATATTAAAAGCTTTATTTCTATAGATTCTGGCTAACTTTTTCAACTTTTTCTTTCAAAATGTACTAAATCACCATAACCTTAATGTCCATGTATAATATGAACGTTTTAGCTTCACCCGTTTGGTCAGAATTGGCCCAAATGGCACGAAAATATCGCCCAAAAATCGAAAAAAAATCATAAAAGTACGATATTCATGAGAAATATTTCTTCGATTGTACCCAAAAACGTGGCAATCTAAGTTCAGAGATTTCGAAGGTCCTGTCAAATTTTCATCCAGATCGCATATGCCGTTTGCCCGGTAGAGAGCGAACAAACAGACAGAAAAAAACAAAAAAAAAAAAAAAAAAAAAAAAAAAAAAAAACACCCGAGCTAAATTTTTTGGGGGGTCAGTGAAATTGAAGTCTTCGCTTCCGCTCGCTACGCTCATCCAATAACCATGGCTGTGGCCTTCTATACGTATTTGCAAAAGAAACATGTGCAATCTAAGTTCAAATTTTTAAGATTTTTATTTATTGTAAGTTTAAATCGCAACGGATTGGGCTCATTTTGTTAGCAGTTCTCAGTTACCTGGTCACGGACGTCTGTTTAAAATTTCAGCTCAATCTATTTAGCCGTTCGGCCGTATGAGCCCGGACAGACAAACATACAAACATTTATTGGACAATGCTCACGGCCAAGGCCGATCGAGTAGAGCGTAACAGAATCCTTATTCGCTTCGCTCACTCGTATAAAAACTGATTTACAAAGGAGGACAACTAATAAATCTAATTACATAGATGCAAAAACAACAATAAACTACATTTTCGTAAATATTTGAAATAGTAATATTGCAACAACGATGCATTAAAACACAACAATTTTTGGATGAGCGAAGCGAAGACTTCAATTTCACCGACCCCCCAAAAAATTTAGCTCGGGTGTTTTTTTTTTTTTTTTTTTTTTTCGTTTTTCTGTCTGTTTGTTCGCTCTCTACCGGGCAAACGGCATATGCGATCTTGATGAAAATTTGACACGACCTTCGTTTTCTCTGAACTTAGACTTGCCACGTTTTTAGGTACAATCGAAGAAATATTTCTCATGAATATCGTACTTTTACGATTTTTTTCGATTTTTAGTGCGATATTTTCGTGCCCTTTGGGCCAATTCTGATCAAACGGGTGGGGCTACAACGTTCATATTTCACATGGACATTAAGGTTATGGTGATGTATTGCTTTCTGAAAGAAAAAGTTGAAAAAGTTAGCCAGAATCGAGAGAAATAAAGCTTTTAATATACGTTTTTTGACTTTTTGTGCGATATTTTCGTGCCATTTGGGCCAATTCTGACCAAACGGGTGGGGCTACAACGTTCATATTATACATGGACATTAAGGTTATGGTGATGTAGTACCTTTTGAAAGAAAATGTTGAAAAAGTTAGCCAGAATCCATAGAAATATAGCTTTTAATGTAAGATTTTTACGTTAAATAATAACAAATTAACAAGAAACAATAGAAACTTGACAACAATCACCTACAATGCGTCGGCAGAAAAACAAAGCACTTGCAAAAGTAAAGATATCCCACGCAAACTAAAAACTTTAAAAAAGCTCATCCATCAACGCGGCAGGAGTTTAGCGTTTTCCTAGTGGTAACTTAGTACGTCAGTAGCGTACTCTTCTTGGTGTTCTGTCACCACAGCAAGGATACTACCAACTATAAGTGTTTTGATTCACTAAAACAAAAAAGAATTTTCTCCACAAAGGCAAATTATATAAATTCTTCCAGTGAGTGTTCAAAGGAACACGGTATGGACTCCAGCACAGGTCAAATTGGGCTTATTGCACCACATCAAGAATCAAGAGGTTTCGAAGACGATGAATTGTCTTGATAGTAACTAAACTAAAAGTGATTACTATTGAGTAAAGAACATAATATAACTCATTTAAAAAAGTAGCAAATTTGGTAGGTGAAGTCAACAATTATTCCAAGTCAAGTATGGATCGTTCGTTATAGCACGTACCAGAGGAGTACCAGGATCTAGGCAAAGGAAATTTCTTATTCTTAGATCCTCCCTTTTTTTATTGCTTGTATTCTGAATGTACATTCATAACCTTCTAAATCTCTTAACTTAGGCCCGCCACGTTTTTGGATACCGTCAAAGAAATATTTCTCGTGATTTTTGTCTGATTTTTCGCTCACTGCCAAACGAACGGCTACTTCCAGGGAACTTTAGAAATCTCTGAACTTAGATATATGCCACTCTTTTGGGTACACTATTACGATGTTTTCAAATGTAGGAAGGAAAGCAGTGAGACAGGCCAAATAAGCTCATCCATCAACGCGAATAAACGAATCGTGATTGTATCTTGAGCGGCGTCTACACATGGCTCCGGCTCATGAGTTTACATAGGGGCGACGTGCTTGTTTTTACTCAGCAGTGTACTACTCGTAATTAGGCGCTATGATGACGCTTTAGCTCGTCACCGCTATTCTTGAACCTCCCCCCCCCACACATGACGGTCATCACTCCAATCTCCCCTAGCACGAGTTCAAGACAAGATCGTCTCCACCTAGTCACACTCGCAATTAGCCTAGCTACTACACTCATGCATGTGACAAAGACAAAGACAGGTATTTGTGGCAAATAATTTGAATTTTCGGAGATAATATGTATGTTCAGTTTGATTGTCTTTCGTAGCAACCAAACCAGCAACCTAAGAAGTTGGAACTCTATTCTCAAGCTTGAAACAACTTCATTCAATTGAACAAGATGTTAATTAATGAGTAATGACTGACTTCAAATTGCGATCACTTTAAAAATAATAAATAAATAAATAAATAAATAATAAATAAATAAATAAATAAATAATTAAATAAATAAATAAATAAATAAATAAATAAATAAATAAATAAATAAATAAATAAATAAATAAATAAATAAATAAATAAATAAATAAATTGTATTTAGAGTCTACCCGCTCAGTTATATAACTGATTTTCAGTAGGGGACAATAAATCAAAGCGACTAAGCCTACCTTGTAGGCCCCGACGCAATCGACATTTACTTATTCATATTGTAGCTATCGGTACATAACGGAGGGAGCAAAGCATATTTTTAATTCTCTTTTTGTTTCTCATCTATTTTTCTTACTCCTTTTTTATATTTGGTTCATTAATTAATTGCATTTAATATCCTTTTTGAATTTGATGCCAAAATTGTTGTGTTTGGATGTATTGTTGTTGTCATATTACAATTTCAAATTCAAATACGGTATGTACTAACTGATAGTTCATTGTTGTGTCTGCATCTAAGTAATTAGATTTATTTAGTTGTCCTCCTTTGTAAATCAGTTTTTTAACTGAAAAGGATAGATGTTAAATAAATAAAGCATTTTGATGACTCTGGGGTCAGAGGGAGTGGCTAGATTTACCCGAAGAAATTAAATTTTGAACCCGGCACCTCCACCAAAGATATTTCACGTTCATAAAAACGATTAGCTACGCTCCCTATTTCGGGTACTCCCGTATCCGTATACGTTGTAGAACAATATAATTTTATAATTTTTCGTGGAAGCCTGCCCAGAGTGCAATACATGCCGCTCATCATGGGTTTGCACAGACGCGAGCGTACCAAATTGAAGCGCCAATCACTCTCTTTCAATATGGCGATTTGGCGATTTAATTTATGCTTTTTGGATGAGCGAAGCGAAGACTTCAATTTCACTGACCCCCCAAAAAATTTAGCTCGGGTGTTTTTTTGTTTCCCCCCCCCCCCCCCCCCCCCCCGTTTGTTCGCTCTCTACTGGGAAAACGGCATGCGATCTATCTTGATGAAAATTTGAGGGGACCTTCGAAATCTCTGAACTTAGAGGTGTATTGTTTTTGGGTTACAATCGAAGAAATATTTCTCATCAATATCGTACTTTGACGATTTTTTTTCGATTTTTAGTGCGATATTTTCGTGACATTTGGGCCGATTCTGACCAAACGGGTGGGGCTACAACGTTCATATTTCACATTGTATTGCTTTTTGAAAGAAAAAGTTGAAAAAGTTAGCCAGAATCCATAGAATAAAGGTTTTAATATGAGTTTTTTGAGGTTTATGATAACAATTAACAAGTAACAATAGAAACTTGACAACAATCACCTACAATGCATTCAAAAAGCACTTGCAAAGGAAAAGTGGTCCTACGCAAACAAAAAACTTACAAAAAAGCTCATCCATCAACGCGGCGGGACTAAAGCGTTTTCCTAGTTTAATGCAATAAAGTATTTTTACTGGATTGTTTGATATGGTTTACATCAGATTAGAGGGAGCGTGGGGTTTATTCACAGTCGCTCTC
Source organism: Sweltsa coloradensis (assembly GCA_024449915.1). Classification (NCBI taxonomy): domain Eukaryota; kingdom Metazoa; phylum Arthropoda; class Insecta; order Plecoptera; family Chloroperlidae; genus Sweltsa; species Sweltsa coloradensis. The sequence goes on along the minus strand of JAMZAV010001580.1, from coordinate 2,256 downwards.
GGTCTGTGGCGCTCGCATAAACTGAAACAAACAATAAATGAGGGATTTGCTTTCTGACAGCATGGGATTGAACAAACAGAAACAATAAGAAGTTATAGCACAAGGGAATTTAGTAATCATTTGGTGTTAATGGCTAGTATGCTCACCTGTCAACCTGACGGCAATCATGAGAACTATTTGGACTACAAATCGCTCCCATATACTTAACATTCATGGCTTCTAATTGTCACGGAAGTGGACCAATGACAGCTGATCTAACCTACTATAGGTGTTTAATATCTGTGGGTCTAACTATGTAATCCCTTGCATTCGCATTAACGACTGAGGAAAACCTCGGTAAAAACCCTTCAGTCAGGATTGATGACAGGGAATTGAATCCGGGACCTCCCGAATCAGCCAACACTGTTGGACACTATTACCATTGATATAGATTGTACAGTTCATACTCAATGCAACTACATCATTACAACCAGGTTGACATAGTCGTCAAGGTAGTTAATGAGTCTAGATGGTTGAATCAGCAGGAATGCCTCGCTGTACATTTCAATCTGATTCAAATTAATTACAATCTAGATAAGCGAGCTATATTTTTTATACTTGTTGATTAGATTATGGTTGATAGACACACATAGTCATTAGCCGTGTACAGGAAGGACTGAGGTAAGCAATTAGTCAACTCATCAGTCCTAGTGACTACTGTTCTACGCAAGATCTCGATGAAAACAACCTTTGCGCTACAGCATGAGGGAGCAAAGAACCCCTATATGTATTTATTTTCTGTCTGCCCGTGTACACCGAACATGACATGCGATTAACATGTGTTTTTTTCTTTTTTCATTGCCTTTCAACAAGGACCCTGGGATTTAGGGGTGGGGATAGAATCACCCAAACTTGACATACAAACCAGACCTCTCCAGACCTTCACCAACAAGTAGATTTGAATGCATGAACATATATTATTTTATATTTTCTGATCCTTCAAATACCCGGCACCTCCACCAATTACAGATTTGATCGGTGGAATCTCTTCTTCTTCTTCTTCTTCTTCTTCTTCTTCTTCTTCTTCTTCTTCTTCTTCTTCTTCTTCTTCTTCTTCTTCTTCTTCTTCTTCTTCTTCTTCTTCTTCTTTTAGGTACTCTTGCACCTGTGATTGATATCATTCGTTGTGGGTCTTGAGTATGTAGATGTGCTATATACTAGAGCTTCTATTTCGACTTCTATGTAAACTGCGCAAAGATTTTGACATTATTTAATACAATCCAGAAATTACTAAATTCTTCCCGTATGGAATTTGAACTGTGTCCTCGTCGGTAACTAGTATGTATTAGTCACCTATGGACGGGAGTGTTTACCGACTAACCAAATCGAGAAATAAATTTATATTACAATGTTTCAAAAATGTTTTTCGCTCCTTGTTTACAACTGAACATTACTTACGTTTAACTGACTCCTATTTCACCTCTGTATGGTGGTTATTTCCCGGCGTGTTAGATCGTGAATGCAAATGAGGCATTTTATTATCATAGTTTGTATTCATCCGTTCTTAGAAAACATATTTTCCGAGAAGGATCGACCAAAATACCAAAGCCCTTGAAACGTTTAGCCTGAGAAGAATTCATTTGTTTTTGTTTCTGTTGTGGTACACTTTGTGCATACTTATTAATTGTGTAGGTATGAACGAGAGGTTGAAAAAAGAATTAAGGAATTCAAAATAGTTGTGTTAATAGAAATGGTCGTCTTACTTTAAATACATTGTTGTTGTAATGTTACTATTTAAAACTTTACTTACAGTTCATTATTTTGTAATTAGTTTTTTTTTTAAATATTTAATACAATTCAGAATCCCGATCGGGATTGATTTTTTTCCACCTACGGGAGTGTTTCTCGACTATCCAAATCGAGAATTATTTTGTTGTCCTCCTGTGTAAATCAGTTTTTATAACAATTAATTAATTAAATAAATAAATAAAAATTCACGTAAACTATTGCCGACGAATCAAACCATTATATTGGGATTTTTATTTTAATACACTATCGTTTAACGTAGAAAAGCAGATCATTCAGAATGAAGGCATATATTTTGGATTTCTACCAACAACTAAAAATAGGACATTTAGTGTCAATTTGACCAAGTAGAACCTTCCACTGATGTAGAAGACATGTGGCATCCCTATCTAGAAAGATAATGCTGATTATTTAAATAATAAAACCTCCATTTTACTTTGAAGGTACTCTGGCTTTCTTGTTTATAGAAAT